>CM053584.1:44790147-44837397 GCA_028627135.1 Pseudochirops cupreus | reverse complement strand
CCCCCTGAACTAGGTAAATGGTATTTGATTGATTAAAGTAAGATTGTTAACCCACTTTGAGTTGCTTTCCTTTAGAAAAGCAGATCTAAGAACCTGTGCTAGTAGCCGCCCTAGGTATGCTAGGGTGCTTGCTGATACACATGTTGCCTTTGTCCCTATTTCATTTTCTCTTGTTATCATGGTTAGATCAAATGTTCATATGGACTATTTGTGCCTGACCTGTGGTAGAGCCTTCCAAGCTCATATTGGTCCAATCAACCACAGCTGAACACATTCTACCTTGACTCCAAACAGTGATGTCATTTTGGTCCTCTTCCAGAACCAAGGACAACAACCAACCAACTGTTGCACTTTCTAGATTGTGACTCCTTGTGAGCAGGGACTTTCTTTAGTCTCTTTTTGTATCCCCAGGCCTTAGAACAGCATTTAGAACACAGTAGGTGCTTAATAAATGTTGACTGAACTGTATACTTGTCTTTTCCTTCATTAAACTGTAATCTCATTGTGTGCAAGATCATGTTGCCTTCCTTCCTTTTTGTGGGGAAAGGTGAGAAGAATTTGGACTCATGATTTTATCAGTTTAAAAGAGTACTAGTTAGAAAACTCTCTCCAGCAAGGCAGGTAAGTATATCTGGAACTTGTCAGTACAATTTGTAATTTTAGAGAGTGATCTGGGTGCATTGAGAAGTCAGGGGACTTGCCCAGGATCAGAGGCAGGTCTTGATCTGAAGTATTCTTGACTTTGAGGCTGACCCTCTGCCAGACCACTCTGACTCTCCCTCTCCCTCCAGGGAGCAGGTACTTCCATAGATAACTATTAAATTAAATGGTAGAGTGATAAGTGATCAGGCATTTTCACATTTCTTGAGTGTGAAAGCTAACACTCAGCCCAAAGACCCAGAGCTAATGAACTCAGCCCTCTAGGGCTGCCAAAAATGGCATCAGGACAGAGCTCCAGTCTGACATTACTGTGGTGCACACAGCCGGCAGGGCAGAAAGGGGAGAAAGAAACCAAGGCATAGAATTGTCTAGATTTCCTAAAGAGTTGAGAAGGTCCAACAATACTCCGGCTATGTAATCTTAGGTTTAGGAATCGAGCACTAAATTGGGAAATCAAGAGGCTTGGGTTTTATTAGGTTTTCTCCCTAATCTGTTGTCACTTTTGGCAATTTGCTCAGCCTCCCTTTGTTAGTTTCCTCATCTATAAAATGGATGCACCATCTCACCACATTCCTCCTTATCTCATCAGGATATTCATAGAATCATGGAGCTGGAGCTGGAAGAGACCTTAGAGACCCTTTAATTCCATTTACTCATTCTCTTTTAAATAACTAAGGAAACTGAGGCACAGGGAGGTGAAGTCCTTGAGGACAAACAGGAAGTATGTGCAACAGGACAGATTTGAACTTGGGTCCTCTGACCTCAGGAAGGTAAGCCCCTTCACAACTATGGCTAGATTAATGTCCAACCTCCTGTATGGCATGGAAAAACCAGCCTCTCCTCAGTGTTCCTTTTTCCTCAAATATAGGTTGGATATAGGGGGAAAGCTTCCTAAAATTACACCTGTTCAAAAATAAAATTGGCTTCCTTGGGAGAGAGGAGGTTCCCCTTCCATGGAGATCACTAAGCAATGTCTGGATGACCGCTTGTTAAGGCAGTTAACGAAGAAATTTCTATGTATAGAGCATAGATTTAGACCTAGAAATCACCTTAAAGGCCTTGAAGTTCAACCCCCTTATAATAGATTAGGAAAATGAGGCACACCACAGGTTAATGCCTGAGGTAAGGTTTGAAGCCAGGCATTCTTGACTCCAAGTCTGGTGCTCTATCCGCCATATCTATGGTCTATCTACCATCTTATCTATGCTGCCTCAAGATTCAGGTTGGATCAGATAATCTCTGAGGTTCCTCCAAACCCTGAGATTTCATCAAATTTCATGAAATTCTGTGATTTTATGACTCACTCAAAATCATAGAACAAGTTTCTGGGTGAGTCAGGAGTTGAATGGTAATTTTTGCACTTTGGGTTCTGTTTTCTCTCCGTAAGAGGGCAGTGCCCAAAGTCACCCCTCCCCCTCTCCTTGCCCTCCATGAAACCCCCCATCCCCAAAGGAAATAGAGACAAACAATTCACTCACTGTTGAGCCTACTTGCCTTGACTCCAGCTCCTCCATCAGAAGTGGGGGCCGAGCCAGGCTGGTGTTCAGGAGTGATAGGCACATGGAAATGGCAGTGGAGGGAACCAGAGCAATTCACCCCACTCTACCCCCCCTCCCCTAAACACACACGCAAACATATAAGCAAAGGCATCAGCCACTAGCAGATGGGTGCACTACTGCTAGGTCATGCAGAAGGCAGGGGCCATAGGGATGGGAAGTGGGAGTGAGGCTGCTGGAAAAAGCCACTGCCTGCCATGAAACTAAGCAGCCTGGCAAGAACATAGTGGAGGGGTGCTGCCTTGAGCATGGCCACTCTAAACCTAGCAATGGCCCTCCCTGTCACAAAGCCCCATTAATAACTCGTATACTTGTTTCTGAATAAGCAATAGGACAGGAAATGTTTTAATAAGGAATACTGAGTTTCAGTAGCTTTTTCCTCATGTTCTAAGTCAGAAACTGGCGATCTTTGGATCAAACATGGCCTACTTAACCAAGGCCAACAGCCTGTGGTGTTCAGACTAGTGCTGAAGTGGTATGGAGTCAATCTGTGGTCATGCTGGTAGTGGCTCTGGCTTAAAGCCTAGCCATGTCCTTATCCCTGTCCCCAGAATTTCTGGTTACACTAGAAGCAGGAAGTTATGGCAGCCAAGGAATGCTCATGCTGGGTCACAAGAGTGGGCAGAAGGATTTAGATAAAGTGTTCTTTATTTACATTGAGATCCAACCCAGAAATGACTATAAGAAGTGGGTGAACACATCTTTAACCCACAAACATGGCCCCAGGCCAATATAGGATGGACCTGGGAGGTCTTGGATCAAATAAGACTCCCAGGCCTATACTCTGAAGCAAAAGTAGGGAAACAAAAATCCCCATTAAGGACCTCTCCCCACTGTGTTCATCCCTCACTCCTAGGCCAGAACCAGACAGGCCTATGTGGGCATTATGGTGTATAAGGCAGTGTGTGTGACTGACTGCTCTTAAGATCTGTGTTTATTAGATCTTGTTCTAATCCCAAGATCCCACAGGACTGGTCTGTCTATGAGATACAAGAGAGGGTGATGGACCTCCCGTGATAAAAGGGAGAAAGAGTTCCATTTAAAAATGTTGAGGTCAGAGTTTCGGCCTTTAGAAATCTGGGGAAAGTTAATATCTTAACTAAATGAGATAGAAACCTGGAAATCTGGCAGCAGACGAGTATACCTAAAAAACTAACCTAATATGAACGCCTAAGCACTAAAAGCTAAAAATCAGTTCGACTCATGAAAATATCCCAAGAATACTGGATTTGAGCTGTCTTGAATTAATAACTAAATAATTCTCTCCCTCTTCTCTCTCCTTTCTCTATTTCCCTCTTTCTGGGTGGCAGTTGGCCAAGATATGAACACTCTCAAGAAGTAGAAAGTTTTCACTCAATTATTTCAAGTAGGAAATGAAAGCAAATGAGATACAAGTAAAACACTTGCATGCCTTGAAGTGTTATGTAAATGCTAGGTCTTTAATGGGAAGCCTGCTTAGCCCTAGGTCTACAGAGCAGGTGAACTGACAGTGACTCCAAGGGCACAAAGACTGCTATGCCACTCTTAGGCAGAAAACAAAGACTAAACCCAAGGTATTCTTGCCTCCTGGGACACCTGATATCTTTGGGGTATTCATTCCTCTCTTCCATGGGAGATTCAAACAGGAACTCAATAGGATTTGTGTTGATCTGAAAAGGCATCTCAGAGATCAAGCCAAGCAAACCCAACCCTACAGAGGGAGATCCCTGGAAAAATTTGGAGCCAAGAGAGCTCAAGAGGGGCAGATCAAACAGAATGTCTATTGTCTTCCTCAGAGTCAGGTACTAAGATTGAGAAGTTTGACATCTGACCAGGACCTTTTGAAGCTGTCATTGATGCAACTGGATCCTTGCAGAAAAAAAAAAAAGGATCCAGCTACTCCTAGGGATCCGATCCTGACTGCTGGTGCTCATGATAAGCTACGAGTCGTGCTGTCTGGCTAGTTGAGCACTCCGGGAATATTTCTCTCATTTTGGCTGAGATTCTGCAGATAATTTCTCTTTGGCATTTAGTGGTGAATTCAAATTCAAATGCTTCTCCCATAATATTCACCATGAATATTCATCAGGTCCTTTCTTAGATAAATAATAATTACTTGGCAACTGATATGCTGAAAGGGAAAAAGAACACTCCTGGGGAGAATTGATTCACATTCAAGGCCAAACTTTAAAATGCAGCAAGAATGGCCAAACAGACCACACCACTCTTAGTCTCTCTTCACTGGAGGAAGATGAGGCTCCAAAGGCTAAAACTAAATATTATGGGTGACCAACTAACTCATCCATCAGGTCAAGGATTTATTTTTTTTCAAATCCAGGAGTTCATTAATGAAATTCTCTCTCTGGTACTGGGAATATCATAAATCCTCTCTCTCTGCCCCAAAGGTCCCCTAGAGCAGTGTACCCCCAGACTCCAATTCCATTGGAGGGTTGGTGGCATCAACTGAGGGGGCAGTGCCAATGGGACTGAATTATAACAAGTCTGTCCAGGAACCTGGATGGCATCTAGGAGAATCCTAAATCATAATGAGCTCTTTGCTGTGACCAGTGGTGTTATAACCATGGCCCAAGTTATCTCAATACTAGATACGAGATGTGTGGAATTGGGTCAAATAGTATTACATCAAAGAAATATCCTATACCCAATGGTAGGGAGAAAAAAAATTCCAAATAGTTTCAACAAGAGCCTCTAAAAGTTCTCTCCCTTCTCCCCCACTGGGAGGAAAGAAGGAATGAAAATGTCTACCCCATAAGAATGAAAATTCACTTTTCAGTAACACTTCAAAACTTACATATTCTTTGATTTTACAAAGACCTCTAAGAACGGCCCACCATCAAGGCTGAGCATGGCCTACTTTGTCCTCTCCCTTTCCCTAGGCATCAGCCCTCCTTCTCAACATGGGCTCTGACTTTAAGATGAATTTTTATTTTAAGATACACATCTTTAGAAAGAAACTAAATTTTAAATTCCACTTCTGACAGTTACTGACAGGAGGGTCTGTACTACTTATCTGACCACTTGTGGCAATAGCTGAGACTCTGATAATTCACTTGGATTCTGAGCAAGGCCGTCAGGATACAAAATGAAAGAATTCACTGCCAAGCAGAACAGAAGCAAGTCACCTTCCTTTCTGCCTTCCCAAACATGTAACAGTGGACAAAGAGTCTGGAGGAAATTTTGTTACTGAAGATTCTACTTTTTTTTTTGCCTTTATTACGAGTCAAAAAAATGTTATATATGATTTAATGATAGATAGTCCCTAGAGGGCAAATGCTATCACAATGGACACATGATAGTATGGATTCTTTGTTTCTATCAAATGCCACTTGAAAAAAGTGGGTCATTGATTGAAGCCTGGATGAGATAAGAGTTAGTTTCACCACATTGTGTATTTGACCTGTGTTCACATTTCCCTTAAGGTGTAGCTCTTGGAAGGGGAGGGACAGGTCTCAAGGTTCCTGCCTTTTCCTGACTCCTTATCTACTTCTTCCCACCTTATAAGATATAAGGTATGGTAGGCAAGGAAGGGAGGAGCAGCAAGCCCTTTCTTCCCCGGTTAGCTTGAGTGACATTAACTAACCATCTGACATCAAGCCAAGGCAGCCAAGCCCAGATCAGAGCAAGGAGTAGATGGCAAATCAAAAATGTTTCTCTTTGTTTCAACCCCACCCCCTCCCCACTATCTCCCTCCCCAAAGCGATGAATGATGGAATGAGCAAACCCTTGTGGGTCCCTTAGTGTTGAAGCTGCCCCAAGAGCCTCCCCATAATCAAGCCCATGAGAGTGGAGCCTGTGAGGAAGGGAGCAGGCTGAGGAGAACCTGGGCCACGGCCACTTGGGTCTGTTGTTGTTGCTGCTGCAGGAGCTGTTGGAGGAGCTGCATCTGGTGGTGGGTGGACAGCGGGGTCCCAATGCTGGGCAGCTGTGAAGAAGAGGGCAGCAGCATCTTGGGTGAGGCATTCAGAATGTTCTCCTGGTGGTGGAGTGAGGCCTGGAAGAGAACCAACAGGCAACACAGTGAGGAAGAATCACGGGGACGTTGCATGGTGCTCCAGCCCTCATCATGGCCTAAGGTGACCTTGGGAAACTGAAGGCAATCCCAGCAGAGGGCAAGTTTTAGCAAGTTTTACCAGGCCAAAAGGACTTTGCATAGGAACAGACCCTAGCAACAGACCAAGTATGTTTCCAAGAACCTAAGTATAGGATGCATCACCTGCCTTCTCACCCTGTAACTTCTTTTAACACCTGGAGTCTTCTAGCCCTGGAACATCTCTCTGTTCTTTTGGGCTCTTTTGGGCTCTTTTCTCCCATTAGGAAGTTAGTCAATCAGTCAGCCAACAAACATTTGTTAAGGGTCTACTATGCTCCAGACACTGTGCTAAGCACTGGTGGGGTATGAATAGGAGGGAAAAAAGACAGTCCTTGCTCTTAAGGAACTCAGAATCTAATCTCTGGGAACCTCCATTTCGAGGAAACACCCAGGCCAGCAATCCTTTCTTCCCCTTCCCAGTTTGCTTCTGGTTTTCAGGACTTCACTACGATGCCCCTACATGGTCACCTCCCCCAAACCACAGATCCACTTTTCACCTCCTTTTTCTGTCATCTTCCTCTTATCGTAGAACGTAAGTTCCATGAGGGTAGGGACTGTCTTTCTTTTTGCATGTGCTTGTAATCTCAGCATATAGTAGATACTCAATATATTCTCATTGCCTCACTTTACAGAGAAGCTGAGTTTCATTAGGAAGGCTGAGGAGAATTTTTGGCCATTGCAACCCACGAAAAGAGAAAAATACAAAACAGCCCTTGGTCCTATGTGACCCCACTTTTTCTACTATGGTAATGGTAGCAGAGTGTCAGGAAAGGAGACAGAGTGTAATAAGAATGGCACAGCTTTTGGAATGTCTGTAAATATTAACTTAGCTGTTGGTGCTCTAAATGTGAGATCACTGTTCAGTGAGTCAATATACAACTGGAGGAATTGAATCACAGTAATCGAAGTTCTCATTATAGATCAAACCAGAAGAAATAGGAAAGTTACAGCTATGAGAAGATGGCTCACAGGCTCTCCTGGGAGAGGCAGATAAAAGTGTAGGTTTCATTGTTCATCCAAAGGTAATAAGGAATATCATTTCATGGGATAGCTAGTTATTTTGCCTTACTGTGCATGTGATAAGAATAAGTGTAAAGACTTCCATGAAGAAAGCCACAGCTTTTGAATTCTGTTTCAAAGAATGAGAAAATTCTACAAAGAACATGAGAAGACCCTCCAAATCAAATCAACGCTTAGCTGGTGACTCTAATGCAAAGGAGCTAAAGGGGATGATGGCCAAAAGAAGGTAGGAA
Source organism: Pseudochirops cupreus (assembly GCA_028627135.1). NCBI lineage: Eukaryota > Metazoa > Chordata > Mammalia > Diprotodontia > Pseudocheiridae > Pseudochirops > Pseudochirops cupreus. The sequence goes on along the minus strand of CM053584.1, from coordinate 44,829,838 downwards.
TATGTAGATCAGGAACAAAAAATGAAAGAAGCCACAGAAACTTCATGCCTATAAATCAGGAATACTTTATCCAAGAAGAGAATCTGGAGGGACAGGATATGTTGTAGCAAGGTCAAATAACATCAGAGAAAATCAAAATCATTATATTTTGCTAGTTGGGAAATGATTAGTTTGGGAATCATTTCTGAATTGTCTGTATCTAGTAAAACCACCAATTTATTAGGATAAAGTTCAAGATCAACACTAAATTGGACGTATAAAGATTAGAAGATATGGTGCAGAACTTTAAAAAAAACAACCCTTCAACCTGGTATAGTTAAAAAACTTATTATTGCAAAAAAATTTTAAAAGGAGATGAATAAAGGAATAAATATCGTAGGATCCTGGATATAGAGCTAGAAGAGATCTTGAAGTTTTCTTTAGTCCAACGCCCTCATTTTACAAATGAGGAGCCTGAGGTTTAGAGGTTAAATGACATGCCCAAAGTCACACAGGTAATAAATGGCAGAATCAGAAATAGAACCTAGGACTTCTGACTCTAAATGCAAACACTCTCCCTATCAAAAGTGCCTAGAAAATACCTCAGAGAGAAAATATTTGATCTCCTTATCAAACATAGAGATATAATGGTTAAGGACAATATCAGTTCATAGTTTGGGGATGGCGAGCTACCAGAAGCCATGTTTGCTGTTGTTGGTGTTGAGTTGTGTCCAATCCTTTGTGACCCCATTTGAAGATTTCTTGGTAAAAGATACTGAAATGGTTTGTCATTTCCTTTTCCATCTCATTTTACAGATGAGGAAACTAAGGCAAACAGGGTGAAGTGACTTGCCCAGGGTCACATAGCTAGTAAGTGTCTGAGGTAGGATTTGAACTTGTGGAGATAAGTCTTCTTCACTTGAGGCCCTGCACTATCCACTGCACCATTTAGCTGCCATTGAAAGCCATGTCACCTCACAAACCAAAGAGGGATAGAAGTTTACAGAAAACTTGACATGACACCCAATTGAGTCAGATCATCCCAAGAGCATTCAAGGATGAAACTACATGGAAGATATTTGGAAAGATATTGCATATGAACAATTATCTAGCTCCAGAATTGAATGGGACAAAAAGAGAGGGGTGGATTACATGCAAATGGCAAATTATGCAACACTTCTAATGACCACCCCAAATTACAAAAAAATCATCCTTTCCACAAGAGTAGTTTTTGGTGTGGTGATATGACTATGAATCAGGGAATATTACAGTCACTAAGGAATCAATGTGTTGGGTTACCCAAAGGCAATATAGAAAAGTATAGTAGCCATACTTTAAAGTCCATAGCTCAAAACTGCACCAAGCCTTTTGGGATACTCTTGTAAGATGCAGCATCAAAGAGACATGTGGTTGGAAATGGAGGTGGGCCAGTCACATAGTGAGTGAAGAAGAAAATAGATGGTAACTTCTATAGTTTATCTCTAAGTAAAGTTAAGAGACCAAGAGAAAGATCACAAGCATGTTGAGTGAACCTCCTCTGTAGAGGATTGATGGGAGGTCTTGGACAAGAATAACAGTTTGAGAAGGTATAGATGCATTGTAGCATAGACTGTTGGAGACAGGACCCTCTATGACAAGATCAGATGTGTTAAATTGGTGAAGAAGGATTGGCATGTATAGGTAAGAAGCCAACTTGTACTCTGAGAGCTGTTAATGCTACTCTCTGCACTGATAAATATTCAAAGTGGCCCAGAACAGGACACAGTGAGAGCTGTCTGACTGTAACTGATTAGGGGCTTGGGAAAGAAAGCCTTGTCGGATAAACAACACAGTTGGACAATTATATTTTGACACTTTGGCAATCAATCTAACTCAGTGGGAGACAGATGGCTCATATCATCCAATCTCCTCACTGCTAACCATCCTCCTCATACTGAGTCATTTTAGGCCATAGAGTCATAGAGATAATAGTAAAAAGATACAGGGGTTGGCCATGGCCTCCATTATGGAAACCCGTATGGAAAATGGGAGACCAAGTTAGGGAGAGGATGAGTCTATTTCCATGTAATACTCTGCTGAATCTGATATATAACTTCAGCATGCTGAGATGTCCCTCCCTGTGCTGGGACACCAAGCCCAGAGAGATTCATGTAAGAAGGAACTTGGGATTGTTTTTAACATGTAACTGGGGGGAAAAAATTCAAATAAATAAATGAGCTCGTTGAAAAAAAAATTAAAGGGGAAAAAAAAAAGAAAGAACCTGGGTATGCACTCTGAGTTTAGGTCCTAAATATAACAGGTGAACTGGGATGAAATCTCCTTTGGCTAAAATCAGTTTCCATCTGTCCTTCCACTTCAAATCTCTAATTCTTCCCCTCTATCTTATTTTTAAAGTTTATTTATTTTTAGTTTTCAACATTCACTTCCATGAATTTTAAACTTTCTGCCCCTTCCCCCTTCCTCAAGAGGACATGCGATCTGATATAGGCTCTACATGTCTCCCCCCTATCTTTCTGGATACTTAATGATTTATTAGCTTTTGTCCATTTTATTACTCAGTTGAATTGTAGGGAGATGAGTTCTGAGGATGACAGAGGGTTGTGGTGGGAGCAGGGAAGAGCTCTTGGCCACTGTTAGGATGGTGGAAGAGGGTGAACCTTTTGCCTACCTTCGTGTCTGTGAGGGAGTCTCCTTCCTTCCCCACTGCATCAAGGTCAGTCACCCCCCGGCTGAATTCTAGGATGTCACTCCCTGGGAGAGGGAGGTCCACAGCATCAATGTCAGTCTCCTCTGCAGTGGCTATGGAGGCCTTCTCAGCTCCAGTCAGTTGGCGGGCTATAGGGACAAGACAACAGAAGTGAAGGACCACTCCACGGCAAGGCTAACACTGTCATCTTTACCGGTGGCTCAGTGATAGAATTCTCACCTGTCACAGCAGAGGCCAGGCTCAATTCCCAGCCAGTACAACAAACAATTTTGAGAAGCTGCTTGGTGTATTGCCGAGATATCAAACATACAGCCCACAGGCCCCATGCCGCCCACAACACTCCTTAGTGCAGTCTGAACCAGATTAAAGTGAAATTGTAAAACATTTAACAAAATAAAAAAATACAATGACATGTGTTGTATTTATTATATAGGCTTTCTCAAAGTGGAAATTTATTGTTGTATATTCTGAATTCTCTCTCATGTTCTGTTCTGCATATGGCAATGCATTTTTTTTTCTTATTTCATATCTAAGTTTTAGTATGTAAGTTTATAATACTTCTTTTTCTTTTCTTATGGTGTATTTAAATTTAAAATAAATTAATAAAAAAATTCAATAAAACATAGGTAATGTTATACTTTAAGTCAATATGAAGTCCTCAGGGACCCTTATGTAATATTTAGCAGGCCCTATTACTGCCAGAATTGGACACCACTGGCACAAGGGATAGAGTGCTGGACTTGGATTTGGGAAGACTTGTGTTCAGATCCCAACTCTGATACATTTTAGCTACGTGACCTTGGGCAAATCACTTAACCTCCCCAAGTCACAGGTTCTTCATCTCTTTTAAATAAGGGGGTTCATTTAGATGACCCCTAAGGTCTCTTTCCAGTTCTAAATCTATGACCCTAGGAACTTAGCATCTGTACAACACTAGATACTTTTCAAAGCATGTGTTTCAAGTCAGGTGGTCTTGGAAGGAAGACCTATGGATTTCACTTGAAAAGACATTTCTGTTCTATATCAGTCATGTCATGCATGGGAACTAAGCCTCTTTATACATAACATGAAGACGCTGGAATAGAGATCAGTGTCTCTTCCAACTTTACAAATCTAGGTCTAAGCCTCCATATTAGACCCTTTTCTGTCAGGTTTTGCTACCTAAATGTATTTCTCCCTTGGGTTCATAGGAGCACAAATTTACAGTTAGAATGGAACTAACTCAGAGATCATCAAATTCAATCCCCTCATTTTAAAGACAAGGAAACTAAAGTCCGCAGACATTAAGTGATTTGTCTAGGGAGGCGAGCGTAGATCTTCCTAATTCCAAGTCCAGCGCTCCGTTCACTATACCTCAGTGCATCTAACATCAACCCCCAAGGTCAGTCTCTCTTCAGGTATAGTAGCAACTGTCAGTTTGTGAGTCTGTCTCTGTGATAATCTGAGAGTGTCTACAGGTTCTCTTACACAAAACAGGCTAAACCAACATGCCCTAAGCCGCTATGCCCTGGGAATTGAGGACACACCAACAAAGCTGAACCAGACACACGAGTATGAGCTGCTTTTCCGTATTCCTTTTACTGTATTTAGAGAACCAGACTTCACCAGTCTGAAGTGTCTGCTTCATAGCACAAAGTGTTCTGTGAATTCTTCTGGTGCAAACCCACAAAGGCCATTGGGGGAAACATGACTGATATTCACAAAGTATTTAAACAGTGTGTCTGGATTTCCTCCTGGCTGCTCCTGGGAACTGTGATGATGAGTCTGTTTAGGGCTTAGGAGGGAGTTTATAGGAAGAGGCAACAGCTGTGGCCAGCCAAGGCGGCCAGAAGGAGCAGACAGCTGCTTCGGAAGCCCCTTCCTATGCTGAAAGAGATAGAGCTCTACAAAGAGGATGCTCTCCACAGAGAAAGGGTACAATAATAATAATAATTAATAATAATAATAATAAATTGCTAGTTTTTGCTTTTCTATCACCTTCCTTTCAAATCTATCCCTTGTCCTACTCCCACCCATCTACCTATATTGAGAGTATATATGTATGTATGCACACACATGCATAACACACATATATATAGACACACGCACACATGTATACATGCACACATGCATGTATGTATGACCGTGTATGTGTAAATATATACATATGTGCACATGTGTGTATGCCTATATACTCTACCTAGATTGAGAAATAGAAAAAAGGTGAAAAGAACAAACAATACATCCCAACTAACCAGTCCGTCAATGAAATCTGAGAGCATATGCAATGTAGCTCACCCAGGGCCCCAAGAAGGGAAGGAGGTCCATTTTCTTATTCCCAATATACGACAAATATTTATGGAATTGAATTGAATAGATTCATGGTCTAGAAGACAGTACAGGTGAGATGAATCTATGAGTGGAGCACCACCTTATGGAGATGCCAAGTGCAAGAAAATATGAGGCCATTAGGACTACTGCCAGAGAAATTTTGATTTTGAAGAGAAACAGACACAGCTCCAGATAACACAAGTAAAAATGAATAGAAATGGAAAATTGCTTCTTGAAGGAAAAGTGAGAGAAATGGGAGTGCTCTAGTCTGGAGAAAAGAAGGCTAAGAGGTGTCAGGGATTCAGTGAAGTGAAGGTGGGATAGTGAGGCTTGCGTGTGAGAAGAAATACTTATGTGAAGAAATTTAGGAAGGGAGGATGCATGGGTGAAGATTAGAGAAGAAAGAGAGAGAAATAAAGGTAATATTGCTATCAGAGGCCATACAGACAGAAAGAGGATATAGATGAAGAATATGGAAAACATTATCTGGGCTTTATTTGGAGTTCTCTCTCTGCCAAAATGAAAGCAGCTAATAATTTCTCGACTTACTTTTAGAATTATTTTTGGACTTTTAGGATTTTTTTTTTTTTTAGAATTCCTCCTTTAAAAGGTGGAGAAATCAACAAGGCAAATTTTTCTTCTGGATCTGATTCTCATTAACAAGAATAAACTGGTTTCTGGTGTTAGATTAATGGGAATTTTGTTTGGGGATAGTTGGAGAAGATGTGGAATAGGAAGGGGGGATGTAGACAATCCCTTTTAGAGTAGGCAGTGTAGAGTAGATAGGAAAGCTAGGCATGACTTGACAACCACTCAAGATCCTCCCAAATGGGATTTCAAAAAGTTCATAGGAAGGAAAGGTACATTCTATGGGAAGATAGGCATGCCAACATGCTGCTGGTGAGGCAGTGAATCGGGCCAAGCATCCTGGAAAATAATTTGGAGCAATGATAGAAAATTCAATAAATTGGGTATACCTTTGACATAAAAATGTGTAGGCAATTAAATAAAAATAATACTAGGCAATTACCTTGCTGAGGTTAGCTACAGAGATAAAAGTCCCATTAGTGTGCAAGCTCATTGAGGGCAGGAACTGTTTGGGGGTTTTTGTCATGAGGTATTCAATAAAGTCTTGCTGCTGATTAAGTGGCTAATTAGCATCCAGAGATGGTACTAGCCATGGAAATTAGGGCTCATCCTTCACAGTGTTATTTCTTTGCTGTTTTCTGTGTCCCCCCCACTCTGTCCCAAACTTCCTGTCTGCCTGACATCTCCAATAATGCATGTCAAAAAAAGAAGCTGCCAAAAAAGAAGTTGGGAGAAAAATTCCTAAGCATTGCTAGGGGCTACTCTCTAATGACTGTCAGGAATCTAGGTTACCTTTGGGCTATAGCCTGTCAGTTTCTTGATATGAGAAGTATAAGCTTCCAGTGTCTTAGGCTTTGTGAGACTCCTTTTACTGCTTTCAGATGACCTCTAAGATCCCTTTTGGCCAACGGAGTGCATGACAGGTCCAATCACATCCCTAACTGCTGATAAATCCAGAACCAGATCTCAGGTGGTTTTGGTTATAAGTCTAAGGTTCCTTCCATTGTTGTTCAAGGACTAGTGTGACTTCACCTGAAAGGCAAGTCATTTCCTCTTTCTGGAGCTTGGTTTCTCCATTTGTAAAATGAGATGATTCCCTTAGATGGTCTCCTGAAGATTATCCTAAGAACCTTGAACTTCCCGCTGCCCCCACCCCCGCCCGAATAATATAATGTTTAGGCAATAAGATCAAGTATTTATATAGCACGCTTTAAGGTTTGCAAAGTGCTTTACAAATATTATCTCATTTGATTCTGTACAACAACCCTGGGAGGTAAGTGATATTAAAGTGATTTATCTTGGATTACTCAGCCGGTAAGTGTCCAAGGCTGGACTTGAACTCAGGTCTTCCTGATTCCAAGGCCAGTGCTCTATCTGCTGTTTTACTTAGACCTGATTTGATCTTGTAATCATAGATTTAGAGTTGGAAGGGCCCTTAGTGCCATCTAATCTAGCCCCCCTCATTTTAAAGAGAGGCTGACTAGTCAGTGTCCCAGGTGGGATCTGAACCTAGGACTTCCAAGTCCAAATAGAGTCTTCTTGCCATTCCACAGTACTGCCTCTCCTATTCTCTTGATTGAGCAAGATATCAAAAAAAGGCCAGGGCCAAGGTGTGTGGAGAGGGTAGAGTGAGAAAGAAGACCAAGCTCATTCATGGAAAAATAACTCAGAGAGCATCTCCTACTGACAATGGGAAAGACTATGGACTCTGCATATAGTGAACAGCATATTATTATCATAAGTAATAAATCACTTCTAGGCTAAGGAAAAGAAGGTCTAGGATCTGTGCAATAGACTCTCAAATAATGTTTCTGTCCAGTGACTGTGAAGCAACACTCCTTCTCTCAGTGGAATGGAGGAAGGTATATGTTGTCAGACCTGGCTGAGGTATTGTTTTATTTTGTTTAATTGTCTTCCTTTGAAGTAAGAGAAGGGAGGTTGGGAAGCGATCACTGGTAAATAACAGTGGCACTCAAATACTTGTATAGCTTGACTGATTAAATATTAATAATTTAAATATTTTAAAAGTAATTTTCTTCTAAAGAGCTTGAGGTCTATCAAACTCTGTTCTCTTCCCTCCTCTCCCACATATACATACTCCAAACTCCAAACATGGACAGATTTTATTATTGGGGGAATTAAATTTTTAAAAAGATGGTAGAAAAGAAGTGATTTAGAAATCTTTGTACAATGCATCTCTATTCTGGACCTTGCACGCTAGTGTTGACTTACCCTCCTGTAGAGGGTAAGTAGAACTCCATGGGGAAATAGGCTAGTACCTTAAACTTTTATAATGTTGCTCTGGGAGAGGAAGAACCATTAACCCATAAGAATCACAGACATAGTACAGCATGGTATAAGGTGAACTGCAGTAGCTACATATCCTAGACCTGAGCTCCAGAAGAACAAATGGGCAGGAGCTGTCCAAAGGGACAAAATATTAAATTCTCCAAATGTAGGGACCATTCTAGGGATGGGAGAGGTGGAGGGGAGGAGGGGAGGGTTAAGTCTGAGAGAGGCATATAGGAGAAAGAACGTGTACAAGGTTGGGGATGGAGGCCAAAATGGGGAGAAAAGAAAATCCATGAAAGCCACAGACAAAGTCTCCTTTGGGTTTATCATTCTTCTTAACAAATTGACTTCCTTTGCAATACAGAGGGACCCATCAATTCCCAGCAGTGGAGCCTTCATCTTTAGAAAAAGAAATACTTCATTAAATGGAATAATCTCAAGTGTGGATGCATTAGCTTTCTGCAAAATTTTTCAAGGTCTCTGAATCTTAAGGTGCTCTGTATGACAGAATTAAAGCCAATTCCGGTTTATTCCATCCAATAAACATTTATTAAGAATTTATCATATGCAAAGAACCTTGCTAGAGATTTAGGATAGACAGGCAAAAACAAAGTCTTCCCTGGAGAAGGGAAGCTATAAATACACGTTGGCTACTAAGGAACTCCATTGACTGCCCTGGGCTTGTAATCAGAACACTTAGCCTCCACCTCTGGGTAGCCTTGTAAGCAATAACCTTAGAATTTAAAAGAACCCTCCAATCTTCTCATTTTAGAGACCAGGAAACTGATGTGCAAAATAAGTAAATGACTCATTCAAAAAATTGTCACGTAGTAGCACAGCCAGGCCTAGGATTCAATACAATCAGTTTATATTAAACATCTATTTAAAAAATAGTCACACCATGCTAGGCACTTGGAATAGATACAAAGACAAAAAAAGGAAGTAGTCCCTCTTCTCAAGGATACAGCTTATAAACAGCCAAGTATGTGTCGCACACACGTTAGATGCACAAAAATCAAATACAAAGTAATTTTGGGGAGACACTAACAAGAAACATTAGGAAAAGTCTCTTATTGGAGGTAGTAGTCAGGCCAAACCTTGAATGGAGTTGGGGCACCAAGAGCTAGAGCTAAGTAAGGAGGGGGAGCAGACTACCTGGGGGTGCAAAAAGAAAATGGAGCCATGGGTACAGGAAGCATCAAGAGGGTCCATTTGCCTGGACTTTGGAATGAGTGAGGAAGGACAGGTAGGGAGTGTGGGGAAAGAGCACAGGTCTTGGAGTCAGAAAGACCTGATTTCAAATCCTAGCTCAGACGTTAGCTGTGTGGTCCTGGGCAAGCCATGTATTTTGAATTTGCCTCAGTTTCTTCATCTCTAAAAGGAGAATAATAACAGCACTCATCTCCCAGTATTGTGAGGTGAAAAATGAGACGTTTACAAAGCAGTCTGCAAACTTTAAAGCGTATACAGATATTAGCTGTTGATCAGTCATTACAGGCATGTCTGACTCTTTGTGACCCCATTTGGGGTTTTCTTGGAAAGATACTGGAGGGGTTTGCCATTTCCTTCTCTAATTATTATTATTATTATTACTAGAGGATAAATTTCTTGAAAGCAGGGACTGTGTCTTACCTGAGGCTTCCAATCCAACCAGTGTCTATCCAGCAGAGTACAAGCATTTAAACATGTGCTTGATGAATTATGTAAAGAACACTTGGATTCGGGAGTCAGGGGCACCTCAGGTTTAGAGCTGGAAGGCAACTCAAGGCTAATTTGATCAAGACTCCTTGTTTTCCAAATGAAGTAACTGAGGCCCAGAGAGGTTATATAAAGGTAGTAGAAAGTGGAGTAAGAATTCAAACTCAGGTCTTCTGACTTAAACATTCAGCACACTTTCTACCAAACTATAGTGCCTTGCCTGCCTAGAACTCAGGTCTTCTGTCTCCCTCCATGTTCTGTGTGTTTTCCATCACGCCACCTGCTTCTTAGTTTTATTACCCAACAGAATATGTTCTAAATGCTCATTTCAAAGTGGGAGATCAGTTAATGGTCCCCAACTCCTTTACTATGGTAGGAATGGTGGCCTTCCAGACCACAGCTCTGCCAATGCCCTTCCACCCTAACCTGAACTCTACTGCAGTTGTCTATTGTCTTAACCTCCACTGAAACATTATCTAGCCAGTGTTTTGACTTTCTTGTAAAAAGATGTCTTATCTTAAATTCACAATTTCTATTTAGGTATTATGAAATGAGCAGTGAATCTTGGCCTAGGCAGATGTTTCCACATGCGGAAGTTAGGTATTGATTATCTCTCTAGCTCTGTAATCTAGGACCATCATCACAGTCTGCATGAAATACTGTTTAGATTACACAGGGGTGGGGAATCTGCTACTTCAAGGCCACATGTGGCCTCACAGGTCCTTGGGTATGGCCTTTTGACTGAATCCAAGTTTTATAAAACAAATCCTTATATCAAGGGGACTGGTTCTGCGAAGTCTGGATTGAGCCAAAGGACTGTACTTGAAGACCTACAGGGCCACATGTGGCCTCACAGGTCCCCCACCCCTGGTTTAGAACTTCCCTGCTCATGAAGACCTAGAAGACGGAGGTTAAACAGAAAATGGCCCCTATCTCCATCATGACAATCTAAGAAAATGAATTAATTTCCAAGGTCTTCGTTTTTTTCATTAGTTAATAATACAGGCAATGTTACTTTGTTGGTCGGTTATTCCATTCTTCTTCATCATCATTATTCTCCATCTCCCCAGTTCTCCCTCTTATCTTACAGTGATACCGAAAACATGAATAACAATCATCCTCTTATCTGCACAAGAACCTCTGATATCTCTTCCTCTTCCACCAGTGGCTCTGCTTGGTTTCTGTGGCAATAACACAGTGTTTCCACCAGAAGTTCATCGTGGAATTCTCCTTCTCATGCAGAATGACTCAGCCTTTGACACTCAGCACCTTCTAAGCTCCATCAATGGCCTCTCTCCTCTTTGGAGGGCTGATGGCAGAGCATTAAATTCCTCCCAAAGCCTTCCTTTATAGAAGGATCTGAACTTTCCAGGGAACTTTATTTTCCATCAGCTGCTCTGCCTGGCTTCAACGTCATGCCCGACACGTGCTTAGCACCGGGACTGGCACATATTAGGCACTTACTGTTGATTGACCATTAACTTTATCTGTCAGACCAGTGTCACCAACAGTATTCTTCAGTCCTGACCTGTACCCTGTTCTATCCCATTATTATCTGGTAATACTAATCACTATATAACAATAATTATAGATAGCATTTATATAGAGCTTTAAGGTTTACAAATGTTATCTTATTTGATAAAAGATAAAAGATAAAAAAACAACCCTGTAAGGTAGGGGTAATTATTATGCCCCTTTTATGGATGAAGAAACTGAAGCTGAATGAAGTTAAAATGATTTGCCCAAGGTCTAATGAGTATCTGAAGCAGAATTTGAACTCAGGTCTTCTGACTCCAAGGCCAGGGCTCTTGTCCACTGCACTTCCTAGAGGCCTCTTGTAAAGATAAGGCTGAACCTTCTTAGGCTCATAGTATCTGAGAACTGAAAGGGACCTTGGAGCTTGTCAAGTCCCAAGATCTCATTTTACAGATGAGGAAATCATGGTTCTTGGAGGATAATTAAATTGCCCAGGGTCAAGGGCAAGGTGGAATAAGTGGAAGAGCCAAGACTTGAATTTGGGTCCTTTAATTACAAATCCAGAACTCTTCCATTATTTTGTGATGCTTCTTAACCTTCCTCATATCCCACTATGAATGTTCTCAGCCTCCCCAGCTAGGGTCTATTCATTTCTATTCTAATTTCCACTACTTTTTTTTTTCTGGGAGGGAGATGGTTTCAAAATTATTTATCAGATGGGGGCAGCTAGGTGGTACAGTGAATAGAGCACCAGCCTTGAAGTCAGAAGGACCTGCATTCAAATCTGGCCTCAGACACTTAACACTTACTAGATGTGTGACCTTGGGCAAGTCACTTAACCCCAACTGCCCTGCCTTCCCCCCTCCAAAAGGACAAAAAAAAAGATTACTTATCAGTGGAAAAGATTAACCCTGGCATTATTCATCTCAATAGAAAACACTTCCTTCCTTCCTCCTCTCCCACTGGTACTTAGGCTGTATGAATCTTGTTTGTACATAGTTGTTATACATGTTGGCTGTCTGGATTGTAAGCTCCTTGAAGGCAGGGACTATTTTTGGCGATTCTTTGTATCCCAAGCACTTGACACAATGCTTAGCATACAGTAGGCACTTAATAAATGCTTTTCCCCTTGATTAGAATAATAATAGTTTAGCTTTCCCCTTTTCTCCAGTCCTGCCTGCTCCTCTCCACTCTTAATTGCTCTCCAGAGAGTCCAACTCTTCAAAGGATTCCTCTACTCATGCAATCCCACCTAGTGGGAACAATTTGAAGCCTTAGAGATTAAATCAAGTTCTTCATATACTCTGTGTTAATATTAATGGAGCCTGATGATCAAATACACAGCCTCGGGGTACTGGGTCCATTCCTTTTAAACTAAGAGATGGCATTTTGGGGAAGACAACTTCTTAGCTTTTTTTTTTCCTTTCCAGTTTGCACTTTTCCTTGTTCAGAAATAAATTCTGCATACTTGACAATGGTGATGGGTAGGACAGAATACTGAGAAGGGCCAACTACAGCTCTCTACCAACAAGGCCACCACAGGGAGAAGGTGTCACCTTTGAAGATATATGAACACTCGGGATAAGGATGAGTCACCATCAATCTTTTCCCATATGCATGTGATTCTGAAACCCAATCCCTGTAGTCTAGAAAAAAGCAAATCAGCTTTAATTCTTAACTGAATAAAGCAGCTTGTTGTGTGTGGGTCTATTATTTTTGAGAGGCAATGTGACATATTGAAAGTCAGAGAATCTGTATTGTACCAATTACTTTTGGCCTTGGGAAAGTTGCTTATCCCCAGGGCTGAGGTTCAGTAGGGGTATCCAAGCTAAGCCTGGTGTCAACATTATGAGGCCCCACAGAACAGGTGGCTGCAAGACTTCCAAAGGAGGGGCAAACTAGTCCAAGGCAGAAACTCTATGCAGATTTTCCCATATCAATTAGTCTTGGCATCTGGCCTGTGAGTGGGCACTACCACTGAGCCTATAGATACCTAGTCTCAAAAAAAAAATTCCCCCCAAGATCAAAACCAAGAAAAGTTGGTAGATTCTCGGAGCTTCAGTTTTTCATCCACAAAATGGGAGTAAAAATATTTATAATATCTATTTCTTGCAAGATTGTTATGAAGCTCAGATAAGATGATACATAAACCATCTCACAACCACAAAATCCCATATGAATGCCAAATATTAACTTTGATGTGAAGCTTATTAGATAGTATGGTAGGTGGAGTATTGCAAGTCTGGAAAGATCTGAGTGTGAATCCAGCCTCAGTCATTTACTAACAGTGTGGCTCTGAGTAAAACTCTTTTAGCCTTAGTTTTTCCTTCTGTAAAATGTGAATCACCATCACAGACTCTCTGTGAGAATTAATGAAATAATTAAGTATATATAAAGTACTTTGCAAGCCTTTAAAGGGCTACATAAATGCTAACTATTATAATTATCACTACGAGGTCCTCATGTTAGTCTGATACATGAATAGAAGTAATCTGCCAAATTAATATGGGTTGTAAACCTCCCCTTCCTCTAATCTACAGCCCTTCACTCTTAGATTATTCAGCTTCTAAAATAAGAAAAAATATATAAAAGTATGTATTTGTGTGTATACATACACATGTATATATACATACATATATATGCATATAGAGATATCTATGTCTATATAAATGTGTATACGCATATGTATATATGTGTATGTGTATATGTATATGTATATGTATAATCAGTCCACTTTATTCCTGGATGTATATGTATATGTATAATCAGTCCACCTTATTCCTGGATCAGGGTATAGATTATCTCATATAAAACTTTCTATTTGCTAAGTCCCTTAAGACATTTGGTCTGGCCATTTCATGCCCTCCTTAAAAGCTTTTAGAGGTTTCCTGTTGCCTCTAGAACAAACCATAAGATCCTTAGCTTGGCTTAGTTAAGGTCCTCCATGTGTTCGGCCCTGCCGATCTCCCCAGTCTTATCTTAGTCCCTTCATACACTCTACTGGTCCATGCCAACTTGTCTACTAGCTGTAGCGCAAACTCAACATTCCTTTTCCCACTTCACACAAGCTATTCTCTGTGACTGAAATGAACTGATTTTCCTCATCTCAGTCCCTAAACCTTTATTTTCTTTCAAGTCTCATCTCAGCTACCACACCCTCTCTGAAGCCCTCGCTGATGGATACTCCATCTCTCTTTGAATTATCTGGTGTTTACCCAGCTGTGTGTATCTGTATCCCTCCATCCCATGCCCCAGAAAGTAAGCTCCTTAAGGAAAGGGACTATTTCTTTCTGCCTTTGTATCTCCCACTTGTACTCCAGTGTCTTGCATTGAGCAGGCCCTTAGTACATATTTGCTCAAGTGAATTTGTCCTTATAGCACTTCTAAGAAGCAGGAAGTATATGTCAATAACCCATTTTAAAGAATGGGGATGAAAAGGCTCTGAAAATGCAAGTAATTGTTCCCAAAAAATCCCCATTGCAAGGGAGAGGCAGAAATGAGAATCAGAGTCTGATTCCTGCCGATCTAGCTAAGTGACCCTGGGCAGTTTACTTATCCTTGGTCTTCTGTTTCCTCATCTGTAGAACAAGGGGCTTGGACTAGAAGGTCTCTTAAGGTCCCTTTCAGTGTTCTGTGACTATGATCTACTCAGTTGTTGTTGTTCAGTCTTGTCTGACTCTTTGTGACCCCATTTGGAATTTTCTTGGCAAAGATACTGCAGTGGTTTGCCATTTTCTTCTCCAGATCATTTTACAGATGAGAAAACTGAAGTAAACAGAATTGAGTGACTTACCCAGGGTCACACAGCTAGTAAGTATCTGAGGCCAGATTTGAACTCAGGAAAATGAGTCTTCCTGACTCTGGGCCCAGTGCTCTATCCACAACTATTCAGAGTAGTAGATTGAAGTGGGATCTGAATAGACCAAGAGTCTTCACCTTTAGCAAAACCAATTCCAATCTAGCTCATTTCACTTTCTACCTGATCCAGTCCCATCGCCACCCCCATCATAATCACTAGCGCCAAATATTTATCAAATGCCCAGAGTTTGTGGGGTGATGTGGCTATAAAAAGGTATCTCATCTTTAAGAAGTTTATGACTTAATTGGGCTTTTCCCCAATAATAAAAGCTCCAGGAGGCCAGGACCTTTTTTTCACTTTGTCTTTGCTCACGGAAGGTGCTAAATGTCATTTCTTTTCATGGCTTTCACTGGCCCCCTCAAAAAAGAACCTCATGGTGGCAGAGTAAGCTCATCCTGAAGGAGGTAGGAGAGGTCTATCCTGGTTCTTGGGGGAACCTGAGATCTCTGGGAGTCAAATTGAAGGATCCCCATCATGTGCTCCCACTGGAGTACCTGGTGGGTCCTGGTAGGTCCAGACAACAATGGGCTTGGTAGAGTTACATTAGTTAGAAACAGAAAAGACTGCTTAGGGCAGCTTAAATGCATGTCCTTGCCAACCTGGCGGTCAGGATGGCAGAACTGCTCCAAACTTTTGCTACTGAACACATTCACTCATTCCCTGGGGCACATTATGTAGAAGCATAACAGGCCTTACTTTCAGGAAGTTAATAATATCCTGATATTCAGCTTAAATGCCTTAGCTTGATTTTTCTTTAAACTCTTAAGACTTTAGCTCAGTCTCTATTGTCACATTTTGATTTATTCTTTGATGCTTTCAAACTATAAAGGTTCAGACACATTACAAATTCTACATTCCCTATGTACCTTCTGGCCCACCCTTGAATGTGGACAAGCTTAGTCTGTCTCTATAGAATGGAGAGAAGGGAGGGAAGAGAGGGGCTAAATGGACCCGCTTCCTCATTCTCTACTCTGGCACAGCATGATCTAAACCAGTTACACAACAGCCATGATAAGCAATTCCATTTTCCCCATTTGGGGGGAATCTCTTCCTTTCCCATCAGCTGCTTTGCTTGGTTTTGACACTTTGTCATCATGTCCCTGTACTAGGAACCCTTTGGCTGCCACCTTCCAATCCCCCCACTTTTCAGCTTCTTTTTGTGTCTTGTCTTCCCTTATTAGTTGTAAGCTCCTAGAGGGCAAGGACTGTCTTTTCCTGATTTGTATCCCCAGTGCTTACATCAGAGCCTGACACATAGTAGGCCCTTAAAATTTATGCTTAATGACTATTATTGATTATGTCTTGAGTAAGACAAGAGAAAAACCAAAAGAAAGATGGAAGTCAAATGGTCTTCCAATGACCTTCTTGTCACTGCCCCAGAAAGAGTTGCCACCTAAGTGGTAGAAACCTCTGGCACATAAATCCATCAAAGATAGCACAGAAGGTGGTTTTGAGTGGCAAGATGTGCCTGCAATCTGGTCACCTGCTATATCCAGGCCAAATTCCAGTCACTCTTTACTTCACTCTCCCACCAACTGTTTCCAAGTAGCCAAGTCTCCCTCACTAAAAACAATGTCCAGAGGAACTGCCCTGACTGGTGGTTGCCTCGGTTTAATCTTGGGTCCAGGGCCTTAATTCCCAGGACGACTTCACAGAGAAGTGTGATGAGTCCGTTGGCAAGACTGAACCCTTTACATTTGTATCAGGTACTGAGCTAAATGTCCCCTCCCTCAAGGAGCTCACAGTCTAAAAGTGGACTTTCCATCTCCTCCAAGTGCTGTCCCCACCCCCCTTCCAAGTACTGAATTTTAGTCAAATCAATTGTGCCACTGCTGTTAGGAAGGGTGTGTCTCCACTCACCATCCCTTAATTTTTAAATCCCAGCTATCCCTCCCAGGCCAAGAGGCTTTCCTAAGTGATGATGCTCCTCATGGTCATATATAAGTGGCCTGGGGCAGGGACCCTCTAATTTTATTTTTGTGAATAGCAAGTGCTTAATCAATGCTTCTTCCTGCATTCATTTCCCAGAATAGCAGAATCACACAATTAGACAGTCTCCCTCAGGACAATCAGTCCAAGTTTTTACCTAAATAACAATCCCTACCACAAGAGCCTCACCAAGAGGACATGTTTAGCCTTGAATGAAGCATTTCCAATTTATTTCCATATTCAACTGTGTATTTGTTTTATCTTGGAATATAAAAATACAACTTTTTTACAACCTGGGGAAACAAATTGTTGGGATCAGTCCAATCACTTTACACCACAGTAGCTTGGAAGTGGAACATCCTGACCTCCAGGCAGTCATGAATGTCATTCAGCATTCTCTGCCCTGAGGCAGTGAATAAATGAAAGCTGGCCACGTTCCCCCTCAGAGAGGCTGGCACCCCCTGATCTAAGATCAGGAGACTAAAAAAGAGATGTGGTCGTGGAGGTCATCTTGTCCAACCGCACATTTCCATTTTATAGATGAGTAGATTAAGACTCAGATAGAGGAGGGGATTTCTCCAGTGTCAAACTCTACAGCTGCAAGGACATGTGGGATGGTTAGGACTGTGGGGCAGGTGACAGTGACAGTCCCCAAGAAGGATTGCTCCTTGGAAGGGATTCTGGTTGTTCAGCTGTGAAAAAAGTGAGTTACTAAATCACTGCACGGCTCATTCCGTGCCTGACCAGACTTGAATACCCACGCCAGCATTCACGGAGGTGGCAGAGGAGGGGGGAGAGCAGCCTACCTGGATCCCCAGAGTTATCACTGTTCTTTTCACTCTCTCCATCCTCCTGTCCATCTGCATTCTGCTGCGTGTGCTGCAGGCTCAGCTTGTGGCACACCTCGAAGGCTTGGCCCACCGTCCGGACAATCCTCATAGCTTGACTCTAAGAGACAGAGGGGAAGAGCAAGTGAAGACGGGGAGGACCCCATACCTCAGCCACAATGGTAGGGAAAAGGTAAAGTGGGAAAGGGCCCACTAGCAGAAGTGAGAGAAACTAACAAGAAAGACGAACACTAACAAAGACCTGACTGTCCATGGTCAAAGGCCCACTTGTTTCACATTATGGAAATACCCAAGATACATAAACTTGTATGTAGTCATAAAAGAGAGAATGAAAAAAAAGAAAGAGAGAAAGGAAGGGAGGAAGGAAGGAAGGAAGGAAAGAGAGAAGGAGGGAAGGAGGAAGGAGAGAAGGAGGAAGGAAGGAAGGAAGGAAGGAAGGAAGGAAAGAGAGAAGGAGGGAAGGAGGAAGGAAGGAGGGAAGGAGGAAGGAAGAAGGGAAGAAGGGAAGGAGGGAAGGAGGAAGGAAGGAAAGAAGGAGGAAGGAAAGAAGGAAGGAAGGAAGCTTCCAATCATCTTTCTGTGGTCTAGATTACAAAGACAACATCACAGAGCCAAGAAGTTCAACTATCCAATGAAAATGAAAGACACTGCATACAAATTGATGCTGATCCATCTGTTGATCACCTGGGTATCTGTTTGGCAGTGGAATGATAATTATAAGAGCTTACCTATGGTTTAAAATACTCTTTTCATATTGTTGTTGCTGTTTAGTAGTTTCAGACTCTTCATGACCCCATTTGGGATTTTCTTGGCAAAGATACTGGAGAGGTTTGCCATTTCCTTCTTCAGCCCATTTTACAGATGAGGAAACTGAGGCAAACAGAGTGAAATATCTTGTCTAGGTCACACAGCTAGTAAATGTGTGAGGTCACATTTGAACTCAGGCCTTCCTGACTCCAGGCCCGGTGCTCTATCCTCTCCATCATTTCGCTCACTTTTTCACATTTTCTCATTTACTCCCTACAACAGCCCTGTAAGGTGTGACTATTTTTTGCCCCCATTTCACAGATGAGGAAACTGAGGTTCAGGGAGGTTAATAAGTAAATTGCCCTAGACCACAGAGTAATTAAGTGGTAGAGATGAGACTCAAAGCTCTCTCCCCCTCCCTTAGAACTTTTAAAATGGATTTTAACAAATGTATCATTACATGGATGGGGAAGAGCATAGTCCTAGGACCCAGCTTTGGCAAGGACTTCTCAGACACAAACAGAAGGTTGTGCTGTGGGGGACTTTGGACATGTTACTTCATCACTCATCAGTCATGAAAAGATGTACATAAAGCCAAAGAAAGGAATTTTAAGGCCTAGGCTCTACTTCAAAGCTTATGAGCTGCTTTGCTACCCAAAACCAAACGGGGAGCAAAGTCCCAACAAGAGACCATTCATCTGGCTGCTCCAAGAATTCAGTTCAATTTGGAGTTTTTTGGGCAGAGATACTGGAGTGATTTGCTATTTCCTTCTCCAACTCATTTTACAGATGAGGAAACTGAGGCAAACAGGGTGAAGTGACTTGCCCAGGGTCACACAGCTTGTATGTGTCTGAGGTCAGATTTGAACTTGCAAAGACAAGCCTTCCTGACACCAGGCCCAGTCACTTAGCAGCCTTAAATGCGTAATAACCACAGATGTTCTCCACTCTCAATTGGAAGTTCAGGGCCCTAATTATTAGGTTTGGTACCTGACTCTTACCTCCACCTGATGCCTCTGAACAGGTGGTGGCTCTCCCATGTACTCACTTTTCCTGCAGATGATATGAAGGTGGAGTGGAAAGCACCAGGAAATATCCTGTTTCCCCGGCCTCACAGGATCAGATCATATGATTTAGAACCAGAAAGACAGGAGATATTAGAAGTGATATAGTACACACCCTACCATTTTACAGTTCAAGAAACCAAGTCAGAGAAGTTAAATGACCTGCCCAAGGTCACTTGAGTAGTAAGCAGCAGAGCTGGCCTTCAGACTCAGCTCCTCCAACTGCACTTCCCAGTACCCTGTCCTGACATTTTACATTTCCTCAGCACTGATTACCCTCCCCACCACTTCATTTTTAATAAATTTCAAATACAAAAGCAGGTCACTGAAACTCCCTGCCCTGGCAAGGGAAAACAGTCTACTTGGAACTCAGAGGCCAAAGGCCACTTATGGCACAAGCAAATAATCATGTTTTTCAAAATATATTTATATTGTTCTTCCATAAAGAGGGCTTTTCTGAAAGAAAAAAGGGGGGTGGCTTTTCTGATTGCCCCAGTTTTTAGTCTTCTCCCACCCACCCAAAAATCACTCTTTCTTTGTGTTAGCTCAGGAAAATGTAAGTCTCTTGAGGGCAGGGACTGTCTGTTTTGTCTTTGCATCCCCAGTGCCTAGGCACAGTGTTTGACACACAGAAGACACTTTAATTGCTAAATCTGTAACCTTCTGGAGGTCAGTCTCATGGAGAGAAGCTCCCATGGTGCCCTTTGGTGCTGACAGAGGAAGCGTGCTAAGCTACTGTATGTGACATTTTTTATGTAGTTGCCACATGATTGCATTAGCTTCATCATTTTTTTCAGTATTAGTTCAGATTGCCCAAGTCTGAACATTCAGTGCAAAGTGGGTTCCACTGATTCTATGCTCTGGCTTCTCCTCCTTAATGCAAAGGCATTTATGCTACGGATTCTTTCAACCATACTGAATTTTTATCTGCATTAAAAGAATACAGGAGCATGTTTTATGCATGCTTTCCTGCGTGTGAATGCTGAATGGATGTCCTTAGCTTTCTGCTTAACAGAATGGCTGCCTGCTTCCTATCCCAGACTATTCTTGGCCATTTCTCTCTTCATCCCAACATGGATGTGGTCCCAACATTGAACGCGGGATTAGGAGAGTGTTGTTCTCGCTCCCTGGGATGTCTGATATTTGGATGGAGACTCTGGCTCCCAGTGGCTGCCTTTGGCCTCACCTTTGAGCTTGAATGTTTAAGCAAAAACATTCAGCTCAAGAGCTTATGCCTGTTGCTTAGTATTTAGTAGGCCAGGTTTTCAGGAAAAGTTGACTTTAGAAAGTTTCTATTAATACCTGTTTTAAGTCCTCTGGGTCATAGTGGAGTGGGGGCTCATTTTTCCATATTCTCAGAGACCTTTGAAAGCTAGAACTTAAAAGCTTTGAAAAGAGCCAGGAGCAAATGGAGATGAGTAAGCAGGGTGACAAAGACAACCAAGTCGAGTGATGCCAGAAGGCAGCCTCTCCACCCCAGGTGGTCCTTATGCTGTAGTCTCTTTCTCTATCTTCTTCTCCCTCCCTCCCTTCCCTCTTTATCTCTCTGTGTATCTCTACCTCTGTCTCTTTCTCCTTCTCTCTCCACATCTATCTCTCTCCCTCTCTCCCTCCTTCTGTCCATTTCTTTGTTTCTCTTGTCTCCTTCTCCCTTCTTCCTTCTGTCCATTTCCCTCTTTCTTTATCTCCCTCTACCCTTGCACTTCCCTTCTCTCTGTGAGTATCTCTCCTTTTCTTTCCCCTCTCTCTGTCTCTTTCTCTCTGTGTGTCTGTCTCTCTCTAGATTTCATTTTGCTTTGCAGGGCTTGACAACCTGCATCAAATTTCCCATCTAAAGACCATTTCCTATGAGAAGAGAAAGGTATTTGTGGGCTGGAGGCTGTTAGGCCCAGGCAGAAAATGGTGACTGATATTTTCAGAGCTAGCAGCCGAGTACTGAGTGCCACTCAGTTGTGGGTAGAGATCCAAAGCTCTTGGGAATGCCAATTAGAAGCAATCTGGTGAAAATGGGGATGTTAGAAAGGAAGATGGGTTAGAACTTTGAGCCACTTAGCTCACGTCACACAGACCTGCTTCTTCAAACCATTTACCTGTTCATGTAGGCACAGACCCCTTTGGTCTTCCCCATGCATCACTGAAGGCAAAGATGCAGCTATCAGCCATTTTTCATGGGAGGCCAAATTGTACATATCTATTTCATGACTCACAGGGGTTGTACCCCTGGGATTCTCCACTTCTTTTCTTTCAGTAAGCTCCAGGCCTTGTCTTCAGGCTAGTGCAATCAATCATCAGAGACCACAGGGGAATATGGAGAACAGAAAAAGGTGTGGAATGTTGTCTAGCTCTATTAGCTACCTGGGAGCCAGTGTCATTATAGGAGGTAGAAGGGACATGGAGAAGAAGGGTTATCATTCAGTTACAACAACAAAAAAAATAGCAAGCATTTAGATGGCATTTTAAGATTTGCAGAGCTCCATACATAGGCTATCTCATCCTCAGAACAAACTCAGGAGGTAGGTACTATAACCACCCCATTTTACAGGCAAAGAAACTGAGATTGAGAAATGTTAAGTGACCTGCCCAGGTTCATACAACTAGTAAATGTCCAAGGCCAAATTTGAACTCGGGTTTTTCTGACTCCAAGTCCATCACCCCATCTAACTGTCTTGGGTCTGGGCTCTAAGCACACCTCATACATAAGTGTATGAGTGTATAACTGTGCAATACTGGGCAAATTACTTAGTCTTTTTTTTTCTTTTTGGATTGGGGAAGGCAGGGCAATTGGGGTTAAGTGACTTGCCCAAGGCCACATGGCTAGTTTTGCGTTAAGTGTCTGAGGTTGGATTTGAACTCAGGTCCTCCTGACTCCAGGACTGGTGCTCTATTCACTGTGCTACCTAGCCACCCCAAATTACTTAGTCTTGATGACCTTAATTTTCTCATCTATAAAATACGAAAAATAGAATTTACCTCACTGGGTTAT
The DNA here is from genome assembly GCA_028627135.1 of Pseudochirops cupreus. Taxonomy (NCBI): domain Eukaryota; kingdom Metazoa; phylum Chordata; class Mammalia; order Diprotodontia; family Pseudocheiridae; genus Pseudochirops; species Pseudochirops cupreus. The sequence goes on along the minus strand of CM053584.1, from coordinate 44,807,358 downwards.
TGTTAGGATCGAATGACATATATGTGTGTGTGTAGATAGATATGTAGACACACACACACACACACACACACACACACACACACACACACACACGGTACTCTGAAAACTCTGAAGGGCTATATTAGTATTAGCTGCCACAATGGACAGAGGGCACTGGACTAGAGTCAGGTAGGTCGGAGTTAAAATTTGGCCTCAGATTCTTCCTAGCAATATGACCCTGGGCAAGTACCTTAACTTTTGTCTGCCTCAGTTTCTTGATCTGAAAAAAATGTGGATAATAATAACACCTCATAAGCTTATTGTATACAGTGGAGTACTCTCTGTAAATGGCTTTGTGAACCTTAAAGCACTGTGAAATGCTGGCTATCGTTGCCAGCACCACCATCATTGTCTAAACTATTTTGCTCAAGGGGCCTGAAGGGGAGTCTACCAAGGCATCTGAACAGACTCAGAAAGCAGACATGGAAAACCCAGGCAGAAGGACAGTGATGTAATATGCTTCCGCACCACAGATCAGAGGGTTTTAGAAAAAACTGGGCCTGGATGTGGGTCTAAAGGCAGCCAATGTAGAGGCCAGACAATATAAAAGGCAGAATCAGGTGTTGCAGTGCTTTCCCCATATTGAACGGTGGGCACGTGGTGAATATTTAAGGTTTTTGGCCTTATAGATAGTGAGTTTGCTGCAGGAAAATGAGATGGGCCAGAGAGGCTGCATCAGCTCAATTGATAAATAGTCTAGGGCAGTGGTTCTCAACCTGTGGGTCGCAACCCCTTTGGGGGTCGAATGACCCTTTCACAGAGGTCACAGGGGTTGCCTAACACCATCAGAAAATACATATTTCCAATGGTCTTAGGAACTGAAACACTCTAGATAGCTCCCCTATCCGTCGCCCGGCGAGTCCACCCACATGCAGATATGCCCATATACGAGTATTAAAGGGTCACGGCATTAGGAAGGTTGAGAACCACTGGTCTAAGGAGGATATGAATAGTCAGTTTTCAGAAGAAAAAAGCCAAGCTATCCATAGCCATATAAAAATGTGCTAAATCACTAATACCTTGAAAAATGAAAATTAAAACAGCTCTGAGGTACTGCCTCATACCCAACAGGGCAAAGGTGACAAAAAAGGAAAATGACTAATGTTACAGGGACTGTGGGAAGCTCAGCTAGGGGGCGCCTGGAGACAGGAAAACTCATCTGAGTTCAAATCCAGCCTCACACATGTTCTAGCTGTGTGACCCTGGACAAGTCACTTAACCCTGTTTACCTCAGTATCCTCATCTGAAAAATGAGCTGGAGAAGGAAATGGCAAATTGCTCCAGTATTTTAGACAAGAAAACCCCAAAAGGAGTCATGAAGAGTCAGAAACGGTTGAAATGGCTGAACAACAACAACACAGGACATCCAGTTCAAGATATCTAGTAGGCATTTAGTCAGGCACAACTGAAACAACTGAACCACAACAGAGAGGCACTGTGGGAAGGTATGCACATCAATGCAATGTTGGTGGAGTTGTGAACTAGTCCAGTCATTCTACAAAGCAATTTGGAACTATGCCCCCCAAATCTACTAAACTATAAATATCCTTTGGCCTGGCCTAACCCTCCAACTCTATGCCCAAAGAAGAAAATGACTCATATGTACAAAAAAATATTTATAATAGTTCTTTTTGTGGCGGCAAAGAGCTAGAACCTGAGAGGACTCCCATCAACTGGAGAATGGCTGAACAAGGTAAGGTATGTGAATGTGATGGAATAATATTATGCTATAAGAAATGATAAAGGGGATAGTTTCAGAAAAACCTCGGGAAGACCTGTATGGACTGATGTGAAGTGAGCAGAACCAAGAGAACAATGTCTATAAGAACAATATTGTAAAGACAGCTTTGAAAGACTTAGTAACTCTAAGTAACACAAAGATCAACCACAGCTCCAGAGAACTCATGATGAAACTTGCTGGCCATCTCCAGATTGAAACATGATGGAGTCTGAGGGAAGATTATGTGTGTATGTGCATGTATATGTACATATGTATGTACACACACACACACATTTTGGTCACGGCCAATGCAGGAATTGCTAAGGCTTCTGTAACTATTTCCTTAATTATTTTAAACTCAAGTATGTTCCCCTCTAGTGGTTGGTAGTGTAAAAAAAAAAATCCTTAAAAGTCCTAAAGAAAGGTTATACACTGATTTCAGAGAACAGGGTTGCAGCAAAGGGAATCATCCTTTGTTCTCACCACAAACAAAGCTACTTGGGAAGAGTTCCAGGTCAACGGGAGTATGGGAAGATAGCAGGGGAAGGCGGGGATACCAATGAGTCAAACCCTGGGACTTGCTGGTGGGAGAAAAGAGGTGATCATGGAATTCCTGTCAGATTGTGGGCAGCCCAGGAAGTATCAAATTTTGACAAACTGCAAATGAAATAATAAAAAATAATATTGTAGTCTTTGGGAGTTCTTGCTGCCTTGGACACACTGCATTAAATGAGTGTGGAGTGCCGAATTCGAGGAGGAAAGAAATAAATATTTGTTGAAATGAAAATGTGGATATTTGTACTCCAATAATCCATCTTCCTTCCTTCCTTCCTTCTTTCCTTCCTTCCTTTCTTCCTTCTCTCTTTCTTTCTTTTCTTTCTTTTTCCTCTCTCATCCTCTCATTCTCTCTCCCTTCCTTCCTTCCTTCTTCCTTCCTCTCTCCCTCCCTTCCTTCTTCCTTCCTCCTTCCCTCCCTTCCTTCTTCCTTCCTCCCTCCCTCCCTTCCTTCCTTCCTTCCTTCCTATCTTTCTTCCTTCTCTTCCTTTTTTTTTTGACTTTTTGATCTTATTCCAAATGGCTGCCTTGGGCCCTAGAAATATTTTGTAACCCATACAGAACTTTATACCATATGATCTGGTCTTTTCAGTTTCCAAATATGCAAAGTGGGGATAATTATATAGCCTATTCTGTCTAACTCACAAAAATGCTTCTGCAGAGGAGGAGGGGGACTGTTTTTTGCTTTTTTTGGGTGTGTCCCCAATGTTTAGGACAGTATTGGGTATAGAACAGGTGCTTAATAAATGCTTCCTGAAATGAAATTAGGTTCTTTATTTTCCTCCCTCCCTCTCCCCAATCCAACTAGTCACCCAGGCTTGGGGAGTCTTCCTTTATAACACATTTTGCACCTTCCCTCTCCTCTCTACTTACATGGCTGAAGTCCATATCACCTCCCATTTGGATGATGGCAATCACTATCTTATTAATTCTCCTGATTCAGTCCCCTCTCTAATTCAGCCTATACACTGTTGCCACAACAATCTTTTAAAGCACATGTCCCACCATGCCATTCTCCATATTCAAGAATATATAGTGGCTCTTATCATATCAAGGATCAAACTAGCTCCTCAGCCCAGCATTTAAACCCCTTCCCAGTCTGGCTCCTGTCTATCCTTTCCACATCTATTTTATACAATGACTACTAACTACTACAACTGTTATAACAACTACTACTACTGCTGCTGTTACTGCTGCTTCTGCTGCTGATTCTTCTAAGGCTGCTACTGCTACTGCTGTTGCTACTATTGCTGCTGCTGCTTCTGTTGAAACTATTGCTGCCCACAACCATCACCACCACCATCATCACTACTACTACTACTACTTCTACTACTACTACTACTACTATACACACCCAGAGTACATTCCATTTAAGTAGACTTGTTCATCTGTGAACTTATCATTGTATCTTGGACCGCCATATCTTTGCAAAGGCTGCCACCATGCCTAAAATGGACTTCTTCCTTAACTCCCTGTCTCAGCTTTCTTCAAGCCTGGACTCAGGCACTCCCTTCTCTAGAAAACCTTTCCTGCTGTCCCTCATTGTTAGTATTCTCTCTCCATCATTCTGTCTTTAGATTATCTTCCATTTTCTTATCTTTTATTACATAAAAGATATATTTATATGCATTTACTTATCTATACCCTGGCCTCCAGTAGAATATAAGCTCCTTGAAGGCAGGGACTTTATCTCTGTATGCTCAGTGCCTGTCATAGTGCCTTGAACACCACATATAAACTTAGCAAAAACTTCCTGAATTTTACCTATTCGAGTCTTCCTGAATTCCTCAGGACTAGAGAGGAGAAGTAGACTCTAGGAACCAACCCTTTTTAGGTTCTGAAATCCCTTCATCTTTCATTGCAACAAGTTATAAATATGTCAGTTGGAGGCTAGATGTCTTTAAACCGTCCTTTTTTCTCATTAGCATAGGAATTGGACAAATAGAAATGGATGAACATTTTCCCAAAGTAACTTATCGAAAAATTGCAAGCTATGAAGTTAACTCACGAGGCATTGCTCAGTTTTCAGACTGAAAGCTATATTATTCAACTAATATTCATTGAGCAGCTATTAATATACCAATAATAGGCATCAACTTGAACTCAAGCTGAGAACTAAACAGGCAAGCTGGATGTGTGTGCGCTCTCGCGCTCTCTCTTTCTTCCTCTCTTCCCCTCCCGCCCTCCCACTCTGGCAGGTCACTTAGGTAACCTCAATCACATACACATACGCATATACAAACATATACCTCCAAAGCTTGCACAGTCTCTGAATTTCATAACAGATAAACACTAACATTTTAAATTGGCTAATGCTTAGAAAACAAATGTGTTTCACCAATTGCCTCTTTGAATAAACCCATTGCCAAAGAGAAAGGCTGGGTTTGAGTCATGGCTCTGTTACCAGCTAAACTACTGTGTGTGATCACAAGTCATTCATTTTATCTCCATGGTCTTTGGTTTCTTCATCTGCAAAATGAGATGAATCTGATGGCCACCAAGGTGATTTCTAAGTTCTCTGATTCATAGCATCATAGATTTAGAGCTGGAAGCATCCCTTAAGGTTCTCTGGTCCAACTCTTTCATTTTATTTTATTAAAACTTGTTAATTTTTATTATGAACCTAAAACCAATAAAGTGATTATTTCCATATATATAATGGAACATTAAGAGGATTGTATGTCAAACTGTGAATCTCTACTTCGTACAACTTGCTTTTTTTTTTAAAAAAAAGGTATATTATACATTTTATGCATTATCTTTAGGATTGCCCTGCTTCCTTCTGAATTTCTTTCTATTCTCTTTGGTACCTTAAAAAAAAAAACCACCATTTCATTGACTTCATTTTTTGGGATAACAATTGCTAACTGACCTTTCTCCCCCTTTCTGCAGCTCTTCAATAAAAAAGAGGAAAAATCCTTGTAAGAAATAGGCAGAATTGAACAAAAGAAATCTACAAAGTGGCCACATTCAAAATTCTCTTTCTCTTTCTGCACCTTGGTTCCATCATCCATCAGCCAAGAGATGAGTAATATGTTTCATCAAGGATCCTCTGGAGATATGGCTGATCATTGCATTGATCAGAGTACTTAAATCTTTCAAAACTGTTTTTCTTTATAATGTTCTTGGTCTTAAATTAACTGTTCTCCTGGTTCTGCCCATCCCATTTTGTCTCAGTTCAGACTACTCAAGATTCTCTGAAAAAAAATCTCTTTCACCATTTCTTGTGGTGCAACAAGAATTCATTCTATTCATATACCACAATTCATGCAGCCATTCCTGTTCCCTGCTTTTCTCTTTAATTCCTCCTTCTGGATCAGGAAGTTTGTTTTGCTTCTGATTACTCCCTCCCAAGTATTATCCTCCCTCTTAACTCCTTAATTTATTTCCTTGTTGAGTCTGATGTATTTCTGCTGCAAACTGTTTGGGTTTTTGTATATATGTGTGTTCAATAGTTCAGATAAGAGTGAGGTTTAATTGATGCTGGCTCCTCCTACTCCACATTTCTGAACAATTTTCTTCTCACAAAGACCAATTACGGCTGCAATTTTTCATTGTATGCTATGATTATTATTTAAACTGGAGCAGTTTTTAAGCTTTCGAAGGAGTGTGATCTGATTGCCTCTATTCAGGTAGCTATCTTGCTTGGAAGTCCCTTCCTTATACAGATGGGGAAACTGAGGCCCACAGAAATTGAGTTTCCCAAGGTCACATGGGTATTGAGTAGCAAAACTGGGATTGAAACTCAGACTCTAAATTCTGTCTCTCCTGGGGATAAATTGCCAATCATCTGATGGTTCTTGAAATTTGCCTTTTCCCCACATTAGGAAAAAATGAGAATCAACAGAGAACTGTGCCAGGATTTGAGGAGAGGTGCAGTGTTGGGTTAAGAAACATCCCTGCCCTTCACAAGACATATCCGGAGGCTGCCAATGACTTATGCTGTTCCCTGATTGTGACTTGGTGAAATACTTCGAGTATCTATAATTTTGGCAGGAGAGGCTCTCCTCTATCAATGAAAGTCATAACTCCTTTTAAAATTTAAGAATTTATTTAAATTTACTTAAAACTATTAAGAATAACAACAGCTACCATTTATGTCACTTCGAGGTTTGCAAAGCACTTGCCATACATCATCTCATTTGATCCTGACAGCAGCCCTATGATATGGATGTTATTATCAAACCCCTTTTTACAGATGGGGAAACCAAGACCAAGGAAGGTTGAATCACTGCCCAAGGTCACACAGCTAGCTACTAAGTGTCTGAGGCAGGATATGAACTCAGGTCTTTTTGACTCCATGTTCAGAACTCTACCCATTACACTACCCAGCTGCCAGGTCTTGAAAGTTGGTGCGAACGATCACCGGGTGTAATGAGCATCTCCAAAGCTAGCTAGGTTCATTCTTGGAAAACAGACCTGCTGTTCATTTCTAGGGACTTGATGGAAACTTGATAACCTTGAAGCTTAATAGGTTCTGCCAGAGTTCATGCTTTGCTGACAGGACCTTTGGGAATTCAGGGTCAAGGCTGTGCCAGGATGAGATATGGGAAAAGGACTTTGGTGGAGGAATCTGCCTTGACCCTCAGCCACCCTGTGACCTATGGCCTGATCTCTGGAAGGACTGTGAGACTGCTGGAGAGTCTCCATCTAGGGGGCAGTGTTTTCAACTTGCCAGTGTTCAGCATTGCTAAAAAGTTTCTTCATTCAAAACCAAAGCCAAATGGTCTGTTGAAGCAAAACCTGGTTGACCTTTTTCATCTCAGCAGTTTCTCTGATGGATTTCTCAGTAATAAATGCACATTACAAGTTTTAAAAACAAGCTCTCTTCTCTGAAATCTGGGCCTGGCTTCTCTCTTTTAGTCCCTACCAGGCAGATGATTAGTCCTTAGTAGACTAATCATTATTGCTGAACATCCACTGTCAACTTAAAGCCAGCTCAGCAACCACCCAGCTGCTCCTGCTTCCACCTCCCCCACCCCCCATCTCGCAGGAAGAGCATCACCAGAGGAAATGAGCCCTCCCCACCCAAACCAATTGAGTCCTGATTGCAGACCAAATTATTTCAAGGAGCTGCCCATGCAGATAATAGAAGAGATTATTGTGGCTGTTATTAATCACCAACACTTCACGCACTGATGCTCTGATAAGCAGGAAATGACAACCCCTCTTAATCAGGGCAGACTACTATTGCATCCTCGATGGGCCAGGAGCAGAATGACAGGAGGGCACCTTCCACTCAGGTCTGAGTGACAGAGGTCACACATAGCACAGACTACACAGCTTCACAGAGGAGGTTTAATCCAAGGCAGCTTTATGCCGTCAAGGTCAAAGAGACTCAGCAGAAGAACCTGTCAGGTGTTCATGCCGGCACAGGCTTCTATTGTGCTCATGCAAGAATCCCACTTACCCTGTCTTTCTAACACTGGTCACATCTGATGAGGCCACACTGGGGGTCAGCATTAGTGTGTGATCTGTTCAGTAGGATGTACTCCCTCATGAATGAATGCATTTTTAAAAACATGAAGTCAGCAGGGTAAAATGGAAATGGCCTGGGGTTTTACAAAGTAGGAGGATCTGTGTTCAAATCCTCACCCAGCTTGTTGTGACCTTGGGCAAGTCATTGAAACTTTCTTGGCTTGTTCTCTTACTGTAAAACAGGGATGGGGTTGAGATCATTCCTTTTTTTTTTTACTTTTAGACTTAACTGCACAATAAAAAAAGAAAAAGAAACATTATAAACAGAGAGATCATTTCCAATGTCTGTTACATTTCACTCTTTCCAAGTTTCTTCCAATTCTTCCCTTCCCCCAAGTCCTGCTAGTACCGTCCCAATGAGATTACATCTCATTTACACAGCAACAGTTTTATCATGTGAATTGTCTCCTCCTTTAGACTTGAGTCTCTTGAAGGCAGGCACCATGTTTTTGTCTTTCTTTGTAGTCCAGTGATTAGCACAGTGCCTGGATACAACAGGCACTTAATAAATGCTTATAGACTGCCTACTTTGTAGCTGGAAAAACTGGAATGCAGAAAGATTAGAAGCCTTTCTGTAAGAGGATCTAGTGGTATAATCTAGTCCTAAAAGCACAGGACTGGAAAAAAAAAACCTGGATTCTCATCCAAGGACCCTCACCCTTCCACAGTGTCACAGGAGGCACTTTGCTTAAGTGCTCTGTCCCTTTTATCTCCCATACTTCTACTAAGTGGAACTTGTGTTATATTTAAAAGCGTGGTATGAGAAAACAAGATAACAGATGTCAGGGCAGTTTCTGCTCTTCAGAGGATCAGTGGGTTCCATCAGGCAGCCAGGTGGCTCACTGGATAGAGCACCTGGCATTGGGTCAGGAAGACCTAAGCTCAAATCTGCCCTCAGACTCTTACTAGCTGTGTAAGCCTGAGTAAGTCACTTAACCCTGTTTACCTCAGTTTCCTCATCTGCAAACAAGCTAGAGAAGGAAATGGCAAACCAATCCAGCATCCTTGCCAAAACTATCCCAAATGGAATCTTGAAGAATGAGCTATGACTGAGAAGTAAATAGCAAACAATGGGCTCCAATCCAAGATATAATAACATTAGAATGCCTACAGCTGTTCTACATGCTACACTACTACTGCACAGGGGTTGGGGAATAAGACAATTAAACACATTTAAGGGATTTCCACTAGGGTAAGACTTACAGTATAAACAAATTCATTATATGCCTCCTAACAGGCATCGTATCATTGTATTTTACTTGAATATTATCTGTGTAAGAGTTGGAGAAGAAATCCAGCCCAGAGTTCTACCTGCAAGCCACATTCTTCCTGCAGAGACATCCCTGGGGGACACATTTCTCCTAGGGCCTGTACTTCCTCGAGGTCATTTCCTCATCTTCATGGCCCATATCCCTTCTTCCCTCGTGTGGTATTTTTATCTCTCCCAAGGGAAAGCTCCCCTAACCAACAGCACCTTAAAAATGAATATCCGGAAAGCTCACTCCCCACCCTTCCCTGATTTTCCTTCCATTGTTTAATAATTGATTTCTCTTTCCCAGAGTGGATACCAGCCCTCACCAACATCACAAGGGCTCTGTGACAAAGATCCCTGTCAGGGTTACAAACAATTCACTCGAATGCATGGCCGTTGGCCAAGTGGGGCTGGGAAAGCCAACTTCATAAAGAATCAGGACCTCATTAAGGTGTGGGTGAAGGAAGAGGAACACACATGGAACAGGACTGACTGGTGGCCCCAGTGCTTTGTGATGGATGACCAATAGAGGGAGGAAACAGAGGGTTGCCTCAGGTCTAGAGGTAAAATGAACCCTATATTCTGGGCTGGCCTCCAAGATCAAAGGGTGAGGCAGGAGATTTCCAAAAGCTTAATTATTAGTTGAAAAAAAGGGAATACACCCTGCCTTCCTTTTTTAAAGTACTGTACAATATTTGTGAGGCAGGACAGGTGTTCACAAAATTGTTTGGCCTCTGTTAGAAAGTCTACTGGTTCTGTGTGCCTTCCCAGCCCCACCCAGAAGGATTAATTGATAAAGCCACGAAAGCAGTAACACAATACAGGATGCTTCAGCCCATCGCAGTTGGGGGGAGGGGGTTGTGATCACCAAGCGAGAAAAAAATAGTTTATAATTAGACTCTTTTGATATTAGAACTGGGGAGGATCGAATCTAGCCTCTTTGTTTCACAGATGAGAAAACAGGCTAAGAGAGATGAAGTGAATCATTCAAGGTTGGTCACCCAGGTCAGGATTAGAATCTAGATCTCCTAAATTCTAGGTTGGTTCAGGTACCTAGACAACAGAGTTGTTTCCTGAATGTTTTTAAATTTAATTTAAATTTTAAATTTAATCTAAAATTAATTAATTTAATTTTTAATGTTTTTAAGCTGGATGACTCATGGGTAGAGTAGGCAAGAATAGCTCCATGGACCTTTAAAAGCTGTCACCTAGTGGAATGTGGAGATTTCCAGTCCAAAGGAATTATTTAGGAAGACACCAAAGTCACATACAAGGCTCCTAAATCGAGGCTGAGTATTCTGTGTTCCAGTTTCCGAGTTGGGCAGGCCCTAGCAAGCATGGCTGTGAAAGTCACGTGCCCTGACCGCAAGGCCTAAGTTCGAATCACAGAACAAGGTTGAAATGTCACCTTAAGAAAAGGTCCTTAAAACTCATCTCAGCCTTGTTCTTCTACCTGTTGCCAATGCAGAATTCTTTTTAACAGTCTGTAGCATCACTGAACATCCTTATGCAGGATTGAGTTGGTAATTATTTAACAAACAAGCAGATCTCCAAAGGGGTGAAAAATCATGTATGCGTGGCACCCTTTTAAGTTTGATCTGCATAATCAACATTTTTATCCATCATTTTCTTAAGTCTAGACAATCAACAAAAGAATAAATCAAGCCTTAATTTGTAGGATTTGCTGAAATTCTGAGTTGTAAATACACTGAAAATTTAACAACTAGCAGCTAGGCAGCACAATGGATAGGGCCTGGAGTCAGGAAGTTCTAAGTTCAAATCTGGCCTCAGACATTTACTAGCTGTGTGATCTTGAGGAAGTCACTTAACCCTGTTTGCCTCAGTTTCCTCATCTGTAAAATGATCTGGAGAAGGAAACACCAAACCTTTCTAGTATCTTTGCCGAGAAAGCCCCCAAAGGGGGTCACGAAGAGTCAAACATGACTCCCCAAAAATGGCTGAACAATGATCTGGGGTAAGTTAATTAACCTGCCTGCCTCAGTTTCCTCAGCTGTAAAAAGGGGATGCTAATAGCATGTACCCCACAGGGTTGCTATGAGAATCAAGTGAGATATTTGTAAAGCTCTTAGAAGAGTGCCTGGCATATAGTAGGCCCACTAACAGATGCTAATTCCTTTTCCTTCTCTTTGAGCCAGCACAGGTTGGCTCCAGCCCACCCCTGCTTGTGGAAGGAAAAGAACATAGGCTTTAGAACTAACAGATCATTGATCCCAAAGCACTAATTTTGCAGGTGAGAAAAATGATGCCCAGGTTTACTACATAATCTAGCCCATGGTTATCCATGTAGAATGGAGCAGAGCCAGGATTCAACCTAGAGACTTCTCCAAATCCAGGGCTTTTCTGCTGACTCACACTGTCTTTCACAAACAGACTGGACTGAAGATAACTTGGGTAATGCTGAGGTGAGTTAAATGGGAAATATTCAAGAGGAATCTCTGCTGTGTCTGACAGCCTATCTTTAAATCTTGGGAGCCACCAATAATGAAACAAGACAATGCAAGAGTGGGCTTGCTCTGGACACACGGGAGAACAAAAATAATAATTAAAAAACCTAATTAGGATACTGGCCCCATCCTTGCCCTTTTACCTTCTTCTTAGACTTAAAGACGTTACATCTGAAGACGTTGCTGGAACCGTCTCTGGCGATGTAGCTAAAGATCTTCAGATCCTGAGAGTCGTGAGAGACATAGAATATCCTGCAAGGAAAACAAACAGAGAAGTTAAGCACTAGGAGAAAAGGCCTGACTCCCACAACAGGAAGGAAGGTCAGGCTGAAGCACTTCCTTTCGCGACATGTTCCATAAGGAATGGAACGGAATGGAGCAGGGGGGGAAAAAGGGGAATTAGTAACTGACCATCAGCTCGTGGTTCATTTTCCTGATGATTTGTGGGTGAGGAGGCATTTATTTGTAGGGGATCATTGAAATTAAATAAATTTGTAGGAGATAATTTATTTGTAGGTGAACGGATTGGAGAGAAGTTGGGTTTCCTTGGCAAAGAAGGGAAGCAGAAATCAGTCACAGAATGGTAGAGTTAATACAGATTTAAGAGATAATTTAATTTAATTCTCTCACTTTATCAGAAAAGAAACAGGGGCAGCCAACTGGTATAGTGGATAGAGCCTGGGACTGGAGACAAGAAGACCTGAGTTCAGATCTGAACCTCAGATATTTACTAGCCATGTGACTCTGGGTAAGTCACTTAATCTCTGCCTGCCTCAGTTTCCTCAACTGTAAAATGGGTAAAGTAATAGTATCTACCTTGTTTTGAGGATCAAATGAGATATTATTTACTACTACATAATTATTTACATATAATACATATAAATACATATTATTTATTATTGCATAAGCATCTGGCATATCTGTTGTTCAGTAATTTTTAGTTGAGTCTGACTCTTAGTGACCCCATCTGGGGTTTTCTTGGCAAGGACACTGGAGTGATTTGCTATTTCTCCAGTTCATTTTACAGATGAGGAAACTGAGGGGAAAAGGAATAAATGACTTGCCCAGGGTCACACAGCTAGTAAGGGCCTGAAAACGGATTTGAACTCAGGAAGAGGAGTCTTCCTGACTCCAGGTCCATCACTCTATCCATTGTACCACCCAGTAGGCACTTAATGCTTAAAAAACAAAATAAAACAAAACCCCCAAACTGATGGGGGTGGGGGGGATAGAGAAGAAAAGGGTAGGGACTTAGCCAAAGTTACAAAGTCAATTAGTAGCAGAATGAAAGTCAGGCCAAACAGAAAGCACGTTCATTAAGAAAAGGCTGTAACCCAAGCAAATGGTGTCACAAGCTAAATAAAGTTTACCCTCCTTTCTAACTTGGGGAGGGGGGAGCAGAGTGAAGGGGAACAGACAGGCTCCTGTCTGGCCCACCTAGTCTCCAGTTATGCCATTAAGGAGCTAACTGGGTCCTTACAGCCAGGGAGCCAGAGAAGCAGCTATGGTGGGTCACCCAAGCCAAAAGAAAGAAGTGCATCGTTCCCCCCTCCCCCCAGGCTGAGGCAGACCCTGAGAACCGCAGAGCCCCTCCAGATGGCCACTCTGCCTCCCTCTTCCACCCTGTTAGTGAGCTTCCATGGTGGCCCTGCTGTCTGGGGTGGGCTAGCCTGGCTTATTACAGAGAAAAAAGTGAGATCCCCAGATGCTTCAGTTCAATGAGCCTTTTAAAGGTTTGAGAGACTGTTTATATAACAGGTAAAGTCAGAATGCCCTCCCCTGGCCTGGCTCATTCCATCCCCACCCCCGGGAGGGGAAGGGTTTGAATGGCCATGGAGCTGTCCTCAGAAAGTTCAGGCCATAAATTGCTTCTGTGACAAAGCCATCTGTCTGCGTGCATTTCTCTAAGGCATTTTCCCTCAATAATAAAGCAGGACATAACTTATTTTTAGAATGATAAAATAGCCCCCTTTCCTTTACATAACCTGACAACAGCAAGCCAAATCACAACCAGAGAGAGACGAGTTAGGGAGCAGCTCAAAGATGGCGGGTGATGATGGGTGGAGAAGCACACTGAAGTCCAGAAAGAGCCCCAACAACCAAGGCCAACAATCCTCTGGTGCTTTTATTCTGCAGGTAGCCTTTGCCAGTTTTAGGAGTCACAGAACACAGTAGAGGAAGGAAACAAATATTTCTTTATTAAGTTCCTACTATGTGCCAAGAACTGTACTGAGCACTTTACAAAGACAATGAAGAAGACAACTTGGGGCTTTTATCCTGGTCCGGGAGGTGGGCGTGTTTACCAAGTCACTAGGTCTGTGTAGCCCTAGTCTTTCCAATGCTAACAGGAGAGCCTTCCTACCTTGTGACTGGACTTTGGGATCAAAGACATGCTGAGTGGCTGGTATTATAATTTTTGTGGTTGTTGAGTTGTTTAAGTGATGTCCAACTCTCTGTGACTCCATTTGGGATTTTCTAGGTAAAGATACTGGAACGGTTTGTCAATTCCTTCTCCAGCTCATTTATAGATGAGGAATTGAGGCAAACAGGGTGAAGTGACTTGCCCAGGGTCACATAGCTAGTAAATGTCTGTGGCCAGATTTGAACTCTGAAAGAGGAGTCTTCTTGATTCCAAGCCCAATGCTCTATCCACTGCACCACCTAGCTGTCCCATGTTATTACTAGTCACGCACAATGTGCTAAGTACCTGCTATATATTTCTCTCACAAGAAGGCAGATTCAATTTGCTCCATTTGCTTTTCACATAGAACTACTCTTCTTGGAGTTTTTTTTATTTATTATTTTTTAATGCCCCAAAGACAGAGATTTAGATTTAAAACCAATAAGAGAGCTATGAGTGTGAGCTGGCATACCTTTAAGACATAGAGGCTCTGAAAGCATGTAGCTAGTGGTTGAGGTGAAGCCAAGGTTAATCTTTACTTCCCAGACAAAGGGTATTTTCAGCTAAGCTGATGACAATCTTTGTATGGGGACAGCCATTCTCCCTGATTCAGAGATCTCTGGAGACTGCTGTACTATGGCTGAGTTTCAGAAATATAAATACTTTGGTATGAAAAGCAAACAAGCTCTAAAAGAAAAAAAACATCAATTAGTTGGCTTAGAGAATATTTCTAATGAAAGTTTTGCCAGCGACCTGCCTTGTCATCAAACTGCCCTCCAGGACCTCAGGAGCTCTCATGCTTCAGGCCACATGGCTTTCTTGGGGATGTAAGGAGGGTAGATGCAGTAAGGGATTTCTAGGCTTCATGATTCTCAAATCTCATGTCACAATGAATATGCCTCTGTAACGGTGAGTTTCCAAAAATGGCAGCCATGACTTGACACCAAAGGGTCAACTAATCAGAGGATGCAAAGGTGGGTCACATCTAGGGATGAGCCAGTAAATGGTTAATGACTGGTTCTCTAAAGGTGAGGAAAAAATATGTGTGCAGAACACACTTTTAAGTTGAATCGACATCATTAACATTTTCTCCTTCACCTTCTTCAGTCTAGACAATCAACAAAATAATAAATCAAGTTCTGATTTGTAGCCACAGCCAATTTGCAAGGTACGAATGCTCATGCTTAAAATTTAACAAGCAGCGACAACCGGAATATCCCATCATCCTGGCGATGGCCAGTGCTGGAGTTTGTTTCTATCATCCCTCAAGACTTCACCCCTCTTTTTCTTTCTTTCTTTTTTAAAAATTTACTTTTAGTTTTCAACATTCATTTCCCGAAGATTTGGAGTTACAGATTTTCTTCCCATCTCTCCCCTATCCCCCACCCCAAGATGGCAAGCATACTGAATACCCCTTCCCCCAATCTTCCCTCTCTTATATCCTTCTAATCCCCCCTTTCTTTTTTAAATTAACTTTTTGTGTTTATTTTTAATTTACGTCATTCATTTCCACAAGATTCTGAGTTACAAATTTTCTCCCCATCTTCCCCCTACCCACCACCCCAAACACCTAGCCCACTGAATACCCCCTTCCCCATTCTGCTCTCTCCTATATCCTCCCCCATTCCCCTTCTGACTTTCTGGTAGGGCGAGATGGATCTCCAAACCCCAATATGTTATTTCCCAGTTGCGTGAAAATAATAATAATAATAATAATAATAATAATAATATATATAAATATATATATATATATATTTTAAAAACATTTTATTTTAAAGCTTTAAATTCCAGATTCTTTCCCTTTCTCCCTTGTCTCCCATTCTTCCTGGGAAGATAAGCAATTCAACATAGGTTGTTCATGTGTAGTTACGCAAAACATTTCCATAGTGGATATTTTGTGAAAGACTATGTTTCCCTCCATCCTATCCCTCCCCCAACTTGTTCTATTCTCTACTTTGTCCCTATGCCTTTACAAAAGTGTGTGTTTCTAACTACCCTCTCCCTCTAACCTGCCCTCCCCTCCATCATCTCCCCTCTCATCCTTCTCTTCTTCTCCAGTGCTGGATTTTGTTTCTATCATCCCTCAAGACTTTACCCCTCCTTTTCTTTCTTTCTTTTTTAAAAATTTACTTTTAGTTTTCAATAGTCATTTCCCAAAAATTTGGAGTTACAGATTTTCTTCCCATCTATTCCCTATCCCCTACCCCAAGATGGCAAGCATACTGAATACTCCTTCCCCCAATCTTCCCTCTCTTATATCCTTCTAATCTCCCCTACTCTCCTGTAGGGCAAGAAACCTAATTCAGAGTGTATATCATTCCCTCCCTAAGCCAAATTCAATGAGAGTAAGGTTGACCCATTCCTTTTTGCCTTTCTGTTCTTCTCCTCCATTCTAACAGTCATCCCTTGCCTCTTCTATATGATATAATTTACCCCATTCTGTCTCTCCCCATTTCCTCACTCACCTCTCAATTTCACCTTTTAAATATCATTCCTTCCTATTCAATTAATCCTGTGCCCTCTGTCTATATATACCTGTACACATATATACACATATACATATGTATTCATATACACATATGCCCTCCTGTATAGACATATATGTATGTATACAAATATAGACATTTATATTCCCTTCAACTATCCTCATGCTGAGAAAAGTTTCCTAAGTTACAATTATCATTTTTCCATGTAGGCATATAAATAGTTCAACTTTGATAAGTTCCTTATGATTTCTTTACCCTGTTTACCTTCTCATGCTTCTCTTGCTTCTTGTATCTGAATATCAAATTTTCTGTTCAGTTCTGGTTTTTTCATCAAGAATGCTTGAAAGTCCTCCACCTCATTGAATGACCGTATTTTCCTCTGAAACATTGTACTCAGTTTTGCTGGGTAGGTGATTCTTGGTTTTAATCCTAGCTCCTTCGGTCTCTGGAATATTATATTCCAAGCCCTTCAATCCCTTAATGTAGAAGATGTCCGATCTTGTGTTATCCTGATTGTGTTTCCACAATACTCAAATTGTTTCTTCATGGCTGTTTGTAATATTTTCTCCTTGATCTGGGAACTCCAGAACCTGGCTATAACATTCCTAGGAGTTTTCTTTTGGGGATCTTTTTCAAGAGGTGATCATTGAATTCTTTCAATTTCTATTTTGCCCTCTGGTTCTCAAATATCAGGGCAATTTTCCTTGAGAATTTCTGAAAGGACGATTTCTAAGTTCTTTTTTTTGATCATGGTTTTCAAGTAGTCCAATAATTTTTAAATTGTCTCTCCTGGATCTATTTTCCAGGTCAGTGGT
>CM053584.1:44767333-44789647 GCA_028627135.1 Pseudochirops cupreus | reverse complement strand
ATTATTATTTACATGCAACTGGGAAATAAGATATACAGGCATTGTGATAGGGAGATCCATCTTGCCCTACCGGAAAGTCAGAGGGGTGAGGGGGACGACATAGGAGAGAGCAGATTGGGGGAGGGATTATACAGTGGGATCGCTGTTTTGGGGTGGTGGGTAGGGGAAAGATGGGGAGAAAATTTGTAACTCAAAATCTCATGGAAATGAATGATGTAAACTAAAAAGAAGATAAGGTAACTGAGTCCCAGAGAGTTTAGGCAATTTGCCCAAAGTGACCCAAGTTGTTGGTGTAGGTCTGGGATTTGAATTCAGGTCTTCTGACTCCAAATCCTATGACCCATCTACTGTACCATAGTCCTGTCTCATTATGATGTGCTATCTAAGTGAGATTAAAAGGGAAGAGATTAAAAACTCCAAGGAGAAATCCATCTTCATTAACCCCCAAGTTGCCCTTGTCACCCAGTTATCTGGGTGCAGAATGCAAACAAAAACATTTACTTGTTGGAGGGAGATATAGGCCCATGATTCCAATGGAGCAGGAAACTCCCAGGTGAGAAAAATTCCCTCTGTCTATGCAGACTGACACTTGATAGCTTAGAGATTTGCCCACGGAATTAAGAGGTTAAAGTGACTTACCCAGGCATCACATGTGTCAGAGATAGGACTTGACCCTAGGCCTTGCTAACTTCAAAGGTCAGCCCTCAGCCCACTATACAGTATGACATCTTACCGAGAGCAGACCATAAAGAGAGAACCTCACAGCCTAGTGGAAATTCAGGTTTTTACTAATTGGCCTTGGGCAAGGCACTAAGCCTCAATTTCCCTTTAGGAAAATGGAGCTGAAAATACTTTCACTATCAGCCTTGTAGGACTGTTTGTAAGGAAAGTGCTTTATAAGACAAAGCACTGTAAACATGTTATAATAAAAATAATAATTCACATGGGTTTTATGAAACCACTATAAATATGATGTTATATAAAAGGGATAAGGGAAGAGATGGGTGAGGACAGACAGTGAGACTAAAGGATCTCCTGGGATCAAGTTCATCAGCAGTTATGGTTTTGCATTTAGCTTGTTAAATCCATCTCCATCTGTATGACAAGCTTAATTGCTTCCTTGGTTCTCTGTCCTTCTATCTCTGAGCAAAGGCAATTGGAAAAATCAGGCTCATATGCTCCTGTCAAGAGAAAGCTTTCTCCCTGGGATTCTTTTCCCCCCTTTTCTAGAAAGGAAGAAAGGAAGAAAGGAAGGAAGTAAGAAAGGAAGGAAGGAACGAAGGAGGGAAGGAAGGAAGGGGAGGAGGGAGGGAGGAGGGAGGGAAGGAAGGAAAGAAGGAAGGAAAGAAGAAAGAAAGAACAAAAGAATGAACAGGAGCTGCTGCTACATTGCATTAGACCACTGGCCCCTGGCCTGGAAGGTCAGTCTGCTCTGCTGGAAGGTGATGGGCTAATAACGCACTCCTTTTAGCGACAAATGACCATGTTCAACTTGAAGTTTTATGCTAATGGGAGACCCAGCACTCACAGGGAAATGGCACCTACAGATGATCCTCATTTTGTCCACTCAACAGTTGCCCTTCTACCATTCCCCTGTTCCCTCCTCTCTTTTCCTCTCCCTTCAAAGAAGCAGAGCTGTTAGCAAGAAGCAAAATGAACAGATTTGCCACTTAATGTATCTTCATTTCCTCCATTTTCTCCCGATGCTCACAAATTAGTAAGAATCTGAGCCAAAATGCTGACAGCAAGGGAGATGAGGCAAAATAAGTCAGGGGGCTGGATGACCCACAAAATGGGATAATGAGGCCTCCAGTAATGGAGAGCCCACTGTACAGCAAGGGCAAGGGGAAGGCAGGGGAGCCATGCCAGCCGGAGAAAGGAGGACGTATTTTCAAAGGCAGGCTGGCCGAGTGAATCGTAAAGCAGGAAGACCCTGGACCATACTCATGTCCCTCCCAGTAAATCACGGAGTAAAGCTGAGCAAACCATTTCATTTCCTTGCAACTCAGTTGTCCCCCAATATGATCGAATTTTGCACCCTACCTATTTGTATACATGTTAGTTGCCTTACTGGTCTATATGGTGAGTGTGATGGAATTAGAGAGTTGGAAGAGGCCTTAAAGCCCCTAAACGAAGCATGAAGAGGGTCTACCATATCCCCAACAAGCAGTCATTCATTAGGAAGATGTTTCCACTTGGATCTCCTTAGTAGCAGGGAATTCACCAGCTACAGCCCGTTCTATCCTGGACAGCATGAACTATCATGAAGATCGTCCTTAAAACAAGCCTAAATCTGCTTCCTTGTACCTGGGGCCTAATCGTGCCAGTTCTGCCCTTTGGGACAAGAGAAAACAAGTTAATTCCCTGTTCCATACAATGACAATAGTGATCATATTCCCTTCAGATCTCTTCTTCTCTAGGATTCATTTCCCCAGTTGTTTCAACAGACGGTTGGTGACCTGGTTTCTAGAACATGGTCTGACCACAGTAGAGTACAACAGGGTTATTACCTCCTTCATTCTGGACATTGTGAGCCTCTATTAATGCAACAAGAGATCTCATTAGCTGTCTTGGCTTTCCTGTGAAGGGCAGCCCCCTGACTTAGACATCAAGGTCAGTGATTTTCACCTTGACTGGCTATGCAGCCAGCCCTTGGCCACTGTCTTGAACTGATTAACTGACATTAGAAGGCCAGAGTCTAGCAATAATTTATTAAAACACAACTTACAATATAAAAATGACAAGCTCTCAGCCAGGGATGGAGTGTGTCTAACAAGGACTTGTAAGATCGTACTTGTCATTGTTGTTGCTATTGTCCAGTTGTATCCTACTCTCTGTGACACCATTTGGGGTTTTCTTGGCAAAGATACAGGAGTGGTTTGCCATTTCCTTCTTCAACTCGTTTTACAGATGAGGAAACTGAGGCAAATAGGGTTAAGTGACTTGCCCACAGTTACAAAGCTTGTAAGTGCTGAGGCCAGATTTAAAGATTCCTGACTCTAGACCTAGCACTATCCACTCTGCCACCTAGCTGATCCTTTTACTTGTATTATCTTGAAAATATCATCAAAAGGACTTTGCACGAAAAGGGAAGAAATTGTCCAAGAATATCCATGAAACTAGAAACAGAATCAAGAGTACACGAAGAATAGCAGCTGATATGTATATATATATCATTATATGTAATACTATTATTTATATATATATAATGTTTGGGAAAATTGGACTTCATAGTTCTCACTGAAACTAGGTAGAATGGAACCAATGACTGAAGTAAAGCTTTCAATGGACATACTGTATTCAAAACAAATAATGAAAGGTAAAAGAACAGTAGCATATTGTATTAAATATATTGAGATATACTCATGTGAGGAAGTATTCTTGGTACCAGAAGAAGAGAGCAGGATGAAGAACATTGAGGAGTGGTGCAGTGAACACAGCACCTGCTCTAGAGTCAAGAGGACCTGAGTTCAAATACGGCCTTAGACACTTGGTATACTTTCTAGCTGTGTGACCTTGGGCATTTCACTTAACCCCAATTGCCTTGCTTTCCCCCCTCCAAAAGAAAAAGGATGAAGAACATTAGAGAGAGAAACATTAAGCAATATTATCACCAAATAGCACTATAGATTATCAGGACAGAAAAGGAGAATAAATTCTCAATCTGGTACAGATAGGTGATATAGTAGTGTTGGGGAACTTCAATTATCCATACTGCTGCTGGAACTTTGTCTGTCTCTGTCAAAAGTGGAGCATCTCATTCATTTTTGGCTTAGCTTAATGAAATTTCGTCTAACAAAAAGTGGAGGAACCAATTACTATTCTGTACTAGATTCTAATCAATAAGGAGTTCCATGTTGGGGTGGAGGTGGGAAACTATCCCCACCTTCGAAGCTCTGAGAAGAGCAAATCCAGGCTAATTCTGATATGCACCTTGGATATTTGGAGAAGAGACCACCAAGATTTAGAATTAGTAAGGATCTCATCAACAATTCCAAAAGGAAAGTTAGCCCATGATGAATAAGAAGCTGTAAAGAAGAAAATTCTGAATATACAAAGAGAAACAGTTCTAATAAAGTATAAAAGGGAGAATTGTTTAAAGATACTCAAGTCACTGTACAGGGAATTTTCATCTAACTTAAAATTTTAAAAAGACAGGAAAAGAAAAAGCAAGATGAATGAATGGAAGACGAATTCAAGAGTGTGATGTAGACCCATAGGAATGGTGTCAGGCATACAGAACATGCTGAGATTGTGGAAGAAAGCCTCTTATTTCTATATTGGGGAAAATGGGAGGTTAAAAGAAGGCATTGGACTATTGCTATATGTGAATCAAATGATAATAATGATGATGGAGAGAAGGCAAAGAGACCTGCTCCATGTCTTAGTCTGGTTTTGCTTCTTCCGCCAAGAAGAATGATCTTTGGAGTAGAAAGAATAAGAACAAAAATGGTGAAAAAAGAGTTGAAACCTGAGATCAGTAAGAATCCATGACTAGTTTTAGACTGTGCCTAACTGCCTTTGATAAGTTCAGATCATCAAGCCTAGAATAAATACATCCTCAGAATTTTGAGGACATGACTGCTGAACCACCAAGAGTGATCTTTGAAAATGATGGAGAACAGGAGAGATGCCACATGGTTACAAAATGGCAAATGTTCTGATTTAATCATTTAAAAAAGGGATAACACAGAGTCTATAAACTGTGGACCAGTGATCTGATTTAATTCCTGGCAAAATTCTAGAATATGATACTAAAGTGATAGTGACTATGACCAGAATAATAATGGAGAGTTCAATAAAAACTTGAAAGGAGTTCTTCAATGGAGTGTTTTGGGAATCTGTCCTTGGTTCTGTGCTGTTAAAACATTTTTATTATTGACTCAGATAAAGGCAGAAATGGCATGTTAGCAAATTTGCATATGAACCAAAGTTAGAAGGGCTAGCTAACACATTGAATGCAAAAGTCAACATTCAAAAAGATCAACAGGTGAGAATGATTAAATTTAATAAGATGAAATTTAGTAGAGATAAAACTAAAGTCTTAGGCCAATAATCAACTTGTACAAGAGCAGATGGGAGAAAAATGGCTAAATTCAGTTCAGCTGAAAAAAAATCTGGGGCTTTAAAAGGACAGGAAATTCACTGGAATGGAAAAGCATTTATAAAGTAGTTTTTTTACATACCAATGACTATGCTGAGCATGAGGAATACAAATAAAAAATTTAGGTAGTTCCTGCCCTCAAGGAGCTTACATGCTAATTAGGGGAGATAACCACCAGAAGAAGACTCATGTCCACGTTTGGTTCATATCTGATAGAAAAGCCAGAGAGTACTAACATGGAAAGCAACAGGGCAGATGGTAAGGGCCCGAGAACCTGGGGAAACAATAGCAGGTAGATGATCCCTGATTATGAGGATAGTGGATGGAAAGGTCTGAGTGGAGCAGTACTCTAGCACCTCCAGCAGAGGTGCAGATTTAGGGGTTAGCATTCCTCTGAGAGTAGGTGTTCTTCACTCCATGGAAACTAGGCAATGGGGTCAATGAAGGTCATGTTAGGGATGATGTGATTAACCACCAGAGATTTTCAAAAGGAGAATGGGTTGAATCAGGAAGTGTGTGCTCCCTCTCTAGAGGTTTCTAAGTAAGATCTGGATGGTCACACATCATTGTTGTAAGAGATTCTTTTTCAGATATGGGTTGGACATGACTCATGTGGAAAATGTCTAATTAGGATTGTACATGTATAGCCTATATTAGATGGCATGCCTTAGGGAGAGGAGAGGGAAAGGAGGGAGAAAAAAAATTTGGATTCAAAAATCTCATAAAAGTAAGTGCTGAAAACTTATCTTTACATGTAATTGGAAAAAATAAAATACTATTAAGTGGGGGGAAAGTAAATAAAAAATAAAGGGCTAAAAAAGGAGAGAGATCAGTGAGGCTAACAGTCTGTAACATGGTTCCGGAGAATAGAAAATTATTGAATCAGTGTGTCACAAGCACTGGTTGTTCATGGGGGAAATAACTGGACTCTTTGGGGAATAAGAGGGTCATATCATAGGAAAGCAATCAGGTCTCCTCAAGCTCCTTCAGACCATTTTGCCTTCAGATTTATTGGCACTGCCATTACTAGAATGCCAAAGGACACCGACATCAGAGAAGTGCCCTGAAGGGGAAGAACTCAGTCAAAAGCCAGTAGAAAAATGAGACAATTCAGATTTGTCACTGGGAAAATGGGGAAAATCACTACATTTGCCTCAGTCTGAAAGTAACTTAATACGTATTTTAAACCCGAAAAGACTTATATGAACTGATGCAGAGTGAAGTGAGCAGAACCAGGAGAATGTTGAACAAAGTAACAGCAATATTGTATGATGAACAACTGTGAATGATTTAACTATTCTCGATCCCAAAGGACTCATGATGAAGAATGATATCCACCTCCAGAGAGAGAATTGATAATATCTGAATACAGATCAAAGCATACTATTTTTCACTTTTTTAAAAAAAAATCCAAGCTTTCTTCCACAAAATGACTAATATGGAAATATATCAGATTGCTTATCATCTCAGGGTAAGGGAAGGGAAGGAGGAAAAGATAGAATTTGGAGCTCAAAACTTACAAAAAGAACGTTAAAAATTATTTTACATATAATTGGGGGAAAATAAAATAAAATCTTACTTAAAAAAAAGATATGGGATGGAACAGATGCCTTTGGACATCCCAGAGGGACTCAGGTTCATGATTCTGTATTGCATTAGTGAGGCTAGTCAAGTGAATGTGTTTGTACTACTTTGCACTGCATTCTCCTCTCAAGAGACTTTCTAAGCAGTCTGATAAGCATCAGTTATGGAAAGTACAATTGCTATGCTTTTCAGATGGAGAAAGTGCAGCATCACAAAACATCAAACCCGTTGCTAGGTTTATAGTGGAACTCCTTTGAGTCTCAAAAGCCTCATTAGATCATGAACTGAAAGAGACCTCAGAAGCCATTTAGGCCAGCTCTCTCATTTGACAGATGAGTAAACTGAGTCCCAGTGAGGTTTAGGGACTCATCAAGGGCACATAGATTGTAAGAGGCAGAGCTGGGATTTGAACCCAGGTCCTATAACTCCAAGTACAACGTGTAACTCCAAGTACAATGCTTTTTCCATGGTTCCAAGCTATCTCCTGGTCTGCTGGACAAATGTGCTTGACAGTTCCCTCTTACCCCAAACCTTTCTCTCTTCCATTGTGCAATTATTACCTGCTTGTAGACAATGTTTAATTACGTGTGTGAGGTTTTCCTATTTTAGCCTAATTGGATCTTCTATCATTATTAGTATTAAAAATGCTCTCTCAGGCTAGGTCCTGTGCACCCTGCTGCAATGACTTCAGCTTAATCAGTCTGGCAGCTGTCTGTGCTTCCTGCTGTGAAGTATTCTCCATTTCCCTTCCCCTCCCACTTATCTCTCCCAAACTAAAATTTTCCTGGCAGCTCTGCCTTTTATTATATCAATTAATTAATCAACAAGCAGGTATTAAATACCTGGTGTGTACAAAGCGCTATACTGGTGACCAACCATCTGGGAATGAGACTGGGACAGGCCCTCAGATGCTGGACACCCCGGGGTGTTCCCCATTGGACCTGCACTGTAAGCCTTTCCCACTTATGCTTTGCTGGCTTCAACTTACAGAACCCAGGGTCATCTCCCAGCCACCATTAGTCATTACAGCAGGACTCCGGCGTAGGCCATTGCCCATATTCCAATCTTTTCAACTGCCCTTGGCCATTTGTCCTTCTATTTCATTTATGTCTTTCTGTTAAAAGAGTAATGGCCATAAGACTGTCTGAATGCAATGGGGAATTATAAGCTTTAGACAACAGATGTGTTCTTAGAATGGAGGGATGCTGGATAGGGCCAGGAGGGACCTCAGAGACCACTGAGTCAGGAAACAGGGAAGCTTAATGATTCCCCGGAGCTCTCAGGTGGTAATTGCACCCAGCACTTTTGAAAGGTTGGATTTTTGTAAATTGAGTAAACTTTAGTTGCTCTGGGCAGAAGGTCTTTAACTTGGAGTTTGTGAAACTTTTAAAAAATATACTGATAATTATATTTCAATGTAACTGATTTTCTCTATTATTCTCTATTTTATTTTATGCATTTAAAAAGATTACTCTCCGAAGGCTAAATAGATCTCACCACACTTCCAAGGGGCCTGTAACAGAAAAAAGATTAATATTTGAAGAAAATCTGGAGAGAATTTTTTTGTAAATTTTGTAAATTTTTTGCAAGACCAACATTGGTTTTGATGACAGCATCAATAGGGGGAGTTTACTCATTGAGGAGTGCCCTCTCTTTAGCTCTAGCTCTCTCTTACAGCTGCTCTAACCTCCCTACACGCTGCTTTGCCCACCTAGGGATGCTGCTGGTGCTCCCTGATTAGGAAATGCCCTGCCTGGGGCCATGGTATCTGGAAGAACCTCAGTCACACAGTTCAGTTTCCTTCTAGCTCATTCTCTGGTCTGCTCCACCTCCATACTAATTGCCTTTTCCCTTCCTCTAATGCACCACTCACTATTTCCCTCTTTCTGTTCTGTCTTCCTCTATGAGAGTGTAGGCCCACTGAGAGTAGGTACCACCTAGTTTTCTTGGTTTTGAATAGCTAGTGCTTGGCACTTAATAAATGTCTCCCTCCTTCTCTCTCCTTCCCTCTCTGTTTCTCTGTCTTTCTCTTTCTCTCTGTCTCTCTCTCCCTCCCTCTCCTCTTCCATTTATCTATCCCCATCCATCTATCTATTGGTTTGTCTCTCTCCATCTATCTTCTATCATCTATCTATCTATCTATCTATCTATCTATTTATCTATCTATCTATCCATTCATCCATATACTGGTCTATCTATGAATCTCTATCCATCTATTTATCTACCTATATCTATCTATCTACCCATCAGTCCCTCTCTCTCCCTCCAGAAAATTAGGTCCATCCCCCATCCTTATTACTAGGGTCTAAGTGGCACTTGGTAGGCCCATAATAAATGCTTATGGCTTGATTGGGGCCTGCAAGCCACAGCTGAATCATAGGCCCTCTTGGTAGAAAATCACTAGATTCAGAGTTGGAGGACTTGGGTTGGTACCTTCACTCTGACATTAGCTTATCTGAGTTTCAGCTGCCTCATCTGAAGAAAAAAATGGAGCAATAACACTATAATATTTATAAGTTAGATTGACCCATGAGGATCAAAACTATACATGTGCGCTCATTTTTAAACTGTAAAATGGGATACACACTTGAGCTTGTATGACAAAATATTTGTGAAGTGACTTTGGGCAGGTCATTTCAGGCCTCTGGCTTCTCCAGCCACTGGAACGACGGAAGCAGATGACCTCCAAGGTTTCTCCCAGAGTTACGACTCTATGTGCTTTCCCCCTTTGGGTTCTCCATCCATCGAGTATGGAGTACAGTTGTTCTGACTGCAGATGGAAAAGAGGTAATAGCTGTGCAGTCTTTAAGGACTATGTCGAATAAAGGTTTCAGGTAACCTTGAAGCATTTTTCATGGCCAAAGAAGATGGCCATTTCCTAGGAGGGACATATCTAGAGCCAGGCAGGTAGCCTCACTTGTCAATCTTCCAAAGGCAATGGAGGAAGACTCAGGAACATCAGCCATGGGGGGTGAGGTGGGATGGGGGCGGAGAAGAACATGATCTCAGACTGGTTTCTCTCAGTGACAGATACTGACCCAAGTAGAACCATGCAGGATTGGGGGAGAGGGAGGATGGCCTTTGCTGTCATTCTGGAGTAAGGCTGACACCTGCCTCTGTCAGAAGTAAGCAATGAGTTATCAGCTGCAGGATTCACATCCATCTCTGCTCTTCTTACACCCCGTGTTGTATACTTGAGGGTCTCTCCAGAGCATGGCAACAATGCAAGGTAAGAAAATCCAAGAGGAGAGTCAGGGATGTGGGCCTGTGGAGAGCTGGGGAGGGCACAGGGTCTATGAGTCCATCCATACAAGGAACCCTGGGGGAGGCGTCATTTTCTACCCATGCAAGTTGGCACCAGCTCTGCAGCCTCTATAATCTTAGGAGAGCTGCCCAGCATCCTGAGAGGTGGTGAGAGGGTCCAGGCTGACTAACAAAGCCGGTCCTGGACCAGGGGCCAGAATGGAGCCCGGCCCTTCTAGCTTCTGCGACGTTCCACTGCCCTCCCTCTCTGCCTGGGTCTGGTTTGAAAGGTGAGCTCTGAGAGCTCAGGGTCATTCCTAAACTCTGCACCCCATCATCACTCCCCTTCCTTCATCATTTGGTCACCAGCTGCTCATTGATCCCACGTTTCTCAACCTGAACTGAGCATATTTCTTATGCTCAATAAATATTTTTTTTAATTCTACGTTTTTTTCTCCATAGGAGCAATTCTATCTGTGTCTAAATATACCAGATTTTCCTCCCTTAAAAAAAACCAACACAAAACCTCCCTCAGCTGAGCTGGCTGCCCCTTCCAACTAAGGTCAAGGCTGTTTCCAAATCTGTTCAGTCACTACGACCTTATCTACTGCCCTCCAGCTAAACTCCCTCCTTGCCACAAACACTTACAGGTCCTGGCTTGCAGCCGGTTCAGGTGAACAGGGCTAAAGCCGGGCAGCAGCTTTGTTTCCTCATTAGCACAATGATCATACTTGTCACACAGGCCCAAAGGCCTGTACCCTTTCCAGCTCCTCACAGTGCATATCTGAGACTTGGGCCACCTTATGCTCTAGAAAACACTGACCCCGAGGCAAAAAGTCTCACCTTCTTAAGTGCTATTTCTCTTCTAGTAGGAGCCTAGGCCTCAGTTTCCTTACCTGTAAAATGAGAGGTTACCCGGGGTAAGCTCTAAGGTCCTATCCTATGAACAGCATGAACAGGCACAGTGTACTGTGGCGTGGAATTTTTCCATCCCTGTTCTGCCTAGGAAACTCTGAGCAAGTCCCTTCATCTCTTAGGTAATTCCTCTTCCCCATTTACTAGAGTAGGGGATTATATTAGATGATCTCTTCCTTTCATGGACAAATTTCTCAGGTAAGCACTATGTCCCACTGCCTCCATTTCCTTCCTACTTTATTTATTGTTAAATTCCTGAAACCCAGCTTCTATCCTCAGTACTCTTATTATTTAAAGCTCCACGAACTATACTAGCAGTTAGCATTATTTATTTGTTTATTTTTATTAATTTATTTATTTCAAGTCTGCACTTTAAATATATTATCTCATTTGACTCTCACAATAACCAAGTGAGGTAGGTGCTTTTTTATACCCATTTACATTTGAAGAAACTGAGGCAGACAGAAGTTGAGTGACTTGTTCAGGGTCACACAGCTAGTGAGTATATGAGGAAAGTAATTACACATTTATTAAGCACCTACTCTGTGCCAGGCCCTGTGCTAAATTCTATTTGGAAGGGGGAAGGCAAGGCATTTTGGGTTAAGTGACTTGCCCAAGGTCACACAGATAGTAAGTGTGTCAAGTATCTGAGACTGGATTTGAACTCAGGTCCTCCTGACTCCAGGATCAATGTTCTATTCACTGCGACACCTAGCTGCCCCTAAGTTCTTCATAAATATCAATTCATTTGATCCTGTCAACAACTCTGAGAGGTAGGTGCTATTATGACCTCCATTGTACAGTTGAAGAAACCGAGGTCAGGTGACTTGCCCAGGGTCACACAGCTAGCAAGTTTCTGAAACCAGATTCAATATCAAGTCTTCCTGATTCAAGGTCCAACATTTTATCTACTGTGTCACCTGGCTGCCCCTAAGGCAGAATTCAAACTCCAACCTTCCTAACTCTATGTCTGGCACTATCTATCATTTCACTTAGATGCCTTTATATCTAACCACCAAAAATTTTCCCTATTACTAGTTATAGTGGGGTTACTTTTGTTTCTATTCTTAATCCAGATTCTTTCATTTAGGTAATATTGCCACTTCCATTCTAAAAAATCTTCCTCCTTCTCAATAAGGGGGGATGGGAGGAAGGGAATGAATTTGGGACTCAAAAAATTTTTTAAAAATATCAAAAGTTGTTTTTACATGTAATTGGGGAAAAAATAAAATATTAAATATTTTTAAATCCTCTCCCTTTGGCTTCCATAATATCAGAGGACTCTGATTCTTTTCCTGCTTCTCTGATTTATTCTTCCCTCCTATTACGTGCTCACCACATAGTAGGCTCTTTAATAATAAATACATGTTGCTGCTGTTGTCTCCATTGACGGTGACTCTCCCTCCTTCCTTCTGCCAAATGTGACTGAATCCTTAAAATATTAATAATGCATCACATTTACACAGTATTTAGAGCAGCGGTTCTCACCCTGTGGGTTCTGTTCAATTTGTAACAATGAAAATACATCCTGCATATCAGATATTTACATTACGATTCATAACAATAGCAAAATTACAGTTATGAAGTAGCAACGAAAATAATTTTATGGTTGAGGGTCACCATGAGGAACTGTATTAAAGGGTCGCAGCATTAGGAAGCTTGAGAATCACTGATTTAGAGGTTTGCGGCATGCTTAATAAACATTATCTCAGGTGATAAGTCTTATGAGGTAGGCATTATATAGGTATCCTTATGTCCATTCTATTGATAAGGAAACTGAGGTTCCAAAGGTTATAAGATCACATGACTAGTAAGTGTCAGGGACTAGGATTTGAACAAAGCACTCTCCTGACTCCAAGTTCAGTACTCTCTCAAGACTGGTGCCAACTTTGTGCTTTTCCATTCAGCCTCTCTCACTAATCTCATGGCTTCAATCATCCCATATTTGCTGATGACTCTGAAGTTATATCTCCAAATTTAACCCCTCAGCCCTTCTCCAGACCCAAATTTCAAGCTGCCTTCAATATATTTGAACATTCATCAAGACACATTGAAGGTCCTATGATCACCTTGAGTTCAATATATTTAAAACTGAACTTTCCTTTTAAACCAGGCTCTATTCCAAATTTTATATTATTTTTAAAAGCACCACCACCTTTCTCCCAGGCACCTAGACTCAAAGCCTATGAACCATCTTCAACCTCTCCCTTTTTTCTAACCCCATGAATCACCGCATCCTATTAATTCTTTCTTTGAAACATCTCTTGTGTTCAATCCATCTGCATTCTAATCTGTCCAAGCCTTCATTACATTAGCCTGGATTACTTCAATAGCCTCAAACTGGTCTTTCTACCTTTTTACCTAATACAATGCTGTCCCATGAATATACCTGGATGATTTCCCCCATGCCATTTCCTTCCTCAGAAGTCCATCAAAGGCTTTCTGGGGCTATTGATTAGATCTAAACATCTGAAATTCAAGGCCCTCCATAAAATTCACCTATTCATTCAACATTTACAAAATGTATGCCTTCTGCTATAGTCTACATAGTTACTCATTATCCCCTACAAGCATCTTGCTTTTTTCTACTTTATCTCTTTCTATAATGCCCTTTCCTTTTTCTCTAACCATCCAAGGTCTATCCATTTTCCATGATATATCTCAAGTTCCGTATCTTTTATGTTTCTTTTTAAAAATTATTTTTGCCTTCATATAACCTCCATTTCCAAAAATATCCTTTCCCCTCCCAGAGAGTCATCCCTTATAACAAAGAAGAAATAGAAAAAAACAGTGAAGCAAAACCAAACCATTGAAAGAGCCTGACATTGTAGGTAGAATTCTATAGCCACGTAAAGAAGGTGGAGGAGGGAGAGAAGAGGAGAGGGAGACGTTTTCTCATAACTCTTCTTTGGGGCCACATTTGGTCATTATATGATTTCTATAACAGATTCAACTGTCTCACTGACACTGTTGTAAAAACAGTTTCCTTGGTTCTGCTCACTTTATTTTGCATAAGTTTAGATGTTTTTCCAGGCTTCTCTGCACTCATCATATTGATGATTTCTTATAGCACAATAATGGTCCCTTACAAGTTTCTTAATTATATTCATTTCATCTCTTCATCGTGTGCTATCTTGAGTTCTTCTCTGATTGTTCCATGTTTAATCACTCCACATGCATCGGTCTTGTCTTCCTCATAAGAACCGCAGGTTTCTTCAGGAGAGAGGGCTCCCCACAGCCTACACACACAGAGTCAATACTCAATAACACCATTCAAATGAAGAATGAATGGTAAATTCTAATGTTACAGCTGCTTTCAGAATCAATGGGCCAACACGACATCTGGAAGAATGAGTAAATTTGGTTTCCATCTCAAAGTTCCAAGGTAACAATAACTTTGAAGGGGAAAAAGTCTCCCAAAATCATCCTTTGTCTACTACCATCTGAGCATAGCAGGCTTCCATTTAGGAGATGGCAGGGATGATGAGGAAGACATAGCTATAAACATCGTCTAGTGATCAGATAAGTGAGGCTAGCCTTGCTTATTGGTTTTTCTTGTTCACTCGTTTCAGTCGTGTCTGACTTTTCAGGAATGGGTTTTCTTGGCAAAGATATTAGAATGTTTGTCACTTTCTTCTCCAGCTCATTTTACAAGTGGGGAAAGTGAGGAAGAGTTAAATGACTTGCCCAGCAAGTGTCTGAGTTTGGATTTGAATTCAGAAAGGTGAGTATTCCTGACTCCAGGCCCAGCACTCCATCCATTGCACCACTTAGGTGCCCCTAGCCCTGCATATTTTGATTTTAAAAGTGGCAGGCACACTTTGATCACTGAACATGACAAATGAAAAACTCTTTGCTCATGCTCGGAAGCCTTTCTCTTAACCTGTTTACTGGGCCCTTAGATTTGTCCTTCACTGACTGATCCTGCCCACTCCCTCAGTTCTTATTCACTCCTTATAGATGGCTACTTTGCATGACTTGAGTCTTTGCTCCTAGCCCTTCCCTGATTTTGTGTTTGACAATCAGGTAAGTAATGCTCCATCACAGCATACATTGCCTCACTTTTACAACCTGCCTGTTTTCCTCTAGGACTTCCCAGACTCTGTTAAATAATCAGGCCTGCTCATCCATTAAATGAATGAATACACAACCTGTCTCTATGCTCCACACCTTTCAAGAAGCCTTACTCATAACTACAGTACCACACTGTACACTAAGAAAACCTCCCTCAGATCTCTAGAAACCTCCCAGGTAGCCACCCCTTCTGGGCTCCACCCCTAGGCAGGGATAAGGGGAACAAGATCATCTTTATTCCAAAAGTGAGCAAATCAGCTGGTTGCAAACAGAATGCATGTCATAGTGAGAAAAGCCAGGGTAACCTATTTTCCTGATTTCTTTACTTCAAAGTAAAAATGACTTTCCCTCCCATTAGATATGTTCAATTTCAGGACTGAACTATCAGTACGGCAGAAGCGGAATGTGGACCATTACTTGTGGCCTCAATGCCTCCCTCCATTGGGAAGTCATAAGACTCTCCTGATCATCCTGAATTGTGTGACTTAAGCAACAAAGATTCTGGGGACAAAGTTTCTGGGGGCAGCCTGACATCTGGAGACAAAATCTCCAAATCCCATCATTCAGTGAATGAATCCATGGATCCCTAGGTTAATTCACAGAAAGCTGGACTTTATTTGTTTGTGTGCTTGCTTTAAAACTCAATTGCTTGGTTTTGACATTTGACTTGAAATTTTCACATGGTGAAAGTAAAATATCAAATAAAAGGGTGGAAGAATAACAATATTTGCTTTAAAAACTGGACACCACTTGAGATCTAGAGAGTATGTCTCCGATTTATTAAAAACTAAACTAGGGCTCAGCTGGGCAGCTGACAGCGGCTGACTCCCAGGCAATAATAATCAAAAACAACAGTTTCTCGGACATTCGTTTATGTAGCAAATGTTTGTTGAACACCTACTATGTACTATTAATCAGGCCTATTCTAGGGACTTCCTGGATATCTGTTGGGAATATGTTGCCTTCCAAACTAGACTTATAACTAACCCACAGTTATGTGTAAATTGGCTATGCTGATGGCAGGCACGTTCCCAAAATAAGTGATGGAAGATGAACCTAGGGTGCCACTGGGAAATTCAGATCAGATTCCTTTTGTTTCTTTGGTCAAAACACTTCTTCACTTCTCTGTCACAGTAATCTCTGGCATGATGGATCATAAGATTCTTAGAAATTGTCTAAACAAAATTCTTTACTCTCCTAGTGATTTGGTAGAGACAGGACAAGGGTCTCTCAAGAAGTGAAACCAGATAAAAAAAGGGGGGGGAGCATGGTGACACCATTTGATGCAAGAATGACTGGATTTTTATATTTCTCTTTACTTCCTTACAGAGAGTAATTTTCAAACTGTAAAGGACAGAATAAACACTGAAAGGAAAAAACTGAAAATCCACCAAAATAACAACTCACATGTAGATAGCCCTTAAAATTCACAGTGTTCTCTTTCTAACAATCCTTTGGTGAAGGTCATACATGGTATTAGCCTCCCTTCATTTTTTGAAGACAAAGAAAATGAGATTCAGAGGGGTTAAACCTTTTTTTTTGCCTTTGGTTACCCAGCTGGTTTCCAGGGGCAGATATGAACCTAGATCTCCTGACTCTATTATACCAAGATGTTCACTCCCAAGGCTTCCATGATCATCTCTGCATGAACAACTCTCAGATCTATCATCTTTAGCCTCACTTCTCCAACAAGCTCCAGTTGTAGTCTATGGACACTGTAATTACTTTCTTACATAAATTCAAATTGCTTTCTAGAATAGTTAGATCAGTCTAGTGTTCTAACGATACAATGGTGTGCCTGTTTTTTTCACAAGTCCTCCAACATCAACTGTTCCCATTTTCGTCATCTTTGTCAATTTTCTGAGTGCAAAAGTGAGGCAAAACTTCAGAGTTGTTTAGATTTGCATTTCTCTCACTATTTGTGATTTGGAACGTTCTTTCATGTGGTCATTAATAGTGTGTAATACCTTCTTGAAGCATTGTATATTCATACACTTTAACCTTATATCTACTGGGGAATGTTCTCTATTTTTATATATTTGTTAGCTGCTTGTATATCTTTGAAATCATACTTATATTGGAAATATTTGATAGGAATATTTTTCTCATATGGAGGTTTTAAAATTTTGTGAATCTTTTCAAAGAAACAGCTGCTTAGTCTGTTTTTCTAATTTATCTAATTTCTCCTCTAATTTTCAGCATTTTATCTTTTGTTCTTATTTTTGGATTGTCTAATCCATTTAAATGGTGTTTTGTGTATTTTAAATCACCTACATTCCCTAGTACATCATTCCCTCTTCCCCTCTCACTGCCTTGTTTTATAACAAATAATAAAAAAGGGGAAAAAATTAGCAAAAAGAGCCAGCATATCAACCAAGTCCAATATTATATACAATAAGGTCCATATCTCTCCAAAGAACTCTTTACTCCATTCTTCACACTTTTGCCAGAGTAATGTTCCTGATGCACAGGTCTGACAACATTATTCCTCTGTTCTGTTCTGTTCTGTTTTGTTTTGTTTTTTAATAAATTCAGTGTTCCCATTGCCTACCAAAAACAATACAAACTCCTTAGACTTCATTTTGAGGTCCTCCATGATTGGGTTCCATTTGCCTTTCCAGTCTGATCATGTGCCATTTCCCTCCTTATAGGTTATGTTCCAGTTACAGCATACATACAACTTTCCACATCCCAATGGTTACTCCTTTCTTGCCTGAAAGTCATTTACTTACGCTAGCCACCCCTTCACGCCAGGATGCTTTTTGACTATATTCCCATCAGTTGGCCTCTCCTCCAAAGTTCAGAGCAGTTGCCTGCCTGCCTTGAATCACCCAAATAAGTGATCTTCTCATTTTCAAATATGTCACACCATTTATTCTGGACCTTGCCTACACATTTTAAACTTATATTCTAGTTATCTTACCTCCAAGATTGTGAAATTTGGGGGCAGGAACTTATCCCTAGCACCTAGCATACTCCATGACATATAGTGGACATAATATGAATCAACAAAAAAAAATAATGTGAATTTGAGACAGGGGCATGGACTGGATGGCTCCTCAAGCCTCTTTTGATTTATGGAATGGAGAGTTTATAATAATATTTAGATGGATCAATTTGCCTAGTGACAAGAATGGCCTTTCTCCCTTGTCTATATGATAAAGTCGAGTTTCCTCTTTCTAATTTCAGTTGGAAAGATAGATACAGAAGAAGGAATAGAGTCCAGGAAGGAACATCAGTGGAAGCAATGTGAAATGACCCAATAAGCTACTCTGGAAAGCTCTTATTTTTCCCATGCCAAAGGATCTGGGTTCCATTGGCACACCAGGTGTCCTTACCGGTAGATGGGATCTTGCATCACCAGCATCTTGCTCTCATCCCAGGTCCACTCCTTTTTCTGCAATAAAAGAAGCTGTAAATGAATAAATTAAGTCGTTATCCTCAGCTACAGAACCAGAGGGCAGGTTAAGACAGAAATGCTTACATCAATATCAGCTTTACTCTTAGCCCCAATTTCCCTCTAAGGTCTCTTCAGTTAATTGCCCAGGAAGGGAAAGCGCCAAGTGTCAAGTACCTGGCCTAATCACTTTCCTTCAAGCATGTCAGGAAAGAGTCTTTCCAGGATGCTGAAGGCAGGTATGGAGTGGGATGCCTCCAGGGACTGCAGGCAGTCTTGAGATCTGGATTAAAGTGGGCTAACTAAAACAATGCATGCATGCACATACACACACATGGAAACATACATACATTAACATACATGCATAAATACATATATGTGCAAAGATATTGGATTCTGAGCAGTAAATGGTAAGAAATAAACGTGGAACCAGAAGGAAAAAAAGATGAGAGTATCTTCTGAGGGGCAATGAATAAGATTCTGGGAAATTCGACAAGAGGCCAAGAGTGACCTCCCATTCTAAAACTGTAACACAAAAAAGCCTGAACTTATGCTATAGTTGAGATAAAAGAACACTGACACAGATTATGACCTCTTATTAATATGCAAATAAATGAGGGTCTTCAGAAAATGAAGGTGAGAAGGCAAAAAAAAAATCACAGGGATACAACCAGGTCTTACATAGAGGAGGACCATGAGAAAGTTTCATTTCACAGAATCAGAGTAAAGGAAATCAAGCAGTCCAAGCTACAGCTCAATGCAAATGCTCTTTAGAACAAACTTAACAAGTAAGTAGTCATTCGTTTTGGGGGAGGCAATGGGATCAAGGGACTTACCCAGGGTCACACAGCTATAGTAAGTGTCTGAAGCCATATTTGAACTCAGGTCCTCCTGACTCCAAGCTTGGTGTTCTATCCATTGGGTCACCTCCCTGCCCCATCATTCTGTTTTGAAAACTTCCATTGAGGGGAAACCCACTGCCTCCCAGGACAGCCCACTTCACTTCTGGAGAACTCTTAACTTTTAGTCTGGACCCCAGCTGAAATGTGATTATTGGCATCTCTCATGAACTGCTCCTAGTTTTTTACCTCTGGGGCTAAGCAAAATGAGTTGTCTCTCTCTTCTGTATGACGGTCCTTTATTTACTATTTTTTTAAATCACTAACCATGTACTGTGTATGCACACAGTAGGTGCTTGTAGAATTTCACGGAACATCCCTGCAGGACCTTCAGTCATTACATGGTGCTCATTTCCTTTTGTTCTCAAGGCATCCCAGGAAGATCTGTTCTTTTTTCCATCATGAAAAATGCATTGCTTTCTCTATGTACAAACTGACTGAGAAATTTTCCAGATCATTCACAGCGGATATAACTCACTCTTACCTCAATTATCTGAAAGTAGGTAGTTTGGTTTTTTTTAAGTCTTGGCTTTACAAGGGCTATAAACAGAAAAAGTTCCCACTTTGTAACTTGTTTTAAAATCACTTCTCTCTTCCTCCTTCATTTTTATCTGCTCTCCCCCCCTCCCTTTTTATGACAAAGGCAAATCAAGTTCACTTTTATCTTGTCTTCTTTGTTTATTTCTTCTAAGGAAAAAAAACAAGAAAAATTTGCAGGAAAAAGCCCCACCCCCGCAAAAAAGGGTCTTCCTAGAATTGCACCTCCCTCTTGTAGAAGGGGGTTCTAGGGATCATAGACTTTCATGATGGGTCTTTAGTTTTTACATAGCACTGGAGGACTCCTAGACATTCAACTCTATCAAACATCTAGACTGATATCCTTCCAGAAAGATCATTTTAGTTCATTTTCTCATAAGGACCTTACCCCGCCCCCCCAGAGAAATAAAGGAGGACAGATCATTTGAAGCTGGAAAGAAACTTAAAGATTTTATAGTCCAATCTTCTCATTTCATGAATAAGGAAAACTGAGTTGGGGCAGGGGAGTGGTAGTAGAGAGAAGAGGGAGGTGACTTATCTAAGGTCACACAAATAGAAATTGCAGTGTCATCATCTGAACTCATGTCTTCTAACTCCAAATCAAATGCTCCTTCTATTATATAATGCTATATCTGCTGTCAAATATTTGGAAGGCCACTAAACAGGGAGGCAGCTTTGCCCTGGGATCACAGGA
Organism: Pseudochirops cupreus; assembly: GCA_028627135.1. NCBI lineage: Eukaryota > Metazoa > Chordata > Mammalia > Diprotodontia > Pseudocheiridae > Pseudochirops > Pseudochirops cupreus. The sequence goes on along the minus strand of CM053584.1, from coordinate 44,769,200 downwards.
CTTGAGTTCAAATCCCACCTCCAACACCTACTGTCTTTGAAATACACTGACTATAATATGGGGACCACAGAAGTTTTGCAGGATGGATCAGAAACTTAAAATTATGACTTAGCCTATTTTCTCTTCTTATTCTTGAGAAAACCAGGATGCAGAGAGATTGAGGATTCAAGGTCATATTGATAAGAAGTAGGAAAGCTAGGAGTCTCTTGTACAAAGGTCACATCCCTGGCTTTCTCTTACAGTTTGGGCAGCTCGGCCAGGATTAGTTGTCAGAATCTCATGGACAAAGGCAAAGTGATACAATAATGGTTTTCTTATTATTTTTTTTCTAGGAGATCATAGAGTCTTCAAACCAGATGAGCATTTATTCCAATTTCCTGCCTGATAGAGGAGTCCTTGTTCCATTACAATAACCGTAGGCAAATAACTACTTAGCTGCTGCTAGAAGGTTCACAGGGAATCTAAGGACCTCCTTAGGTTTCATGTCCTGAAAGCTCTCATCATTAGCAAATTCTTCTCTCTACTCTGCCAAAATCTGACTCTCCATAACTTAGCACCAGATGGAGATGCTAGTGGCATCGCTGAAATCTCTACAGCATTTTATTTTTTTACACACCCTAAATATAAAGGAAAAACCTATGCAGGCACACTTCCCTCTCCCTCTTGGAAAATGTCAGCAATTCTGCCATCAAGCACGGGTGCTTTATCATTTGGTATGCCTGACAGCAGTGGGGACTTCTTAAAAAATCAGAGCGAGGCCATATTAATACAGCTTGACAAGATCTCCATGCTTCATGGCAGATGAGGATTAAGCAAAGCACATCAGAACTAGACTAAAAGTGATGGTGATACAAGACAAAGCTATCTCCTTCTCCCAGGCAACAGACATGGGGATGCAAAATGTCTTTCAAGACAGAACAGCTGAGAATCCCAGCGTGGCTCACCTCAATACAAATGAGGGTGGTTTAAAACTTAACTAGCTGATGGCAAAAAAAAAGGAAGGGAAGGCGAGTGGGTACCCTTCCTTCCGCTGGGAAATGGTGAAACAAATTGTGGATGTAAGGGAATGCTACTGTGCTGGGAAAAATGACAAATGTGAGGGATTCGGAGAAACGTGGGTTATACAAAATGGTGTGAGCAAGGGGAAGAGATTGAAAACAATGAGAATATCAAATAAGAAGGTATAGGTAAAGTGCTTTTCTAAACCTTAATGCTCTATATAAGTGGCAGAGATTATAATTACTAACATAAGTAATCATGGAAATAACACTATAAAATCACTGAACTCAGATCAACTGGAATGCCCAGTCTTGGTCCTAGAGAAGAGATGTTGAAACACACATCCCTCCTCTTGGGGGAAAGGTGGCTCGTTATGGGAGCCCAATGCTAGACGTACTGTCAGATGGGGTCATTTTGTTGGGTGGTTTGGTTTAGCTTGCTTTCTTTGTTACATGGACAGACACATCAGAAAGCATCTCTGGTATAGAAAATTAAAAGCATCAATAAAACTTTATAAAATAAAAAAATTTTAAAAACCACCCAAACTAAAAATAACTCCAGTAGATGGCAACTAATCTCTTTGACCTTTAACTCCCATCTATAAAATGAGAGGAATGAGGTGATGTCCAAGTTAATGTCCAACTCCACAGTTTGGGGTCCCATCATTTTTAATTCACTCTTTCCTTTTCTAACCCATGTCTGTGCTGTGCAGGGTACACCAGACAGAGTGTGGGGGTGGAGTCAGGCTTCAGATACTTCCTACTTGTGTGACAATGGTCACTTAACATCTGCCTCAGTTTCCCCATCTGTAAAATGGGGATAATAATAGCACCTACTTCCCATGGTGTTTAGAAGGATAAAATGAGAA
>CM053584.1:44709133-44766833 GCA_028627135.1 Pseudochirops cupreus | reverse complement strand
GTTATGCCACTTTATGCAGTGAGGTCAATAAGGTGGGCCCATCTGCCCCTACCATGCATGCATACCTCATTTGTCCTTTAGGTAACCCACAACTTTGTTTCCTAACAAACTATAAGATTTTCAGCCACATAGCATCTCTGGGAGAACTCTTGCGTTAAAAGGATCTAGGAAGAATGTGCTATACAATTAATTACTCAAATGCAATCCAGCCAGACTTCTTTCTCTCATTCATTTCTGGTTCCAACTCATTGTCCTTTTGCAGATCCTGTCCCCAAAATATTCAATGATGTATTAACACAATGAACAAGTCATCAGAGTCTGGGCAATAGGCATTTTTCTTCTACTTAGTCTTTCCTATATGGATTGTTAGGCCAGTCTCTTTTGATTAATTATGGGTCTCATTGAGAAAGTCCTATAATATTGGGGAGCTTAGTGAAATTAGTATAATATCATCTCTAAACAAGAGTATCAAAAGGACCTTATCGTCTCTATGGAATCTGTTTTCCATTTGTGTTGTATATATATATTTTTCTGCATCTTGTATTCTGAGCACTTTTTATTCCATTTGAGTGACTGTATAGATGAGGTCTGCTGAACAGAATGGTTTATGAAAATTTCACAGTTGCCATCTCATATTTTTACCACGAATTCCACTGATAGGCATGTAAATCATTCTCATAAAGATTTTATGAAGCTGAGAAAGTCAAGATATGGATGAATAGTTATTAATGTTCTCTTCATCAACTTTTGGGATAATTCATTCATGTTCTTTTTCATTATTTCTCTATTTCCCTCTAAGTATCTGAGGTTATATTTTGAATTCCCCATGTTATAATAATGATAATAAATACTAGCATTTACATAATGCTTAAATATTTACAAAGCACTTTACAAATACCGTCTGATTGAGAGAAATGATTTTTTCTCTCTTGGATTAATAACTAACTATTGAATTAGGACCAACGTTTTTCCCCTTTTCTACTCTCTCATCCAGAAATCAACCAGTGTTGGATTCCTGCTCATTGTGTTTACTTAGACAGGTCTGGGAAAATGTGCATTCTTCCTTTTGTCAGACAGGTGATACGGAAATTGATAAGTTTCTTTGACCAAGACCCTCATTAGAATGAGCCTACATCTCATTGTAATATTTGATCTCTTGTTAATTATTAACCAATCAGCGTTGATTGCCACCTTCAGGAACACTCCCTCTTCCAAGAGCATATAAACAGTGAGTCCACTGCCGTGAGGGGTCTTTAGCATTCAAGAGTGCCACACTGACCTCTTTTTATTAATAAACATGCTAGCCTTACTAATAAAATGATTAAATTACCTTGAAATTATGTCTCTCAAACTTTTTAAATGTCACAGATCCTCACAACAACCCTGAGAGGTGCTATTATTGTCTTCATTTTACAGAAAAGTAAACAGAGGCAGGTGAGGTTGAATAACTTGCCCAGAGTTACACAGCTCCTAAGTGTCTGGGGCACAACGTGAACTCATCAAATCTAATCCTCTATCCACCCTGCCCCCTAGTTGTTTATAAACTGTAAAACAATCCCTCAACGCTTTCAAAACTGTCACTCACAGCACAGAATTCCTCGAATTTGGTCTAGCATAGCCCCTTTACCCATGTTATTGGGAGTACAGAGGAGATGGAGTCTCAAAGGTCAAACCTAGCAGTCCCTGCCCTCAGGGACTTGCATTCATTCTACCGTATACACAGTTCTGCCCTGTGAGGCGGATGGCCAGAGTCCTCACATGCACAGAGAAGGTAATAATTTAGATTTAGCAGATAAGCAGGAACAAATGAGCTGAGACACATCAAAGCCAAACTTCTGAAGGAACCAGGAATTCACTGTAAGATGGCGTCAATTCAGAAGGAAGGACCTCTGGGTACTTGTTAACGTATGGAGAAGGTTAAAAAAAAATCAACTAGAGATAATTACAATGTACTTGGCCAGTGCCCACACTCTTCTGTTTCTTAAACAAGATATATCAGAGAAAGATGGTGATATGGTAATTACCACTTTTATCTGAGATGGTCCCAGGCCCTCCTCTGTGTGGGAATGGCTCTTATTCCCATCTCACAGATGGGCACACTGAGGGCTAGAGAGGGCTGGAAGAAGCCATGAGCATCAAAAGTAAACAGCTAAGTTTCACTACCCAATCTCCTAGTCTACTTGGCCAATCGTGTTTCCTGAGCCAGTGACTTGGTCACATCTTCCTAATGGGTTCTCCTGTCTCCACATTTCTTTCTAGTACCAAGAAAAACAACAAAGTCCTGATAGATTGCTGGTTGTCTGATGGGGGAAGAGGGGAGGAGAGAGGTCCCTCACTCTAACCCTGCCCCACCCCCAGCCTGTCACTCTAAAAGCCAAAATCACAAACATTGCTTTATCTTTCAATTCTCTCCTCCCTCCACCCCAGTGGTGCTTACCATTCATTCCTGCAAGAGAATTTCTGCATAGAAACTGTGTTTAATATGCCTGTAATTGATGCAAACGAAACACAAAAGAAAGGGGGCTGTCTTCATATTTAGTGCCCCTCCTTGATCCTTCTAGATAGAGATCTCCCTGAAGAAGGGACAGTTTCACCATCTCCCCCCATTTTCCAGGGGGCCACCCACAGAAACAGTGTGGTGTGGTGAATAGATAGGTTAACTCAGTCAGCATGACCTGGATTCAAATCTTGCCTCAGATGCTCACCAGCAACATGACTTTGGGCAAGTCATTTAACCTCTTTAAGTTTCAATGTCCTCATCTGTAAAAAGGCACCTGCATCATGAAGTGAAGACTGAATAAGATACAGCTAGGTCTTGGTTAGTGCGAATTAATAATAATGCATCCCCCAAAGCAGTCACATCATTAGAATTCACACTATTTGAAGTAATGATACGTACGATATGGTAATTGGCTCTAGTCCAGTAGAAATAAGCAATGAAAATTCTAATAATGCAACTAGTTCCCAGGATTCATTATTCACACCGATGGGGACCTCGCCGTATGTCCTGTATTTGGCTTGTCTGTACCCGGTTATTTGTATGTCGTGTCTCCTATTAGATTACACTTTTACCTTCCCCTGTATCCCCAGTGGTTAGCGCAGCACCTGGCTTACAGAAGACATTTAACACGAGTTTGTCTACTGAAAGACCATAAAGCACACATGAGCACTGTATATACATCCGTTAGGATCATTGCCCTGTCTGCTGATAGGTCCCCATCTCCAATTAGGTTATAGGTCGTAGGAACAGACGATGGTTAAACATTAGATCCCAAGAGCCTAGGTTGGGATCTGGATCCCACACAGAGGTGCTGGCAGACTGGCCATTTGGGGCAGGGGAATAATGCAAATTAAGGGTTTTTTTGTATCCCATTTCGGGTGTTGAGACCTCCAACTTGCTTCTTGATAATGATAAGGCTGCCTTTGCTCTTTTCTCAGAGGAAACTGAGCCTCTGCAGGTTGTATCTAAACCCTCACCACCTTCCCGGCAGGGTAAAAAAATAACTGCTAGTCTTGGAATCTGCAGACTTGGGTTCATATCCCGGGTCCCACAACAAGCTAGCTCTGAAACCTTCATCTTTCTGAGCCTCAGTTTTCTTGTTGGTAAAAAAAAAAAGGCTAAATATTATACTACCTGCCTTATAGCACTGCAGTAATGAAAGCACATTATCAAGTCTAATGCTTAATAGAAATGGAAATGAGATTGATGGGGATCATCATCACTATGAGAAGAAAGAGAGACAAATGCAGGGTCAGGGGTGTTGGGTGCCACGTGGGCTAGTGTATAAGAAAAACAAGACTGATTGCTCTCTATTGTACATTCCACTGTCAGTTACTGTGAAAAATAAACCAAGATTAGAGGTATCACCAAGCTCGCACGCAGCCTCATCTCTGAAAGAGAAACCAGGTGTGGGAGGAGTAGGGCAAAGGTGAACTTCTTTTCTCAGCCTGGCATCAGAAGGATCACATAAAGCAAAGAGCTATGAGATCATTCCTCCTCACTCCTAGAAAACTGAAGGGCTGAGTTTTGAGTGACTCACAGAGTTCCTCCTGATTCCCTTGCGGAGACTGTTTTTCAATCTAATAGATCTTTCTTTGGCATATTTTTCATTCTCTTGCTAGAAGGGGCATTTCTCCTTTTCCTGATGCCTTGGCATGTTGCTGATTTTAAAAAGGCAATTTGGGGGAGTGCATAGCTTTCTCTTGAAGGATACACACCAGGACTGCCTAGTTACTCCCACCAGGAGACTGAAGGCCATATCACAATTGACCCATGGGGGCCCACCTGCTACCCTCCTTCTTCATCATCACCCACCCCCATCCACTGAACCCACTAAGGTGGACATGGCAGATGCCAGGATATGATTCAGCCTATCAGGAGGGTAAGAATCAATAGTACTTCATTCCAATCAACCTTTAAGCCACTCATAACTGTCCTCCTTGGAGGCCAATGCTGGGTATCTGTGGCCTCAGGCTGCCTGGTAGTATTAAACACTCTCTCTCATACACATACCTAATTTCTTTAACTGGTGCCCAGGGACCTTCCCCACCTGTCAGGACCCAGCTTGCTTCAGCTGCCCACCTGGTTTCATTATGCCACCTGAGCCCCAGGGAGAACTCTATTTCAAGGATGATGTCACAACGAATTACCGTGAGGGGAAGAGGTATTCCTGTTCTCTCCCCATCATGAAACATAACACTCAATATGGTCCCTACAGAGGGGGCTCATTAGGGAAGAGTTATAAATTCCTTGGGCTCCTTACATTTTCTGATTTCACTTTTTTAAAAATTTTATTTTAGACTCAAACACCACACCACAAATATAGAATAAAGAAATAAAACCATATCATAAACTTAAATACTGGAACTTAAATACAAAGTAAGAAAGGAAAAAAAAGTGTGTCGTGTACATAGCAGAACATGAGAGGATTCAAAATATGGAACAATAAATTTCCATTTCAAGAAAGCCTATATGATAAATAAAACATGTTGTGTTCAGAACTCTCCATCTTTTCTTTACTTCCTTGTAAGTTTTCTTCTGTTTTCTGTTGTGTACTTTTTTTACTTTGTTCTTTTTTTCCCTCCCCCCAGGGACCCCTTATATTTTGAAGATAGTGGTCTTTGGGAAACAGTTTCACCTCCCACTTTTCTTACATAAATCCAACCTCACAACCAAAGGAGCGTTCTTAGGAAGTAGCAATGGGATCCTGAAGGCAGCACACCCTGCTGTCCCTCTTCCCCTTTTCCTTGGACACCAGCCTCACCTTGGGTTATATCTGCTATTTAGAGGACCTGAGTTCAAATCAGAGTTCAGCTGACTGTATAGCCTTGAGTAAATCTCTCTCCTCTCTGGGCCTCAGTCTACTCATCCGTACACTGAGGAGGTTGGAGTAGGTGACCTCTAAAGTTCCTTTCCAGCTCTCAGTCTTATAGACCATGATCCAAACTGGATTATGGAAAAACCAGTGCTTCACTTACAATATTCTGATCATCTGACCCCATCATCCTTCCTTTGTGGGAACACAGGGCTTAAACTCACCACACACACACACACACACACACACACACACACACACACACACACACACACATCATATTAAGCACATGTATAGCCCAAATCCCAGGAAGCCAGCATGTGAATTAATCCTTTTGGGGGCTATAAGGAGGGCCAGTCTCAGTCACCACCAATGTAGCCACTTCTGCAGGCAGTAAGAGAAGAGCAGAACCCTGAGGAATTCCACCCCACTTTACTCCCCCACCCCACAGCTGTTTTCAACCCAAAACATTCCTGACCAGGCTTTTTAAAACAAATTAATCAGCAGTAAGAGTAGAAAGAAGGCAGTATGTGAATAGCATACAGTTGTTAAGGCCTTCCCAACTTTTTATGTATTTTGATTTTACCTACAAACATGTGATCCTCCCCACCCACCTACTCTCCTTCCCCTTCCCTGCCCCTGCATTTACCTCTCAATGGAATTTAAGTTTCTTGAGGAGCGGGACTATGTTTGTCTTTTAATCTCCAGTACCTGTCCCATAATGGGCAATTTATGAATGGTAGCTAAATGAACCAACAGGATAGTGAGAGCCAAATTCTGGAACAGGGCAGGGTGTCAAGGGCCAATAACGAGGAGGTGAGATAAAGAAGGAACCTCCTTTTATAAAGCAAGTCCATCCACCCTCCCACCCCAGGATCAAAGTATCAGTATCAAAAAGAGGGGAGAGGATCTGGATACATTCAGATTGACTTGGTTACCCTACTCCTTGACACCTCCTCCCCATTCCCCAGTTGCAGATTCAGGGACACTCACCTTCTTCTTTTTCTTCAGAATCACTTTCACTCCATCTACTGATACCATGATGCTCACTTTCTTCTTTTTTATGTTCTTGGCTTTGAATTCATACTGTACAGAAAGAGAGAAAAAACAATTAGATCAATGCATCCAAATTACTAATGTATTGCCTAGAGAGATGGCTCTAAGTGAAGGCCAGAAGGACTGTAGAAGTTGGCTGGAAATTTTAAATTGTACTTTAAAGTAGAGATCATCACAATTATTGGATTATGTTTAAAAATAGACAAGTAAGTCAATGTTTCAGACTAGCTAAGGAAGAATTAGAAACCCCTGAAATCCATAACCTAATATTCAACAGATTCAAGAACACATATTACTTGTTGAAGAGCCCTCTATTTGACAAGACCTGCCAAACAGACAACAGGCAGGAAATAGGTTTAGGCCAGCATCGGATACCATATATCACAATAAATTCAAAAATGGACAAATGACTCCAATAATAAAAGTTATACCATAAAAAAGTAAAGAGAATGAACTCAAGTATCTCTCACAGAGACAGCTCTGAAGAGAATGAACCAAGGCAAACACAGAGGTAATACAGATTATTTTGATTACATGAAATTGAATAAAATGAATCCACAAAAATCAATGCAATGCTATAGACTGGAAAAATATTTTTATTTAATATCTCTGATGAAGATTTGGTGTCCAAAACATATATGGAACTAACACAAATATCTAAGATTAAAAACCATCAGAGAAGCAAAGAATATGACAAACAATTCTGAAAAGTATTGAAAATGTTTAACAACCACATGTAAATATTACTCCCAATCACTAAGGGTAAGAGAAACACGAATGCAAAAACCCAACATTTCACCTTACTCCCTGCATATTGGAAAAGAATTAAAAAAAAAAAAAGACGGGAACTTTCAAATTGGAGGTACTATGGAAAGTTGGTCACATACAACTGTAAATTCCTCAAGGTCAGGGACTGTCATTTGCCTCTTTTTCATCCCCAGTGCTTATCACGGTGACTGGCACATAGTAGGTGCTAAATGTTCATTGATTGATTGACATTAATACACTATTGAAAGAACTATAAAAATTGATCCGATCATTCTGTAAAACAATTTGGAATCATGCTAGGAAAATGACTAAAATGTCCATGATTTTTGATCCAGACATCCCACTACCAGCCATATGCACCCCCAAGGAAGCCAAATTCAGGGGGCAAAAGATCATTTACATATGTATGTATAAGTATATATATATATATATACATATACATATATATATACATATATATATATGTATATACACACATACACACACACATATATATCAGCACTTTTGTGGTAGCAAAGGATTAGAAACAAAATAGATGAGCTTTCATTGTGGAAATATTAAATTATAAAGTATAGTAATAAAAATAACAGAATATTCTACAGTATTAGAAATGATGAATATGAAGATTTGGAAAACCATGGGAATGACTTATATGAACTAAAACAAAGTGAAGCCAGAAGAACCAGGAAAACAACATACACAATGACTATGAAAATGTACATTGAAAATATATGACAAAATACTAAATAATTAAAACAACCAGGTTTATCCCTAAAAAAAGAAATGAGAAAATGCCCCTCCCTCCCTTATCCCTTCACTGGAGAGGCAGGAGAGGACGAGTGTGTAATGGTGCATAAATAATCAGACTCAGCTGGTACATGATTAGTTGAACTGAACTGATTTTTTTCTCTTTAGTCCCCTTCCCCCACCCTACTTTTTTTTTTTAAATAAGGAATGGTTCACTGAGTAGGGGAAGAGGAAGAATATATTCTAAAATATAAAAAAGAAGCCTGAATTAAGTACCTACTATGTACAGGTGTGTACTAAGCATTTTTTTCCAAATCCTGTCTTATTTGATAAATTAAAAAAAATCATATATATATATATATATATATACACACACACATTCAAATTTAAGACATGCTGGGGGTTCGCAGGGGAACTGGGTCATTTCAGGGGAAAAAAATGTCAGCAGTTTGGTGGCTATAAAAATGTAATCAAATAATCTTTGGACCAAGAAAGAGATTTTAAATGGGATCTGTTCCATTTCCCTGCTTTCAGGTAGGAATATGTCCAATCCAGCCTGCATGGGTTTGCGCTAAAGTCAATATGCCCTATAAGCCAATAGAAGAGCTCTGCTGAGAAGTAACAGGGTACAGTGGGTAGAGGGCCTGACTGCAGAGCCAGGAAAGCCTGGGTTCAAGTCTAGCAGGTAACATATACTCTATGACCATGGGGCAAGTCCTTTAACCTCTTGGAATCCCTAGTAAATTCTCTAAAAATATAAATTACAGACTAGTGACTGATCTGTACCAGTGAAGGCAGCTCAAATTTTGGGAGTTCCCATCCTAATGAAATCACAGACTGGATCCACATCTCCCCACCAACACATAGCCAAAGAAAGAATGAGGAGATCAAAAGAGCTTCATAGAATGTGACCATTACAAAACACCTTAGAGGTCATCTAGGCCTAGGGAAATGGGTCCGCTATCCCCTTTTACAAATGGAGATGGAATGACCTGCCCAAAACCACAAAGCTGATTAGTAGCAAGACCAGGTCTAGAACACAGATCCACAAACTCCCTACTAAAGTGTTCTTAAGACTCCACAACCCTCCCTCAGGAACTGCTGACAATGTTTTACAATTTGGACAACCAATAAATGTTTCCTCAGGTCTACCCTCAATCCAAATCTCCCCCCCTCCCGCCCTCCGCCACCTTTTTCTAAAGCATTGGCTGTGTTGCCAAGATCTGGCATCTATGTGGTATCCCATCCCCTTCAATATCATTTTCCATTGTTCTCAACCAAACCTTTTTTTGACCCATTTCTTCAGAAGTCCAAACTTACTCCTAGTCCCAGTAGGATCTGCAGTCTTCCTGGGAAAATTCTCTGGTCCATCTTTTCTTTCATGTCTGAGCAACAGTCTCAGTTTCCCCTGATTCAGCCATCACTAGAAATTTCCTGTGCTATTCCAGAGGGTGAATATTCAACTAATGTTCCACCAGCTAACTGTACATCTGCTTCTATCTTACAAAGGGGAAGATTGCTGCAGTTGGCTGAGGTGGATTGCCTTTCTTCATGGTCCCCTTGGCAGGTGGGCAATGACTTTTGCTTTTGAGTGCCTGCCTCCCAGTTTCCAGGTTTGCAACCCAGACTCCTCAGTCCCATGTCCCAGAGACATGCTTAAAGGGAAGATTTGGGGCCCATCCTACAAGGTAGAATGAGAAAGAAGGGAATGGAACCCCATGAGGCAGGATAGGAAATGGGCCTCTCCTCCCTGAGTCTACATAAGGACAGGTTGAGCAGAACATTAGCTCCTTGAGGTCAGGGAGTGGTCCCTTTTTGTTGTTGTATCCTCAGAGCCGAACACAGTGTGTGGCACATAATAGGGATTTAGTAAATCTTTGTTGAACTAAATTGATTGGAGATGAGGGTAATGTGTAATGTGGAGAGAGGATCAGATTTGGAATCAGAAGATGAGACTGAATCTGATTCTGTAACATATTTATTACCTGTATGATGTTGAGCCTCAGTGTCCTCATTTGTAAAGTGAAGGGCTTAGACTAGATGTCAGTGAAGGGCCCTTCTAGTCTAAATCCATGATTCTATCAATCAATTAAACAACCAACATGTCTTTCTTAAGCTCTTTTCAAACACCATGCTGAGGGCTAGTGGTTACAAAGAAAGGCAAAACCAAAAAATTCCCTAGTTATTTCCTTTTCAAGAAAGAAAGAGAAAGGAAGGAAGGAAGGAAGGAAGGAAGGAAGGAAGGAAGGAAGGAAGGAAGGAAGGAAGGAAGAAAAAGAAAGAAAGAAAGAAAGAAAGAAAGAGAGAGAGAGAGAGAGAAAAGGAAAAAGAGAAAGAAAGAAAGAAAGAAAGAAAAGAAAGAAAGAAAGAAAGAAAGAAAGAAAGAAAGAAAGAAAGAAAGAAAGAAAGAAAGAGAAAGGAAGGAAGATCCTTTAGAGACAGCAGCTGCAACTTGGTGAAGGCTGGAGTTGTGTCTAGGGCACACACCTTCAGGATACTATTTCAGCCCTAAGTTGCACCTGATGGGAAACATCCTGCTCAAATGCAGTTAGACACAGGAAATGGAAAGGCCCTTGGGCTGGCAGCACCAACAGGAGAAAGGTTGACTGAAGAAGGTTGACTTTGGCTTTCTGCCCAAAGGGACCTGGAAGAGATGACTATGAAACATGTTCCGGCTACCCCACAGTCCTGTGTGTGTGTGTGTGTGTGTGTGTGTGTGTGTGTGTGTGTGATATGGTGGCAGAAGCCAGATAAAGAACCAACACCATCCCATGCCAGCACCAATAAATATCATCGTATGTGAATTCCAAGTAAAACATCAGGGGAACACAAAGTGTGCATTAAGTAGGACAATCTTAGATTTTTAAAACTTCCTGTCCCTTCTCCCTTCTGACGCCTCCAATGAGTCTTATTTACACATTTGGTCTGTCACTGGTGCCCACACTCTTCCTTCTCTCCTCCTCTCTCAACAAAACCAAATCAACAAATGTCAGAAAGCTGACTCTCTATAAGATGTGGTGCTAAACACTCCTCTCCCCCACCAATTTTCTTTGAACATTTTTACATAAATATAAATATTCAAAACATACTTATTAAGGACTCACTTTAGGTAATAGTCATGAAAATGAAAAAAAAAAAAGCCAGAGTCTGTGGTCCTCAAAGAGCTTACGATTTAATGAAGAGAATAGCCCACGTAACAAACAGGGAAGAGCTGTTATTTAAAAACGAGGAAGGACAGATCACTTTCAGTTGGGGCATCCAAGGCAGGCTTTATGTTGTCATTCAGTCAATTAACATTTACTAGGCACCTACTGTACACCAGGCACAAGATTAAGTGCCATGGATGCAAAGAAAGACAAAAGATAGTCTCTGCCCTCAAGGAGATTACAATCTAGTGGAGGAAACAGCAATGTACAAACAAGCTACGGAGAAGACAAGTTGGAAATAACCAACAAAGGGAAGGCCCTAGAATTAAGAGGGACTGGGAAAGGCTGCCTGCAGACCACTGGTTCTCAACCTGTGGGTCGCGACCCCTTTGGGGGTCACAGGGGTCGCCTAAGACCATTGGAAAACACATATTTCCGATGGTCTTAGGAACAGAGACACCGCTCCTCTATCTGTCTCCAGGTGGGTCTGCCCACATGCACATACGAGTATTAAAGGGTCGCACATTAGGAAGGTTGAGAACCACTGCTCTAGAAGGTGGGATTTTAAGGGAGTTACAGTTGAGCTGCCCTGAAGGAAGAAAAGGATTTTAAGGGCTGAGTACAGAAGGAAACAGTGTGTCTCAGACATGGGAGATGATCTGAGTGAAGTCAAGAGGCCAGAGAGAGCCAAGACGAGAACCAAAGACAGCTGGTAATTCATAATTCATCCTGACCAAAATGTAGAATTGTATGAAAGGGAACAATTGAAATAAGACTGAGAGGAAAGGCTGAAGCCACACCACGGAGGTCCTTATTTAAATTCCAGTCTAAGAAGATCATATTTCATTCCACAGACAAAAGGAATGCCGTTAAGGCGTTTTGGGGTGTGTGTTGGGAGAAGGAAGTGTAAGCATTACTGCTCTCTTTTACGTCCAGAAAAATATTGTCCTATTTGCCTTTCTTAATTAGTACTCCCCTTGATAGTTCTACTAGTCTCTTCCTTGGAATCACTGCTGCGCACTCAGGACATTTAACCTTCTCTATCCCACGTACCATGCCTATGTTCTTCTGGATATCTGAAATCTGGTTGCTTCCCCGAAAAGTGTTTTTATAACCTCTGCCAGAGCATTCATTAAATGCACCTCTTGAGATGGGAGAATCACATATAATTCAGCACTGGTGAAGGTCCCTTCCAGCTGTGCCTTGAGACGCTGGTGAGCCCTGTTTGAATACCACCAAATACAATGGAATGCACAGCTTTTCTCTTAAACACTTGATGAAGTGTCCTACAACTCTTCCCCCATGAACAGGCACAGTTCCAATATAGGAACACTTGTCCTCTTACAGTGCAGAAGACCACCTGGGTGCCACCAGGATCAGCTTCAGGACTAAGACTGGACTTGTGCTATATAGTTACCATGACCACTGGCAGCTGTTTTCCAGCTAGACCAGTATACTCTGGATTGTAGCACTGATGGAACCCATCAACATGAATGGAAATCAAGGTTCTGGGAATATTTCATATTAAATTTGGCTTATCTAAGTAGCAATCCACACCCCCCCCCCCCCGCCAACCTCAACTTAGACAAGTGTGCTATGGACTACTGTGGAGAAATGGGGAGCCTTTTGTGGAAGGCTCTGCCTTAGTCCAGGAGTGAGTATAGGAAGGTGGACAGAGAGGAAAATGTCTTCTTTTACCCAAGCCAAGATCCCCAGAAGGTGTTTAGCTTTAATTCCCAGAGTTGCAGAGGAGGAAGCATCTGTTTTCCTGGGTTTGAGCAAGGTAAAAACCAATTCATTCTTTTTTTGCTCCAGATTTCCAAATGGTTGAGGATGATAAAGGCTCAAAACAAACAGGCCAGCCAGTACCCCCTTTTGTAAGCTTCCCATTGCCTGCCTGGCCTCCCACAAGTCTCACGCCAATGGTGGGGTCTGTGCCAACTTGCCCGGCCCCTTCTCTCAACATGAACAAACTGAACTACTGTATTTGCTTTGGCAGTCTGAACCCAAGGAAGGAGAGAGAGGACCCACAGGGACTGACTTTTGATGGAATAACGAAAGCAACCTGAATCCATTTCTACCAAGCTACTGACATGTGACTGCCAGAGGCAGTCGATCCTTTGGGCCCTGAAATGGGACAACCATCCTTCAACTTTGTAAGGTAGTCCAGCCCTTTGTGGACCAGTGAAGTGGATGTGATTGCAGGGGATCGGGGGAAGGGTGGGGGGCAGGAGGGAGGAGAGCAGCATTATGTTCTATCCGAGTTGGTTATAGTCACCAATTAGTAAACACTGCTAGAAATAGAACAAAATCCAGTTATTAAGAGTACCAGGGACACAAGCAGCAGCTTAGCTCTTTGAATGACTCGTGGCTGTCCGACATTTGTCCTCTGCCCACTGGGGGTGCCAGCTCCCTCCTACCCAAATGTCTCCACACCAGTCATTGTGTGGCACTGTAGAGAAGCATGAGGTTATGGGTAGGAGACTGGAAGAGAAGACAAACAAAACCTGTCCGGTGCTTGGATTCCTTTCTGATGTGTTGCAGGGGAAGAATTTCTTCCCCAGATGACAAGAGGACCATCTCAGAAATAGTCTTTTGATGCCTCTTACAGTCACATTTATCTGCCTAGAAAATGCCCAGGTACTTTCTGGCAGTCGTTGTGGCCCAGACAAAAAGGACAGACACAGTGGACTGCTGGCTTCTCTGTTGCTTGATTTTTCTTTTAAGTGGTTTGAGCGGTACTGTTTCTTTTCTGTGACCTGACTGTTAGCTGGACATTTTGACATCTATGGCAAGCAGTACAAAGCAGGGCTTGACCAAGAAGCAAGAATCACATAGTCTCTCAAATCAACATTTAATTCAAGATATAAAAGTAATATAAGCAATTCAGGCAAATCCAGCTGGGCATAACAGGGAATTATTTACTGTAATGGTTTCTACATTGCTATAGGAGTCTATGGGTTACATTTATTTTGTTGTTGCTCAGTCATTTCAGTCTTGTCCCACTCTTTATGACCCCATCTAGTGTTTTCTTGGCAAAGATGCTGGAGTGTTGTGCCATTTCCTTCTCCAGCTCATTTTTACAAATGGGGAAACTGAAGTAAGCAGAGTTAAGTGACTTGCCTAAGGTCGCACAGCTAGTGAGTATCTGAGGTGAGATGCTCTCCCTAAATTTTAGTTCTAAGGGACAATATCCTATACCATACATACAGCTCTGTCTGTGACCAAGACAACTTTAAAGTTCATCTTGGTCCAAACTCCCTAAATCCATCCAAATCAACACACTTCCCACAATAATGGGAAGACTAGCTTGTGAGCAGAACTGCATTGGAACAGTTATAGACAGGGAGACGTCCTCTTCAATGCCAGTAGAAGGCTCGACAAGGGTATGCTTCCTTTTAACATCCAGAAATGAAAATGACCACACCACTTTGTTCAATGACTTTCAAGAAAAAGGTTCCTTCTTTCCTCCCATTTTTCCTCAAACTTAGCTAATTAAATAAACCAGGTGCTGTGAGGAACGGAAATCATTGTTCAAGTTAATCCAATACACATTCATTAAGGCCCTACTAGGTGCAAGGCCCTACTAGGTGCACCACATGGGAGGGAGGGAGGAAAAGGTCTCAGTCCTCCAGTAGCTCCAAACCAGTTGGAGCAACAGGAGATATACACAAATACCTAAAAGAGAAACTCCATCAGTTTTCTTCCTGCGACTGACTATTAAATTAGACATATTTGGCAACAATAAGGAATAAAATTCCCTAGTATTGGTTTACTCACTTTGGTATTTAATGATACACAGATCATCTTGGATTGTGCCATGTATTTAAGGCTTGTGTAGACAGTTAGATTATAATGCCTAGAGTCCAGAGCCATGTATACACAACACATAAACACAGACACACACACACAAGCATAAAACCTGTGCAATTTTAAAAGTTAATAATAACTTAGGTTGTAGAGACTAAAGAAATCATGAAATGACTGTACAACTACAACAAATACCTTTTTGGGGGCTTCTAGGTGGCTCAGTTCATAAAGCACCGGGCCTGGAGTCAGGAAGACCTGAGTTCAAGTCTGGACTCAGATACTTACTAGTTGTATGACCCTGGTCAAGTCACTTAACCTCTTTCTGCCTCAATTTCTTCATTTGTCAAATGGGAATAATAATAGCACCTACCTCCTAGGGTTTTCATGAAGATCAAAAGAGATACTATGCATAAAGCACTTTGTAAAGCTTAATGTGATATATAAATACTATTTATTATTATTTTCGTTACCAGAATTCAACGGCCATTGAGTCCAGCCAATGGCCAAACGACCCCTTGCCAGTCCTATTGTGGAAGGATCCTTATTCAGGCCAATGAGGTTCCTTATAACCCTTGGATTCTGTGACTCCTGACAAATTGTCATCCACCTTTTACTTCCTTTAGCTCCAAAGCAGCCTGTTTTCCTTTCGGATTGTCAAATCCTTATTCTTTTACTTTAATTTTAATTGGTATCTTTTGTTTTTATATCATTTCCATTTTCAAATACTCAATGAGTCATCTCTTACAACAAAAAGTGAAGAGAAAAGTAGCTGAGCAAAATTAACCAATCCTTCAGCTGTGTCTGACAGTCTATCTGGTGCTCCCTACACATGGTGCACCACCTCTGCAAAGAAGGAAGACAGGGACATCTTATCTCTTCTTTGGGGAAAAGCTTGGTCATTCTAACTTGTTGCTTTTTCCACTTATATTGTTGGGGTAATTGTGTTGAAACCTCCTCTAATTCTTTTTTTTCTGTGTGAGAAAATCAGGGTTAAGTGACTTGCCTAGGGTCACACAGGTAGTAGTAAGAATCAAATCTCTGCAATCAGATTTGAACTCAGGTCTTCCTGACTCCAGGGCCAGTGCTCTATTCACTGCACCACCTAGCTGCCCCTATTGCTCTAATTCTTTTTCTATTTTTATTTTTTTGGAGGGCAGGGTAATTGGGGTTAAGTGACTTGCCCAAGGTCACACAGCTAGTAAGTGTTAAGTGTCTGAGGTAGCATTTGAACTCGGGTCCTCCTGACTCCAGGGCCGGTGCTCTGTTAACTAAGTATTGCTCTGATTCTTAAGAAGTTTTTCCTTCCATCAAGCTTAAATCTGTCTTTCTATAACACTAATCCACTGCTCCTAAATCTGCCCTCTGGGACCAATGAAAAAACCACTAATCTATCATAACTTAATAAATGCAAAACATGTTGTGATTAGTTAAATTTTACTTAAACAAATTACTAGAGATGCATAAAGAGCTTTACAAGGACTTTGAATCTTGCATGGCATTTGCACCGTTCTGGGCACCCAATGTAGCAAGTACTCAAATGTTGATGGAATTCAATTAGACCTGCCATCACTGGTGGTAGCAATTTGTAGGGTGGATTGGCAGTATTGATGGAGCCTTTCTTTCCTCTAGGCCACCATGTCAATTTAATTAGAAGCAAAGTAATTAGCAGCATGGAGAGAGAGCTGGGCCTGGTGACAAGAAAACCTGGGTTCAAGTCTGGCCTCAGACACTTACCAGCTGTGTGATCTTGGACAAGTCACTTAAGCTCTGCTTTAGTTTCCTCATCCATAGAGTGGGGATGATAAAAACATCTACCTCACAGCGTTGTTGTGAGGATAAAATGAGATGGCATTTGTAAATATGAAAATACAAAAACTTACAGTACTATATAAATGCTAGTTGTGATACTGGGAACTCAGAAATACAGACAGCACTGGCATTCAGATGTTATTCCTCCTGCCAAAGCAGTTTTCAGTTGTTTTTCAGAATCTTAAGAAATCTCAGAGAGGTAATGACCAAATTAATTTACTTCTCTCTCTCTAAATTTTCATGATTCTTCTTCTGAGAGGGCAGAGACATCAATTTTCAGGCTAATTCATTACAGATAAAGCTCTTTTAGGAATGAGAGGTGTGTTCCCCAAAAGCTCAGCCTTGTTCTTAATCTTTTGGGGGAGGGGAGGAGCAGGGATAAATAAGCATGTTAAATATTCTGCTTCCTTAAGGCATACTCATCGTCATTGAGTTTTAGATCCAAAAGAGACCATAGTGGTTGCTTTACAATGTAGAGAAATAAAGACCCAGAAGTGAAACAACCTTTTTTTAAAAATCTATGATGGTGAAAGCCCTTCTAACTCTTTTTGTGGTAATTTGGTGGCAGAGGAGGGCAAGGACCAAGTCTCCTGACTTTCAGTTCAGTGTTCTATCGTATTAGACTTCCAGGCTAGGCTAAGGCTGCTCTGCTCTGGTTACAGACCTAGAGAACAAATGAGAAACTCTGTGGTAAGGATGCTTCAAATGCAGCACCTGGAGGGGTAAGCAATCATGGGCATTCTCTACAGCGCAGGGCTTGTATCAGTATCTGTTCCACCAACATTATAGCCCCAGAAAGACATCATTCGTCAAGCTCCCCAAGCCCAGTCTCCCAAGGAAACACAGGCTTAAGGTGCACACTTGTATGGCCAGAAAGGCCACCTGAACCCAGAAGAGCCCAAGAGATCACCTGTCAGGGTGAGGACATGGGGCTCCTGGCTGGCCCTGCTGCACATTGAGTCTGATAACGGCTATCTTTTCATGCTCATAGATAAAAAGGAGCCATATTTTGCTTGAGCAAAATGATACCTGGACAGTGTCACATCCTCCCTTTTCTCTCTCCCCTTCACCTTAACCATCAAATGTCCTGCATGTATTTACTGATACCTCTGATGCCTTCTATTTGTGGTTCTCCATGGTCACCATCTTCCCTTGCATGACAGTACCTTCTCAAAAGTCTTCAGTGCAACACTCCCCACCCCACTCCTGCTCAACTGCATCTAAGATAAAATACGAAATCTTCAATCTGGCATTTGCAGTCCTCTAATACAAGGTATCCCAAAAGATTTAGTGCAATTTTAAGCTTTTAATAACAGAAATCTGCACTAGGACTTTGAGGACATCCTGTACATGCTCCCACTGACCTTTCCCATCTAATTCTGTATTATTCTATATACACGTAGTCTCTGTTCTAACCAAAATAGCCTAAATTATTATTTTTGTATATAAACAGCTAACCTTCATACAGTACTTAACTAGGTGCCAAGTACTATGATGAATATTTTATAAGTACTATCTCATTTGGTCCTCACAACAACCTGGAAGGTACATGCTATTATTATGAGGAAACTAAGGCAAACAGAGGTTAAGTGACTCACCCAGGGTCACACAGCTAGTGTCTGAGGCTGGATTTGAATTCAGATTATCCTGACTCCAGGCCCCACACTCTATCCACCATACCACCTAGTTGCCCCAATAACAATAATGACAGTTAATGATGATGTTGATAATTAGCATTTATATAGTACCTACTATGGGCCAGACATTGTGCTAAGAGCTTTATAAATACTGTCACATTTGATCCTCATAATAACTTGTTCAAAGTTGCACAGTAAGATGGAGGCAGAGGAGGGCTAGAACCACGTCTCTTGACTTCCAGTTGTGTTCTATCAATTATTGCCGCCTATACACAACAACCCATTTTCTGCCTCCTTCACTTTGTCATGACTATAAGGCAGTCCCTCCCTATCCCTGGAGGTCTTGTAGGTTCCCTGACTTCCTTTAAAGCACAGCTTAGGCACCACCTTTTACATAAGATCTTTCCCGATTCCCCCAGGTGCTGGCTCCTTCTTGAAATTAATATTTATCAGTTCATCAATAAACATTTATTGAAGGCAACAGGGAGACAAAGATAAACCTGTGGTCTACTGGGAGGAGACAATGTGCACATGAATCTTTACAATATATGCATCACATAGAAGACTAATATGTTTGAGAGCAAAAGGGTACAAGCATTAGGGGGTTGAATTAAATTAATAAACATTTGTCACTCACTTAACTATGTGCCAGACACAGTGCTAAGCACTGAGAATATAAATACAAGCAAAAAGAAAGACAGCTCTTGCCCTCAAGGAGCTTACATTCTAACAAGAGAAAATGATACATAAAATGAAGCTAAAAATGCATGGGCACTGAAGATCAAGTCAATGCTTTGAATGCTGCCTAGAGGAGGAAAGACATGGTTAGCCTGGTCCTCCTCCTTAAAATGCCAATTCTAAGAGGAACCACTCAGAAGGAGAGAGAGAGGCTGCAGGGCTGGAGGGTACTTCCAGTGTAAGAAGTCCAGTGGAGAGTGGGAGAATAGGGGAATTAGGACATACTTCAAGAAGATGGAATAAAATGAACAGAGTTTTGATGAGAAATAAGGAGGGAGTGCATTCCAGGCACAGAAAACAGACTGTACAAAGGTACAGAGACAGGAGATGGAGTGTTTTTTGGGAGGATGGAAAGAAGATCATTTTGGCTGAGCTAAGCAGTACAGGAAAAGGAACAGTAAATAATAATGTTGGAAAGATAGGTTGGACCCAGGCTGTGAAGGACTTAAGAAGTTAAAGAATTTTGTATTTGATTCTAGAAACAATAGGGAACCACTACAGTTTAGTGAGCAGGGCAGTGACATGGCCAGACCTGCACTTTAGGGAAATCACTTTGACAGCAATATGGTGGACTAGAGAGGGAATAGGCTTGAGGCAAGGATACCAATTAGCAGACTTGTAGTAATTCAAGCCAGAGGTGACAGAGGGTCGTACTAAGGAGGTGATGCTTGTGAGAGATACCATGGAGGTATAAATGGCAAGGCTTGGCAACTGACTGGATATGTGGGGTGAGAAGGAGCAGACAGTCAAGGTAACATCAAGGTGGCAAACCTGGGTAGTAAATGAAGTGATGGTGATGGTCTCAGCAGAAATAGAGAAGTTTGAAAGGGGATAGTGTAACCAGTTTAGTTTTGAACATACTGAGTTTTGAGATGCCTATGGAACATGCACTGTGAGATCTCCAATGAGCAGTTGAAAATTTGTGTCTGGAGCTCAGGAAAAGGACCAGAACCAGATATATATGGATTGAGGTGCCATCTGCATAGAGATGATACTTAAACCTATGGAAGCTGATTGATGGTCACCAAGTTAATGTGAAGAGAGTGTAGGACAGAACCTTGGGAAATACTCACAGTTTGGATGACATGGATGGATGATGGATAATGCTGAACCAGCAAAGTAGAAAGAGAAAGAGAAGACAGACAGACAAGTAGGACAGAATCATGTCAAGAAACCAGAGAGAGAAGATGGTCTTTTCTAGGAGGAGAAGGTGATCTTTTCAAATGCTATACTTTTGAATGAGAATGAGTAAAGACCAAAAGATTTGGCAGTGGGAGAGAGTTGCATGATGGGATATAGTTATTTACCTATATGTAAATTATGCTTTGCTCCTTCTTCCTCCCCTAGAACGTAAGTTCCTTGAGGACAGGTCTATTTTCTTCTCCTCTTTGCTTTCCCAGCACCCCATATAGTGCCTGGTACATAGCAGATTCTTTTGTTTTATTATGAATAGATTTCTACTCATATCTTTTATTATTATTGTGTTTAAACTTCACCATAATTCCCCACTCCTACCCTGCCAGGCCGGTATTTCTCCCCCTACACGAATGCATTGTTGAACTGCATTCTCTGCCATACTAGGATATGATTGTCCCATAAGCCCATATTCCTAAAGACTGCTGATACCTTACAAGTCATTTTCCAGATGAGGATGATAAGAACAAAAGATCAAGTGACTTGGTCATTAATGGAAGAACTGGCATTAATTATGATACATCGAGGTCTCCTAACTCCTAGCCCAGAATTCTTTTCTCTACACTAAAGCTATTACCTTCTCCACCCTACAATGATTTCGTAAAGCAGTCTTTTGTTAAAAAAAACAAAGATATCCCCAATTTACCTTTTGTGTAAATTCAGATTTTTATTGTTGAAAACCCAGGCCCCAGCAAAGAAAATTCCTATTACTACCGTAAAATGTCTTGGAGTCCTAATTCCTATCTTATTACAGGGAGCAAAGGGAAAGGAAATCTTGCTAATTACAAGTGTTTTCATGGTAACGGTGCCTTCGCTTGCTCCCTCACAGAAGCAAAACCTTGACTCTACAGAAATGTTTGCCTTTATCCATCCACTTTCTCCTTTCTCTGGCATGCAACACTCCCTTTTAATCTTCCCCCAACGGCAATGCCCAGAAATTCTCATGCCACAAAAAGGGGGGGGGTGTACTTCAGTTGTCAGAGACATAAGAGACAGGGTCCTCTGGTTTCAAGGTTAGGGACTGGGCCAAGAAGCAGGCAAACAATTCATAATTTGGAATCACTCAACAGGAAGGTTCATAAGGGAAGGGAAGGGACAAAAACCACATTAAACACAGATGTTCCAGATGAGGAGGCATCTTCCCAGGACCCCAGGGACTCACTTGAGATCATAAAAAGCAATAGAAAGGAGTCCTCCAAGGAAAGCCAGTGTAGACAATTTCAGGCTGCTGGTTCCTGGGAGCACCTGAGTGACAGCTGGTCCATACAGGGCTGAAGTGACCCAGTCCCTGGAACAGAGCCTGAATCCCAGTTCTGACGGAGAGCGTGTTGACAGGTCACTGAACGGAACAGCAACTGAAATGATGAAGGGGACCTGAAGGACTGACTCATGAAGCTGGAGAAGCGCTGAGGCGATTATTAATAATGTAGTACTCACAGGCTATTTCTCCCTTTACTACCTCTCAAGGCAAATTAAAAACAAGTACCGGGCTCTATTTTTTTTTAAGTGAAAAGGAGAAGTGTTAAAAAGAGAACAAAATAACTCAAGGCAGGCCAGATCAAGCTCTAATATGTAGCCCAAAATTAACACCAAGTTATAAATACCGTGTATTTCCTAGCCAGGGAATTAGTGGAGGGAGATAACAAAAGTGTCTGTCAGTATTTAAGAGAAACAAGGAATGAGCTTGCGTAGGAGGAATGTGAGCACAAGGCTGGGGAAAAAAAACGACAGAGCTCATAAAGCTGCTAGGGAAAGAGCTCTGGTTAATTGGATAAACTCAGCGTTCAGAATGATCTGAGATGTTGATATGATGCATCCCAGGTAACATGATTACATTTGAATGGAGGGTCTTTGGGAGGTGATGGCTTACCCCCAAAGAGTGACTAGTAGGGGGAGACTCCTGGCATCCTGATAGGTTTGTTTTGGAATAGCTGGGGGTTCCTGGTGTCTCCTAGAAGAGGCAATCACCTATCTCACTTGCCTAAGCAAAGGAAGGGTCCTGTTTCCTTCCAACTGAACCTGATTGGACAAACCATGCCCCTACTCACCTCCTCAATCCAAGTCTTTATAAATTCAAAGAGTCAGAGAATCAAGTGAACGAAGCTCAGAAGTCACTTAGTCTCCTACCCCTCCTCCCCCAAGCAGGAATATCTTCTATTCATGACTGACAGTTCTGTTACTTGTGATTAAACTAATATAGGAACCACCCCTACCCCCCACCCGGAAGGAAACTGAGGCAAGATTTGCAAGAGTCGAACAATTTAAAGTCAGAGACTTTCCTGAGTGTACTGAGATATTAAATTGCTGGTCCAGAGTCAGAGTCAATATATGTCCCAGGCTAAATTGAAACCTACTGTCTAGCTTCCAGACTCTAAGGGCCAACACTCATCTAATACCTATTTAAGATTCTATCGCAGTTGAAGTTTTAAAATAACATTAGTTCTCTCATTTGAGTCTTACAACTCTGTGAGGTAGGCACCACAGGCATTATTATGACCACTTTACAGATGAGAAAACTGAGGCTTAGATTACTTAACTTAGACATACCACTGGGACAGGTCAGAGGCAGGATTTGAATGCAAGTCTTCCTGATTCCAAGGGCAGCACTTTATCTTCTTTGCCACACAGACCTCCTTGAGATGTGATTACTTATCTTGTGTTTGAATACTTCCAGGGAAGAGGAGCTCCCTAACTCACTGTGCAGCTCAATTCTAGCTTTACAGACAGCCAGGTGGTACAGGGAATAGAGTGCTGGGCCTGGAGTGAGGAAGACCAGAGTTCAAATCTGACCTCAGACACTTTCTAGCTAAATGGGACCCTGGGCAAGTCACTTAAATTCTGCCTCCGTTTCCTCAACTATAAAATGGGGATAATAACAGCCCTTACTCCCCGGTAATGACAAAATTGCATAATATTTGTAAAGCTCTTAGCCCAGTCTGGCATATAGTAGGTGCTTAATAGATGCTGGGTTTCCTTCCTTCCTTCTGTCCATCTGTCTATCCATCCTTCTTTCCTTCCTTCCATCCTTCCTTTCTTTCTTTCTTCCTTCCTTCCTTTTCTCCTTCCTTCTGTCCATCCATCCATCCTTCCTTCCTTCCTTCCTTTTTTCTTTCCTTCTGTCCATCCATCCTTCCTTCCTCCCTTTCTTCCTTCCTTCCTTCCTTCCTTCTTGGAGAGATCTTGTTAGAAAGTTCTTCTTCATTTTGAATTGAAATCTCCCTTCCTTATAATTTTCACCCACAAGCCTAGTTACATTCTCTGGATCATCAGAAAACAAGTTATCATCATTAAAGACAAAACACAACCAAACCATACATGTATTAGGTGCACCTCCACAAGATACCCCTTGGGCTTCCATCGACAGTGGGTTAAGCAGAACAGCTTCTCTTACTTAAGAAGCTTGCATTCTAAGATGCTCAGTGCTCCAACAGCTCGCAAAAGATACATAATGGAGAGGGGACCTGGGGAAATGCCACCAACTCAAAGGATCATAATGACAATCCTCGGCTGTCAGCAGGTGGCGGTCTTTTCCTTAGAGTCTTACTGGACCCCGTACAACAACAAAGGGTAGGATCCTCGCTGGCTGCTGAAAGATGAAGGTAACTGGCCCTCGCTTGTGGGGCTGGCTAAGGCGAGAGTCTAGACTCTTGTTTCCCTGTGCAGTAACTTTCCACCACAACACTCTGATAGCTGTAGGAATCCCTGAGGAAACACAGGTGGGGGACCAACTGAATCTCAAGCATGGCAATCTGCCATCCCAGGATTCTCTGAAGTAGATTCAAGAGGACACCATACTTCCTCCTACATCCTCTTCTTATGCTCAATCAACTCATTTTGCAGATGCCCAAACTGCTGCAGTGACCTTGAACTGAGGTAGCCACATCCCTGAGGCACGTTACATGTGGACAAAGGAAGATTAGAACTGAAATGATAATTTTACTATTATATTAATAACCTACCATTAAATTAGGATCCAGGTTTTTCTCCCCTTATTTCCTCATTTAGGGCCCAGTCCCTGTAGAAGGTCAGTCAGTCTCTGAAAGACATGACTGATGGATGACATGGCCCTAACCCTTGGGAAAACATGCTCCTCCATCTTTTGCCCGAGCCCACCTAACTAGGAGATGCCATTTCTGTTTAGAGCACAAACAGAATCCAGCTTTAGTGAGTTCTTACCTGGAGGAAATGAGCCCCTGTCCTGGTAACCCTTCATTAGAATTTAGGGTGACACAGCCAATGTAGGAGAAAACCAATCAGAGTGAGCTACAGAGAGATGGATTTCCATGTCCAGATTGCTGGAGAACACTGAGTCTTGTGATCAGTCACATTCTCAGCAGAAGGAGCTGAAGATTTCTAGCCCACCTCCTCATTAATGTCCACCAACCAGGCTTGATTTTCACTTGTCAGGGACATCCCCCTTTCCAAAAGTATATTAAGACTTTCAGCCTCTCCATGGCTTTGGCTTTGGCTTTGGTTTGACTACCACTGACCATCAACTTATTGTTTAACTAGCCTAATTAATACATTGATTATTAATTGGCTAGAAACTTTATTTCTCAGGTTTTTCTTTCATCACAGAACTTAGTTATATAATGTGGCTACCCCCAATTTTGTTTTGCCCCTACTCCCATAACAACAAATTTTCTTGGGTAAAAGGATTCTGGAATGGGTCAAATAGCTCTGTTATTAATGTCATTAATATTTTAAACAATTGCTTTTTCCTAGCATTCTGCCATCATCCCACTCAACTTAGTGCTGGATTTACCTTGTGCTAACTCTCCCCACAATGATGTCCTGTGCTGTTACCAGGGCCAACTGTTGTGATGTTAGTAACGCAGGAATGGGGCTTCTCTGCAGGAAAACTGAGAAACATGTGAGGCTCTGTAGGGAGGCAAGCTGGGATGTGAACACGGAAAAAGTCAGATAAAGAGAGTCAGCATTCGAAAGGAAGAGGGAAATAAGGAGGGGCGGGGGGAGAGGAGGACCTATCTCAACTGTATAACCACCGGATTTACTTTTAACAAAATATCTGAGCCCAGAATTTTCTGATTCTGCAATGAGTCAAAAGAGGGAAAAATAATAATAGCTACCTCACAAAGTTATGGCAAAGATCAAGTCATATGTAAATACATAAATCTCTTTGCAAGCCTCAAAGGGCTTTCTATATGTTAGCTAATCACTAGACAGTTAGTGGATAGAGCTCTGGGCTTGGAATCAGGGAGACTCATCTTCCTGAATTCAAATCTGGCCTCAGACACTTCCTAGCTGTGTGACCCTGGGCAAGTCACTTGACCCTGTTGGCCTCAGTTTCCTCATCTGTAAAATGAACTGGAGAAGGAAACGGCAAACCACTCCACTATTTGCTGAGAAAAACCTGAATAAGGTCACAAAGTCGACAGCACTGCAGGACTGAACAACAACAAGAAGGCCATGCCTTTAAAGACACGACTGAAACCAGGGAACAATGAATAACACCAACACTGGAGTTTAAGAATGACTCTCCATCTCTGGATCCACACATGCTAACGAGGACTTTGGCTGAACTGCTGCCTCTTGAGATGTGCCCTTGAGACTAAACAACAAGCTAAGTGATGAATAAGGGTTTGAGCAGTAAGTGTAGAGAAGGCCTCACGGGGAAGAGTCACTGGTGAAATCGTTTAAAGGTCACCGATTTGAGAGGAAGTGGAAAATCCAATGTGCTGGGCCATCCTTACACTTCACCACTATTTCTTCTCTCCTTTCTAGGTTTCTTTTCTTCTGTGTTTTTGATCTTGCTTTTCATTCCCTACAGAAAAGACTCTATCGATAGAAGACTTGCATTATGTTGGCAGGGTCTCTGGTTCCATACAGTCTTAGCCAACCACTCACTCTTGGAACCATTCCCAACGCAAGATTCCATTTCTGTTTTTGACTCCACAATGACTGGAAGGGAAGGAAGGACTCTTAGAGAAAATCAAAGAAGGCATTAGCAGAACAGGAGGCCAAACCCTTCACTACAGATTTGAACCCCAAGTCTCAGGCTTTGGAAACCAACACACAACATGGTAGATTGAGATCATTGATGGAAGTACTTTGTAATCTATAAAGTTGTATGTCAATGTTAGCTATTATCATAGCTTTTGTTGCCCTCAAAATAATCTCTAAAGTCTGAAGCCCCATTCCTGCGTTACTAACATCACAACAGTTGGCCCTGGTAACAGCACAGGACATCATTGGGGGGAGAGTTAGCACAAGGTAAATCCAGCACCAATTAGTAAGATATTGTGATCATCATGATTGCAAAGAATATTCTCCCTGTATGTAATTTCATTTAATTCCAGTAACAGCTCACCACCCTTGTCTTCTTTGATCTTAATTCTTTCTCCTTTCATTTTCCCCCCATGTGTATTTCCATTTCTATACATTCTGCCTTTTCAGTGTAAAAAGTCATCACTTTGCTCTTACAAAAAGTCTGAGTTCTCTACAAAGGGACTGTAGACACCTAACAAGGAGTGTGCTCTCACAATGGAATACATGTGATTAACACAGTGTCAGATAATTTTCCAACAATCCAGTTTCCATCCTGTCATTTTCCCAATCAGAAATGTCTAGAGGCTTCCTATGAACTACAGCACAAAGTCCATACTTTACAGTTTAGCATTAAAGGATTTCCACAATATGGCTACAATGTAGTTTTCCAACCTTATCTCCAACTTACTTATGCAAATCTTTGACTCTAATTCAACATAATCCAATCCAACTCAACTCAGTCAACATTTATTATGCACCTGCTGCATGTGATGCGCTATACTAAGCTCTGGGAACCACGCAAAGACAGAGCCAACATAATTTGTGTTCTACTAGCTCATAATTTATTCACTCTTTCCCCCCAAAAGTACTTGTATTTTCTCTCTCTGAGCTCTGTTATGATGTAATCTCCTCAGTGAACTGAGAATATGTTTTGAAGAAGAAAACCCTTGGAGTGGTGAGTGATAATAGCTAGCTTTAAGTATCTGAAAAGCCAACAGATGAAAAAATTGAACCAGCTCTTCTTTGAGCTTGGGGAGAAGTTGTAGAAATGCAGATTTAGGTTCAATAATAAGCAAAAAACTTCCTTAGAGTGCCCAGCAGTAGAATGGGCTGCCTTAGGAGTAGGGGGGTCTCCTCTCACTGAAGGTAAGAGGATGTAAAGAAATGGCTACTTGTTGAGAATTCCTAAATTGCACACATTGCACAAGATGGCCTCTGAAGTTCTTTGCAATGCAGATTCTGCAAATGCCTTTCCTCTCCTTTCCAACTCCCAGAAAAAGCTCACCCATCCTTCAAGACCCAGTTTAAATACCATCTCTTCATTTCCCAACCCACCGGAGCCTGAAATGATTGAATTCTCTCCTCTGAATTCTATGGCAATTACTGTCTATACAATTTACTCAGCAACTTATGCACTGCCTTAGAACACCTCTCCTATTACCGTCTTAATTTTTTTCCCGTTTTTATGATTATGAACTTGACAAACAGTAACAAACACGAACATTTTACCACACAAAAAAAAGCAGGAAAAGAAGACTGCTTATGAAATTGTCAATCTCCCCTACTTGTGGCTTTGCATGTGTTTTTTTAACTACGTATTTCAAAAGTTAACACAGTCTTCCTCTGTTACTTAAAGTTCTTGTTGCTTAATTTTTCCTGTACTAACCTCCAAATGGACTATACACTCCTTGATGGTAAGGGCAGTGGTGGCAGCTGATACTTTATACCCTTTACAACACCAATCCCAGTGCCTTATATAAACAAAGTGGGTCTCATAAATATTATATGAAGCTCCATCTTCTCACCTGCTCAGGTGATGCTGAATGGGGTAATGGAAAGTATATGGAGCTTGGGGATCAGAGCACATTTGGGTTCCATTGTCACCTATGACATGTGCTGGGTGTGGTGATGGGAATATCACTTAAGTTTTCTCATTATCAGTTTTCCCATCTGTAAAGTGGGGACAATAAAGCTTACCTCAAAAGGCTGATGTCAGGGACAAATGAGATAATGTTGCTTTGTAGACTTTAAAATGCTATACAAAGGTTTTTGTTGTTCATTCTTGTCAGTCATATCCGACTCTTCATGACCCCATTTGGGATTCTCTCAGCTAAGATGCTAGAGTGGTTTGCCATTTCCTTCTCCAGCTCATTTTACAGATGAGGAAACTGAGGCAAACTAGTTTTAGTAACTTTTCCAGGTTTACACAGCCAGATTTAAACTCATAAAGATGAGTCTTCCTGATTCCAAACCTAGTGCTCTATCCACTGAACCACCTAGCTGCCCTTACTAATGTTAGAAGCTATTATTATGGATTCAGATGATTTCCCAGGAGAATGACTTATGCAGACTGTAGGACCTGCCACAGTTCTGGTCCTAGTTCTCTTACAAAGTTGAGGCCTGATGGGGTCCTCAAATTTTCTCACCTCTAAAATGAATAGTTTAGACTAGATTCACTTTAAGGTCCC
This sequence comes from Pseudochirops cupreus, assembly GCA_028627135.1. Classification (NCBI taxonomy): domain Eukaryota; kingdom Metazoa; phylum Chordata; class Mammalia; order Diprotodontia; family Pseudocheiridae; genus Pseudochirops; species Pseudochirops cupreus. Next base: position 44,738,136 of record CM053584.1, on the reverse strand, counting down.
TTGTAGTTCTATGTTCTATGACTTGGAGCTGTAAACCCATGTGTATGCATATACCCATATATGCTTTAGTTATGTACATTCTATCATTGATTCAGGTGCATTAGGGTGTGTCTAAAGATTTTAAGCATGTAAACCAGCCTAGGAACTATTTGGAATGGACAAGATCCCTTAAGAAGAAGAAAATGCTCTTTGAAGTAGAAGAAAGATTGTTCAAGACCTAATGTTATTACCACACACCCAATCTATCCTTCTTCCAACCTTAAAGACTTCCCATTCCACTCCCCCAATAAATTAAAGCACCCTCCCACTGGTTCAGGGCTCATGCTATATCACTTTCTATTCCTGGACTGCTCTTCTTCCTATCCCTTAAGCAAGCTAAATTCCACCCATCTGTCAAAATTCCAATCAAATGTCTCCCTTCTACTCCCTCTCATTAATAAAATTCTCTCTCAAATCTTAGCCAGTTCAGTAACTCATTAATGTACTTATTATGTAGTATTAACTATTACATCTACTGGTGCTAGTATCTTATTCTGTTACTAAGCCAGTGGTTCTCAACCTTCCTAATGCCGTGACCCTTTAATACTCGTATGTGAGCGTATCTGCATGTGGGCAGACCCGCTTGGAGATGGATAGAGGAGCGGTGTCTCGGTTCCTAAGACCATCAGAAACATGTGTTTCCCAATGGTCTTAAGTGACCCCTTAAGCAACCCCTGTGACCCCAAAGGGGTCACAACCCACAAGTTGAGAACTGCTGTACTAAGCTATCAGCTCCATGAGGTCAGGAAACTCATTTAGTATTGTACTGCAGTCTACATAAGCTTACCCATTTACCTCAACACTGCCCTATGGGTCATTGAAATTCTGATTCTTTAGTAGTCACGTATCAAGCCTCCCAAATAAATGGGCACACATTAAGCCTACTAAATAAATATTGCCATTTCTCTTCAGAAACAAAGAAGTGAGGATACGTGTCACATACTGAGATCACATCCACACACCACCGTTTGTGTGGGATGTGCTAATGAAATACTAATCATGTTTGGAAAGCAAATAAAGAAGGAAGAGAATTCGGTGAAACAATAATTTCATATTCCACAATCATGCCCAGGCAGTCTTTTCCCTTATTATTGGCCTACTCATCATTTTTCTCTGTACAGCCATCCAGAGTAAATATAAGTACAAGAGGTTTAGAAAGAGTTCAGAAGAAGCCTGGGAGCAGTGGTGAGATATGGAAGAAGGATTCAGTATGATGAATGGTATCAAAGGGGCCTTTTGGTTTCTTCCATTCGTCCTGTCCAACAACACGAGAACACAGAATTGCTTGACATAAGGGCAAGATATAAAAGCATATTGCTGCTTAACATTCTGTGCTGAGCTATCTGTAAAACTCATGACTGCAGAAAGTGAAAGCCCATCTCTCTAGTCCCAAAGATAGAGCTTAACTTACTAGATATTTTCTCCTTTGGACCCAAATAGATAACCATCTATTGGGGGTAAAGGAGAATCCTTTGAGGATCTTTTTCCCCAGTCCATCAGATGATACAGATAACACTGGATATCACTTTGGGAAAGTATAAGATTAAGGGAAGGAACCATTGGCCCATATAAATGGACTGCTGGTCTAAACCAGCAAAATGGAAGCAACCTAATCCTCTCTGGGAAAATGGATATACCTGAAGATTACGTTCCTTCTATCACGTCCTAGAGCAAGGGTTCTTAACCACTTGTGTGTCACAGACCCCCGCCATGACAGTCTGGTAAAGCTGAAAGCCCCTTCTCAAAAGAACATTTTTAAATGCGTAAATACAAAAGACACAAGATGACAAAGAAAACCTATTACATTGAAATAGTTATCAGAAAAATATACAAGCAGATATAATATACAACAAAATATAATGTACAACAAAAGGCTAAGTTTCACATTTCCAATCCTTACTCCTAGGAAAGAGTTTCCAAGAGGAAAGGCTCCTTGACCAGTTGTAACTGGGGCATGAAGGTCGGTACTATATGTGCGTCCTTAGTATTTCTAACCACGCTACAGCATCTTCTCAGATCAATGTCTATTGTTGTTGGTGTTCTGATGGATTTGGTCCATTTCCATTGCTGTCGTTCAGTTGTTTCTGTTGTGTATGATTCTTCATGACTCTATTTAGGAAAGATACTGGAGCGGATTACCATTTCCTTCTCCAGCTCACTTTGCAGATGAGGAAATTGAGGCAAACAGGATTAAGTGACTTGCCCAGGATCACACAGCTAATAAGTGTCTGAGACCAGATACGAACTCAGGAAGATCAGTCTTCCTGACTCCAGACCTGGCACTCTATCTATTTCATCACCTAACTGCCAGGTGAATAGGAGTGGAGGCCCAGGTGCTACACAGATCCAGAATTTGAATATACTATTTTCAGTTTGGAAACCATAAGCTCAGTTCTTCTATCCAGCTGCTTCTTCTTCAAATATTATCAAGTGTAGGTGGGACAGTAGCTGTACAGTAAATTGTGGTTTTTATGTTTTCCCATGGGGAGGAATAAAGGGGAAGCAGCAATGGTCCCAGAAAATAAAGACAGATGTTGTTTCACCAGCATGAGGGAGCCAGAGAAGGATTACATTTCCTTGGAATCTCCCAATGGTACTTTGTCTATATTGATGATAGCGTCTGCTAATGGCGGTTACCACGGGATTTTATCCAACTTGTCGTCCAACCTGTCTCACCCTCAGCACAGATCACAGGAGGTCCCAATCCAGTCCAACAGATCTCATCTGCTGAGGCCTAATGTAACTCGTTTTACTACAGTTCATGTTGTTTTAAATTATGGTCCACAGAGGTGCAAAGTTAAAGTAAAAGTCACATCACTCAATGCCTAAAAGGTCAGTAATATTTCTCTGTTTGGGAAGCTTCTTCCATTAATCCAGATGGTAAAATCTCTACAATTTGGTAAATTGTGTTCCTGAGTTGGGGAGGGGGGGCGGGAATCACCCTGTGGCCAGTGTCTCAGGTCTTAACTAGGCAGGTCCTGAGACTACAGATATAAATTTTGTTACTGAGCCATAGTCAAAGTCTTTCCAGCTATGTAGGAAGGACTTGTCAAAGCTTGTGTGTAACCTTTAAGAATCTAGGGTCACTAAATGGGGGGAGGGGAAGGGAAGGGAAGAAGGAAGAGTATCACTCACTATGTATCTGTATCCCAGAAGTACATTATACACACATATACACACATATATTCATTCATATATCTTTACTGAAAATCATATTAAATATGATCAATTTGTAAAATTGTTGGACAAGATGGTCTTTTAGGTCCAATCTAAGTAAAAAATTCTAGACTGCTGCAAGTATTAAGTGAGGACTTATTACATTTGACACTACAGGCAATGCTAGGGACATGTATGGCACAGTGTCTTCCTGAAAGGAACATAAAGCTCATTGGGAAGTAAAGCACACACATGAACTCGTTACATAACATGGCGGCATATGATTAGGCACCAAAATAACATATCATTTGAACAATTTACTGCCACGGAGTGATGATGCCAGAAAGCAGGCTATTTTTCTCACAGCTAAAATGAGTCCTAGCAGATCATTCAGTTTCAGCCTCCTCTGAGAAGGAAGATGCTAAGTTGCCTCCAATTACATTCAGATCAGTTCTCAAAAATTAGCATTGCCTTTTAAAAAAATAAAAGTGAATACCAAGCCCCACTTTCCAAAAATATAAATAATTGCTTCTTTTTTGCTGTCTTTTTCTCCTCTAAAAACTGACTTTTCAAAAAAGGTGGGGAAAGGTAAGAGATAGAAGGAACCTATTTATACCTTTTCTGCTCTCAAACTCATCTCTTTTAAGTGGCAAAAGGAAATATGTATGTATATGTATATGAACATGTATATGTATGTATGGTTGCATTTAATTTGGGGCTAGGCACTTATGATTATTAAGCCTCCCCCCAAAAACACCGTAAACTTTTTTCACAGGAAAAATAAATTTAATTTTTTAAAAAACCCATTGGATTATTTTTCACAGGGAAAAATAAATGAAAAATTAACTATATGGCAACTGGAAGTTTCCAAACTCACTGTGATTTGAAGAGGGAGAGGAGGGAACGAGCATTTATTAAGCACCCTTGGTATGCCGAGTACTGTGCTAAGTGGTTTACAAGTATTATCTCGTTTGATTTTCTTAACAATACTGGGAGGTAGTTATCATTATTATCTCCCTTTTTTTTGCTTTTTGGAGGGGGGAAGGCAGGACAGTTGGGGTTAAGTGACTTGCCCGAGGTCACATGGCTACTAAGTGTTAAATGTCTGAGGCTGGATTTGAACTCAGGTCCTCCTGACTCCAGGGCCAGTGCTCTATTCACTGAGCCACCTAGTCGCCCTCCCCCACCCCTTTTTTTAATCTCCTTTTTACACATAAGGAAAATGAAGCAGCAGGTGGAGGCTAAGTGATTTGTCCAGGGCTATATAGTTAATAAATGTTGGGAGCAGAATTTGACTTCAGTCCAGATACAGCAGGACTCTATCTACTTTACCTCTGAAGACAAAAGGGCACCAGATGATCTGGGACCTGACTTTTATACTTAGTCCCTGTATAAGCAATTTTATTAGGCAAGTCACTTAGCCTCTCTGGACCTCAGGTTCCCCATCTGGAAAATGGGAGAGCTAGACTAGAGATCTGACCTCTCAGTTCCTTTCCAGCGCTAAATCTAGGACCTCACAATTCTATTAAGCAGATATTTCTGCAATGAACCCACTTAGCAGGGATCCAGCAAGACAGCCCAGTTTGGGAGAAGAACCAGAGAACTTGTGGTTTGAAATGGGAATTAGACAAATGATCCAGAGCTAATAATGACACCTGGCAGCCTCCATCACCACGGGAGCTGAATTGTACATCTGCCTAATTTGGAGCCTCTGTTGCTCAGCGGAGGATGGACCAACAAGTCCTGAGATGCTGCCAATTCAGAAGGGAGGGATCATGTGACAGCTTCCCAGCCACTTCTTGAAGCCTGTGGTTTCTCCCACAGATGCACAGATACCTAAGCAGCCCAACGATGCTTGGGGCCCCAACAAACCAGAATTCACTATGGTGACTCAGTCTAGCATTTAGGTGACCTTGAGCAAGTCACAACCTGTAGGAATGCATGCTGCTCACTTGTAAAATGAGGGGGTTGGCATAGATGACCCCTAAGGTCACTTCCAGTTCTAAACCTATGACCATCTGGTCTGTTAGTTGCATTCAGCAGAATGCTGACTCTGAGGGATGGGCTAGGTTTTTTGCTTTTCCTCTGGGGACAGATAGATAAAGAGTGGGTGTTAGGCATGGAGTCAGGAATACCCGAATTCAAATGCTACCTCTTATACTAGCCAGCTGTGTGACCCTGAGTTACCCAATCTCTCTCAGCCTCAGTTTCCTAATCTGTAAAGTGGGGTAAGACCTCTCATATAGGGTTGCGACAATCAAATGAGATAACATACATAAAGTACACTGTAAACCTTAAATGCTGTACAAATGCTATCTATTTATTATTATCTTTTTTTATCCTTAGCACCTATCTGTAAAATGAGCTGGGAGAGGAAATGGCAAACCACTCCATTATCTTTGCCAAGAAAACAGTCACAAAGAGTCATCAGACATAACCGGGGCAGCACATAGAGAGCTGGGCTTGGAGTCAGTAAGATTCCTCTTCCCAAGTTCAAATGTGGTTTCAGATACTGGCTGTGTGACCCTGGGCAAGTCACTTCACCCTGTTTGCCTCAGTTTCATCATCTGTAAAATGAACTGGAGAAGGAAATGGCAAACCATTCCAGTATCTTTGCCAAGAAAACCTCAAAGAGTTGAGTTAGACTCAACTAAAAAACAACTGAACAACACAATCATAGTGCCTTGTCTACCATCAGAACTTAATATATGCTTATAAATTGTATTGGCTTGTAGGGGGACCAGGAAGATTTAGCTAGGATACTGGTTGTCAGATTATAGTCTCAGCAAAATAGACCATAAACTTCATATTTATAGAGTTCTTATATTTTTCTCAATGTTTTATTTTCTTCCTTGTCTCATAGCAATGCATGCCCATTTATCAAACATATTAAAATAATCCTAATTGTTGATTCCTACTTCCATAAACAGAGACTCAGAAGTGCTCATTTATAATGGTTAACCATAAAGTAGACCACCCTTGTTGCAAAATTGGAAAAGGAATTACAGTGATGAGTCTCAATCTTCATTTGAGTGCCTCTACCAGAAGCATATGTTTTCACTCATTTTCCCTTCATTTGTTCTTAGAATATTTCTGCTTAATAAAATAGCTATTACAACTCTAAACAAAGTAAAAGACCATTGACTGAAAAATGGCTAAATCAATTATGGTACATGAAAGCAGCGGGAGATTTGTTGATGATTAATGTGCTATAAAAATGATGAAGACAATGAATACAGAGAATTATAGAAAGACTTACATGAATTGATGCAAAGTGAAGTAAGCTGATTCAGGAAAACAATATACAAAAGGCCTAAGATAACATTAGTGGAAAGAACAATCACAACAAAATGAATGTGAAATTAGGAGAATAAGCTTGGCCCCTATGAAAAGAAATAAGAAAGCACTTCATCCCACTCCTTTGAAGAAATGGAATGGTCCATAAGTATGGAAGCTGGCACATAACATCAGGTTTTCTGAAATATTGATTCATTTTGGTGACTTTTTTCTTCTCTTTTTCTTTCTTTTTTTTAAAATTTAAATTCTTGGATCCATGATGGAAAATGCTAACCCCGCATCCAGAGAAAGAAATATGGGGTCTGAATGCAAACTGAAGCACAGTATTTTTCATTTTTTTGTTTTTTCTTTCTCATGGTTTTTCCCTTTGCTTCTAATTCTTTTTTTTTTTTCTGGAGGGGGTAAGGCAGGGAATTGGAGTTAGCTGACTTGCTCAAGGTCACATGGTTAGTAAGTGTTAAGTGTCTGAGGCCGCATTTGAACTCAGTTTCTCCTGACTACAGGGGCTCTACTCACTGCACCCACCACTTAGCCACCCCCCTAATTCTTCTTTACAATATGACTGATGTGGGAATATGTTTAATATGATTGCACACGTATGGCCTATATCAGATTGTATGCCATCTTGGAGAGGGGGAAGGGGAAAGGAGAGGGAGAAAATTTAAAACTCAAAATTTTATAAAAATGAATACTGAAAACTAAAAATAATTAAATATTAAAGGTACCCAAAAAAAACCCCAACATTTAAATTCTTAGTTGTGAGGGATGGCCCTCCAAGACAGAGTAGGGGTAAATGATACAGGAGAAAATTTAGGTGATATAAAAATCAAAGTTATCAATAAAATTCAATTTTAAAAAATAGAATAGCTACTTCAATGAGCACCATCATTGTTATTTCACTGATTTCACAGGCATGGGTAACTCCCAAATAAACTGCCTTTACCAATGCACATCAGCGACTGTTTTACAACTTAGACAGTCTTGGAGAGTTTCTGGAGTCACTAAGAAGCTAAGTGACTTGTCCAGCATCCCACAGAGGCAGGATTAAAACCCAGGTCACCCTGACCCCCAAGCCTAGCCTCCATCTACTACTATAATGGGCCTCCAAGTTTAGTCTGCAGACTTCTGGATATTCAAGAAACTCTTTCAGATGATCTGTAAAGTCAAAACTTTTCTCCTAATATTAAGATCTTATTTGCCTATTAAAATACACTTCCCTTTTCCAATTATATTCATAGACTCAACCAAAACAACATGTTGCAACAGATAGAATAAGCAGATGATGGAGTTTTCTTGGCAAAGATACTAGAGTGGTTTGCTACTTCCTTCTCCAGTGGAGAAAGGCAAATGGGTTAAATGACTTGCCCAAGGTTATACAGCTAGTGTGTACCTGATGCTAGACTTGAATTCAGGTGTTCCTGACTAGGTCCAGTGCTCTATCCACTAAGCTGTCTAGCTGCCCCACTATGTGAATCCAACTATCTTCTTTTAAGCCAGATATTAAATAGATCTGCAAATATATACATATATGTGTGTATATATATATATATATATATATATATATATATATATATATATGTGTGTGTGTGTGTGTGTGTGAACAATGCCACTCTTATCATTAAATGTTTTTGTTTGGGAAAATATAGTTATTTTTCTTAAAAATATATTGTTTATATGAACATAAAATGGGTTTATTTCTATTTTAAATGAATTAATAAATATTTTATGTTGTATCCATTTAAGGAGGGAAATATAAAGGTACTGGAGTAGGGAGATCCATCTTGTCCTACCAGAAAGTAAGAGGGGTGATGGGGGAGGACACAGGAGAGAGCAGATTGGGGGAGGGGGTATACAGGGGAATCACTCTTTTGCGGGGTGGGTAGGGGAAAGATGGGGAGAAAAATTATACATCAAAATCTCATGGAAATGAATGATGTAAACTAAAAATAAACAAAAGTTAAGGAAGGAAAAAATGAAAAATTAAAAAACAAACGTCTGCCTTGAACTCAAAAAAAAATTGTATCCATTTTAACTTCCAATGCAGTAAATATCTGTAGATAGAATGATACAACCAAAAACTTGGAAGTTGAAGTCACTTGCGTCTAGTCATGGAGATCATTAGGAGAGCAGGGATTTGAACTCATCTCTCCAAGACTATAAGTCTTCTCACTATACTAGGTTTTCTCTCTGCTCTACCAAGAAACTCTGACCAATCTTAACCAGACACCCTCTCTGTTGCAACCTCCTCTACTATGCCTTCCCTATTGGAAGGTATCCCCAACCTCATCAGACAAATGATTTCATCGGCTCAGGGAACTCCAAGATGAGGAAATTCCCTCCACCCATGCAATTGTTCCATCCCTCCACCTAGGGCCCTACACTTTGTTCACTATCCCTACTACATAAATTTTACTACCCCATGTTATCTGGTTACTTAATCTGATGCATTTTCAGATGTCTGTATCTCCTTTCAATCTAAGCTCTCTTGGTGTTTACTTTCTTAGACTACAAGGTCTCTCAGAGACTATGTCCCTAAAATGAACTTTGGATTCTGACTGCTTTAAGGAATGGCACTGCTTGAAGGAAGATTGATGATGGGCAGAAAGAAGGAGCAGAGAAGAGAAAAATCAAGACCTAAGGGGCTCTCTGTTAACAATGTTTAGATTCTCAGACGGGTCCTTGGTGTCATCAGTGTGGGTATGCCCTCTGTGGATGCAGACCCCAGCCTATCCAAGCCCTCACATCCTCAGGGATCCTTGTTCACATTCTCTCATAAATCTTCCAAAGACAAAGTGATAAATTATTTTGGCAATGGCAGCCCATGGGAAAAAAAATATTGACCAGCTCACTTGAAAATGACCTGAATAGGCAATTTTGTACGGCATATACAAATCGGTATGCTACCACCCAGCTGATCCCCCTGGGAAAATCCTAGCTCAGACCACAATGGCGGTACAGAGGCCACCTCCAACTCTACACAAGTAGACAGTCCCAGGCCTGCATCCTTCTGCTTTGACAGGTCAGAAGGGAAGGCTTAATTAAAAGTCTCCTGAAAAACAAGCCGTGCTGGTGATGGCCTCACTAGGGCAGGTCCCATACTTAGTTCCAGCTGTTGGTTTTCATTTCCTCTTGGCGCACTACACAAAACTGCTCTTCCCTGACTGTGGCATCAGTCCCAAAAGAGAATGACCTGCCGCAGGGCTGATATGGCTTATTTATATTTGTCTGACCAGCTTGCCATAGACAAATAAGAGGGTCAGGCAGAAACCAGAGGGAGACTTATTTTTTTTTTATTATGTTGCTACTATAGAGAAAGAAAAAAAAACTAAACTAAAAAGAGAAGCTCTCATACTCTGGGACCTGGTCTAAATTGCTGAGCAGAATTCCGAGATGCAACTGCCTTGCAATAACAGGAGTACATATTTAAAGCTGGAAAGGGCCTTGGATCATCTCTCAGGTCCAGAGACTCAACCTTTTTTTGTGTTCTGGACTCTGGCTGACTGCTGGAGCCTAAGGGGCCTTTCTTATTTTTAAATGCATAAAATATATAGGATTGCAAAGAAAATACATTAGATTTCAATACAATTATGAAGAATGTCTAAATAAACAAGTTCACATACTTTAGGTTAAAACTCTCTGTTCTATTTCAATACCCTTACGGAAGAGGAAACTCGGGACCAGGGGGTAATGACTTCTTGTCCAAGATCCCATGGATATTAAGTGGCAAAGATGAAATTCAGATCTAGGCCTTCCGACTCCAGATCTTCTATTTTTTCTACTGTCTTATAGTCAAATGGGTTAGTGTTTCCATGCTCAGTCCTCCAAAAAGGAACCTCCCACCAGCCTGGCACATAGTGAAATAGAAGTAGTTGTCACTGGATCAATCAACATTTATTGGGTGCCTACTATGTGTCAGGTCGCAGAGTTAGAAATCTATAATTCCAAGGAGAGAAGACTGGGGTTCACATCTGCAACATTAGTGCTGGGGGTGGTGATGCTTTGGCATAAAGAGAGACACCTGGATTTGGAACAGTCCAGACCATGGCACCCCCTTCAGGCCACCATTATTTCTCCCTTCTTACAACTGAATCATAATTGGTCCTGTTGCTGGTAGTCTTTCCCAATCCACTCTAAAGCTCAATCCCCTGTTCAAGATGTTTCACTGGTTCCCTATTTTTGTGGTGGTGGTTCAGTTGTTTTCAGTCCTATCTCTTTGTGACCCTTCTTGGCAAAGATACTAGAGTGGTTTGCCATTTCCTTCTCCAGCTCATTTTACAGATGAGGAAACTGAGGCAAGCAGGGTCAAGTGAGCTGCATTCTATCCACTGAACCACTGTTGCCCTCTCATTTAAAGCTCTTCATAGTATGGCTCCATCCTCTCCCCAAACTGATCTCACAATAAATACTCTTTACCACATACCCAACATTCTAGTCAAACTGTCCCACGTCCAACATTCCCTCTCCTCCATACCTCCATGCCTTTGCATAGGCTGCTCCCACATGTCTGGCATGCAACCTAGTCCAACACAACAAAGATATATTAAGATCTTAATGTGGAAAAGGCGCCGGGCTAGATTCTGGGTATACAAAGGCAAGGTGAAAAGCAGTCTGTGCTCTTATACTAAGAGGATGCAACATAAAAGCAAATGTGTGTGTGAACAGATAGATAGATAGATAGATAGACAGATAGATTGATAGATAGATATCAATAATGATAGCTAGCATTTATATAATGCTTTAAGATCAGCCAAGTGCTTTACATGTATTATCTCATTTGGTCCTCACACCAATGCTGTAAGGTGGATACTGTTATTATTCCCACTTTTCACAGATAAACTGAGGTTACCCAGACTAGAAAGTATCCGGGGGCAGGATTCAAACTCAGCTTTTCCAAACCCCAAATTCAACAATCTACCTACTGCACCATTCTTACCACACTCCCACCAAAAGGAAGAGGAAAGGCCATTAACAACTAAGGGAATCGGGAAAGGCTTCCCATACAAGATAGCCCATGAGTTGTACCTCCCTCTCCCACGGTCCTTTTTCTGCAAGTATATATAGATATAGATACATCTCTATTTCTATCTCTATCTCTATCTATCTATCTATCTCTATATCTCTATATCTATAAGAATAGATCGGTAAATTCTCCCAAGGTCCCCAAACCATTAAATGGTCTACAAAATCCAAGGGAAGAAGCAGTGTTCATGTGACAACCCTCCACAATTCAGGCAGATTATTCTGTGACTTGCCAAGTTAAAGAAGTTGGGCAGATGAAGCCCTCAGGTTAGTGACAGAATTAGAGCTTAAAGCTTTTCCCATCCAGCCGCTGGCACCTTCATATAGCCATCCCTGCCGATGAGTATCTCGTTAGAGGGGAGAAGCCATCATGATTCACACATAGTCAACAAATACTCCTTTCTCTGTCATCTTTTCCTCCATCTTTACCCCTCCCTCACCAAGCACACGTGGCTGACTATTCAGATGAATTCCTTTGAGATTCAGCCAGCTGCTTTCCATGTCCCCTGGAGACAAAAGAGGAAATTGAGAAACTGCAGCAAGAGGGTTTTCAGGATAGCTCCAAGAAGGGATTTCTTTGCAGCAAGGAGGGAGATTTGCAAAAGTGGTGGCCTCTCAATCTAGGGAAATTCTCAAAACAAGCTAAGTTCTTATATATTTGGGATCATTTACTCATGTATCCACCTGAAAGCAGAAATGGATTAAATGATTTTTCAAATTCGTCCCTGCCTTGTGATTTTCCATCTTTGCTTTCTATAATTAAGCAATCTGCAATGCATCTATCTCTGTGCATTTTCAGAAGGCTATTTTAAAAATTCTATTGATTGTTACAACCCACACCTGCAGTCAGTTTTCCTATCAATTCAACAAACATTAATTAAAAATGCCTGCTGTGTTTGGAACATGGCACTAGGCAGGCACTAGGGGAAAGACAAAGATTAGAGAAGACATGGTCCCTGACCTCCATAGAGGTCACAGCCAATTTGGGCATGCCAGCAAAATGTGAATAATGCATATACCTCCTTCCTTAACTCTCATGGGTATTGTGGGAACAAATCAGCAGCAAGTGTAAGGAAGGTTTCAGATATTATGAGCATAGGTTCATAGTTAAGTCCTTAAGAGGGCAGCCAAAAACATACAAGACCCTCTTGGATCCTCTATATTGCTTTAAGGCTTAGCTCAAATGTCATTCTTTTCAAGAGGTCTTTTCTCTTCCATTGGGTACAGAAGTATGTGGGAAAGTACCCATAGTGGGGCATGGTGGGGAAGTCCAGATAGGAGCAAAGCTGGGAGAGGAGTGAAGGAAGAGGTAAAGTTGGCTTGGTCACTTCTTAAAATGGCAGGGGTCACAAAGGCAGAGAACTATTTCCTGGTTCCCCTCAGTGTTTACTGCTCTCCCTCAAGCACAAGGCCCTTTCCTCTAAATTGCTTTGCATTTACTTTGAATAAATTTTGTTTTCATTTAAACCCACATACATGTTGCTTTCAGAACCAGGCAAGGAACTATATTATCATCTGGTTACTTAACAACCTGAAATTCAGTGTGGAGTTGTAGTGAGCTGCTGATTTACTAGACAGAATGCCTGCCTTTTTCCTTTAACATTAAAATAGTAGGAGGGAGCATATGTAAGTTTCTGAGATGAAGCAGACCACTAAGCACCAGAAGAACCAATAGGGGATTCTGAGAATGTTAAGGAAGCTCACTCATCCACCCCTGTAAAAAAGTTTTGTTTTATAATCAAAAAATGATCAAAATGCTCATGTCATAGGTATTGTCAATAGTCAATATATATTAAACTCTTTACTATGCATCAGGCACTGTGCTAAAGTCTGGGGATATGCTTTTGAAAAAAAGATAATCTCCGTCCTCAAGGAGCTTTTAATCTAATAGGGGAAAACAACACACAAAAAAAGGCTGGCAGGGTAATGATGAGGGAGATACCTGAAGGGTGGGGGGAGAGAGATGGTGAAGTAAAAGAAGTCCAAAATGAGCATAGAGAAGCTAAAGAAACCCCAAAATTGTGCAGCTGAGTGGGACAAGAGATGTCTGAGTATTGAACTTAGGGTTTGGTATGAACTACCTGATGACAAATTTATTTCTTATACTTTTGTTTAACTTTTTACCTGTTTAAATCTTTTCTCCCCAACTGGCAGGTAAGGTCTTTGAGGGCTCCACATGACAACCCACTGAAATGTGTCTCCTTCTTCAATGCTTGGGCTTAGGTACCACTGCTTCCAATGAAGCCTTCCTTGAAATCCCAGATGAAAATTAACTCTTCTTCCTCAGTTTTTGAGAGCAACTCAGCCCCTCCCCCCTTTTGGCTATTATTACATTCTGGTATCCGGCACTCTACTTATTAATATACTTATTGTATCCTTTCCCTACCCTCACCTCTACCTCTCCTCATATACTATTATAAGCACCTTGAAGGCAGAGACTGTTAACGTGACTATCTCCCCCAGCTACTATAGTGCCCAGAATACGGTAGGCATTTAATAAACATTTATTAAGCTCAATTGCTCCATAGTACTTGGCAGCAACATTGCATATAAGCACATGTATTGCTTACTTGATACAGGAGCGCTGAAACATGGCTGCGTTGATAGGAAATTATCCAAGTGTCCAGTTCAAAACAACTGCCACTTCAGTAAAATGCCCTCTATTTAATTAACAGACACATACGATCATCTTCAACTAGTTCATTCTCTCATTTTATACTGCCAAATCAAAGCAAAATTGCAATTATGGAGCAGGCATTCCTAAGAAAAGGGCCTTTTTTCACTCCAAGAAACATAGGTTTTACAGAAGATGAACTTTATTTTTTCTTTAAGAATGGAATCTTCTCTTTGACAGCATTCATTGCCATGGGATTTGGCCTGGATATCTATCTGTGAAAACTTCTGGGCTGCTGCCCTGATACTTCTGTTGGCACCTATGAATTAAATTGGGCTTCCCCTCAGCAGATGTCTCCTTCTTCAGCCTAAACTTAAAATGAATGGAGGCTTTATGGCACTTCCTAGAAAATTCACATGTAGGTCAAGCCTTTCTCCAAAAATATCTGTTCAAAAAATTAAAATAACTCGAATTCATGTAGTGCTCTAAGCTTTGTAAAATGACTTCCTCACCTTCTGAGATTGAGGCTGCCAAGCAGTGCGGGGGGGAGAATGTTAGCCTTGGAATCAGGAAGACTTGGATTCAAATACTATGTGACCCTGGGCAAATCACTTCATGTCTATAGGCCTCAGTTGCCTAATATGTATATTTAAGAGAGGGTGGTGGGAGGAATTTATTGGAATGTGTAGGTTTTCTAAAAGCAATCAATATAAAAAATTACTTGAATTTTTAAAAATGATTTGCAAAGCCCTTCACAGACATTATTTTACTTTATGATTTTCCCAATAAGTCTGTGAGGTAAATACAACCGGTATTATTTTTCTCCATTATATATTCATATTTCAGAAAAAAATAGACTTCTAGAGCTGGCAGAGATCATTTAGTCTGACACCTTTATTTTACAGATCAGGGATTGTAGGCCCAGACACGTTCAGTGACTCGTCTAGGGTCTCATAGCTAGTTAGTCAGGATACCTGATTCCTAGATGAATGGTCTTTTCCATTACAACATTCTCCCATCCCTTCCAAGGATGGGAGAGACTTGGACTCATAGGGTTCACAGTCTTCCCCTCCTCCACCCTCCCAACCCAAGATCAACTGATCTGAAGTCTAACAATCCCACCACAATAAAGTGGTGAGTGTCTCACAAACATGCATACTTGTCATGCATGTCAGCTGACTACAAGCACCCCACAAATCTCTCTCTCCCTGGTATAAATTCTAAGCTGCTGACAATGGATCCCTATGACCAACTTCATAGCTAAGGTTGAGATACATCACTTGCCTTGATAGATAGTACTCGTGGAGGTCACTCAGCTCCGTTCATGCCACTGACACCACTGTTGCCACAGTAACGACATCACCACATTTCAAAGGGAGAAAGAACCAGAAGGGGTTTTAAAAGAGAACAAATTCCAAAGAGCATAAATGCAAACTGCAGGCTGTTGTGCATTGTTTTCTGGAGGGGCCCTTGGATTCTTGGGGAAAATGAGGGAAATGAAGTCAGCCAAGATATACAAATGCAACATCTCTTTCTCCAATCTCGCCTGTAACTCCTGCTCAAAATAGGGCATGTTCAAAGATGGAAGTTTATCATCAGTGTCACTAATTGTCTAATGACAGCTCATATTTTCACCCAGCAGGTATGTGTCAAAGCCAGGAGATGAGTGAACACTAGCCCTCTGACTAAATCTAGGGCTTTCCCCGCTATACCACATGGCCTCTACTTGGTGCGGGATTTTTGTTCATTTCTGTGCTGCCAAATTTGATGATGTGATTAGCTTGATCATAACTTTGGAGTTGAAAAGGACCTGAGAGGTTATCCATTCTAACACCCACTTTACAGATGAGGCTCAGGGAAACAAAGTTACGTGTGTCAAAGGTTACACAGACAGTCAATGCTGAGATTTGATCCCGCATTCTAGCAGATCTGGCTTAATGACCCAACAGAAGAATCTCATGGGAAAGTGTAAAGACCAAGGCTTAGTAATATAAGTACTAAATCATGACTCCATAGTTAGGAAGTATCACCTCATGGAAGTAGAAGCTCTAAAGGTATTATAAAGTTGGAACAAAACATAAATGGGAAATAGTCTTCCAGTCACAAAATGAGTAATTCAGGGGAAGAAAAAGAACTGCTTATAGCATGAGTGCAAGGGAGGGTTTGTAATGAAACGTTCAAGAAAAGACAACAGCCAGATTTAGACATTGGTCTGTTTTGCACGTGAAGAAAGTGTTATATTCTCCAAAAGGTTTGCTTTTAAAAGACCATTTACAAGTCTAAGAAATACCTTCCTGGGTGGCAAACAGACACAAAAAAAACCTGGCATTTTCTCTAGTTTCCCAGTGACTGAACCTGGGCTAGAAACTTAACCTAACAGAAATGATATGGGTACCTTGGGGTCACACACTTGAGGACCAAGAGGCACATTTCAACCAACAATGATCTGGACTATTTCACTTATAGTACAGTGCCTGGCATATAGTGGGCTCTTAACAAATGCTTGTAGATGGACTGGTTGGTGACTATATCAGGGGCAAGCAACCTTCCAAAAATTTGGTAAGGCCTGCTTTTCTGACCTGCCTGATTCATCGTCTTTAGCAAGTGGGGACTGTCAGAAAAGACAGGTAAACAGTGATGATCACAGCCTACTCCTGCACTAAGGAAAACTGACCCATGTGCCGTCTTTGACCAAACACCAGAAACTGCCAACCCTCGGATTATGTTTTTGCAATGATTTTTTTTCCTTGTCTAGTAAAGAACAATTTTATGATTGGGCACTTGAAACACTGTATTTTATTTTAAAAACTTTCAATAAATCATCACATTTGCACTCAGTGGGACAAAAATTTGTTTGGAATAAGTAGGAAGGGAGGAGGGTGCAGAATTCCATGTTGTCCTTGAAAACCATTCATTCATGATAAATGCCTTAGATGTGAGGCAAGTAAAGACACTGGGACTTTAAAGCATAGCATCATATTAACACCATCATCAACAGGGCACTGACAGATCTCTCTGTTAAGCAAATACCACCTCTGCCTTCCATGTGCTTACAGTCTAGGTGACACAATGGATTGATTGTTGGACCTAGAGTCAGGAAGACATGAGTTCAAATCTGAATTTAGACACTTACTAGTTGTGTGGCCCTGGGTAAGTCACTTGACTCTGTTTATTTCAGTTTCCACATCTGTAAAATGAGCTGGCCAGGGATATGACAAACCAGTCCAGTAGCTCTGCCATGAAAACCCCAAATGGGGTCACAGAGAGTTGGACATGACTGAAATGACTAAATACGACCTAAATGAGATAAACCAGTTGATTAAAATATACCATTTTGCTACATCAATATAAAAAGAGGCAAAAGTATAAAAGTGGTGTTTTCCAAGTGGGGTCAAGGAGCGGCAAAAGGATGGGGCTGTGGCGGTTCTATCTGTGACTCCCTGTTTAGCCAGGCTATGGTTAAACCAATTGCCCCTTAACACTCACATCACAACTTAAGCCTTTTGTTCAAATTTTCTTTTCAAAACCTAAAAAGGCTGGGGGTGCGATGGGGGGAGACTGTCCTGTTTCAAGCGGCCCCATCAGCCTCGGGAGACAGACTAGGGAGAGGCATTGGAAGGAATTTTATAATCACAGGCCCCAGATAGAGTGGGCCAACTGGAATGTGCTGGAATGCCCAGAGCACACTTCTGCTTTTCCACCACGGTCACTGGCTGACTCTCACTTTGGCTCCCCAGTGCAATCCAGCCTTTTCCAATAGTTATCTGGGTATGTGCTGATCTCAAGTTATTCCAGAAGGGAATTTATTTAATCTTTGCATCTTTCTCAGAGCCTAGACCTTAAATAAATGTTTCTTGATGTTTTGTGTTAAAGTAATTGGATATTAGAGCTGATATTAGCTAGCCTGATGGACAGAATAGGCAACAAACAACAAGAATTTCTATCAGGGACTGCCGAGGGACCCTCCTATCTCTGCTGATTCAGTCTAGGAAGTCATTAGAGTATGGAATGAACGGACATCTGTCACTGGTGAATCTTCAGATTTTATGGGCCACTGGGTGACACAGTGGATAGAGCGCTGGACCCGGAGCCCTTAAGATCTGAGTTCATGTCTGGCCTTAGCAGCTATGCAACCGTGGACTAGGCATTTAATCTCTGCCTCAGTTTCCTCAGTTGTACAATGGAGATAATCACAGCACCTCCCTCCCATGGTTGTTGGGTCAAATGAGATAACATTTGTAAAGCATTCAGCACATAGTAGGCTTTAATCAAGGCTCATGTTATTGTCCTTAATTTCTCCTTCATCTTCTCTTCAATACCTCCTAAGTAACTTTGGGGAGCAAGAAGAAACTCCTAAATAAAGCCCTCACTATCCCCCAATGCCTCCCATTCCTCACCCCGTGTCAGAGTGATTGCCTGGCAGGCTAGTGAAGACTGGAAGTTACAGCACAGCAGTGCCCCTGTCAAAGTCAATGGGGTTGGAGCCCTCCCTGTGTGGAACAGTCAACTCCTCCCTGTTCTGTAGTCACTCTGCAGCCACCAAACCTCTTACTAATGCTGACCTTGGGTCACAAGGAAGATGAAGGGAATGAATTAACATAAATCCAACGGTACCAGGGGTAGATCATCAGTATCCATAACAAAACTGAAGGAACTGAACAATATTATCAATAGCCCCAGGCAGGAAACAAATCCTGGCCTAAAACCCACTTTTCCCACTTGGAGCCAGAGCCCTGATGCAGGAGGTGACCTCTTGTGTGACACCATTTCAGGACAACTTCCAAAAGAAAGAAGCTGGGGAGACAAATGAATCAGTGCCTTCCCTTCAGCTCACCCTCCTTGGAAGCCACAGCATCTACATCAACAAGCATAAGAGAATCTGAGGAGTGAGTAAGTACTAGCAGCTGGTGGGACCAAGGGAGGTGTCAGCAAGGACTTCCTTCCCACAGTGCACCTGGGAAGGAAGAAGTGTCCTTTATTACAAACGAGGAGTAAGTTCCAAGGCATATGCAAATGCATGGAGGTGGGAGATAGATCTCCAAATCCAAATCCAGGCGCAGTTTGTCAGCAGTACCTGCTAGGTGCCAGGCACTGTGCTAAGCACTAGGGATTTTTTTAAAAAGGGCAAAAGACAGTCCCTGCCCTCAAGGACCTCACAATCTAATGCAGTCGTTCTCAACCTTCCTAATGCTGCTACCCTTTAATACTTGTATGTAGGCATATCTGCATGTGGGCAGACCCTCCTGGAGATGGATAGAGGAGCAGTGTCCCAGTTCCTAAGACCATCAGAAATATGTGTTTTTCTAAGGTCTTAGGCAACCCCTGTGACCGCTGTGAAAGGGTCGTTCAACCCCCAAAGGGGATGCAACCCACAGGTTGAGAATCGCTGATCTAATGGGAGAGATGATGTGCAAACAACTATGTACAAATATATATATACAGGGTAGATTAGAGATAATCAACAGAGGGAAGGCACCAGCACTAAGGCAACCTGGGAAAGGCTTCTTGTAGAAGTTAGGAATAAGCTACAAACTATTATCATCACTAACACCTGTGTACTATGCTAGCAGGGACAGGCTATGGACCACTTACTGTGTCTTGCTATTCTCCCAGCTGTTCTCTGCTTGGATATTTACATATAAATTGTAAAGTGTGCTCACTGGAGAGAGGAGGGGAAGAAGGAAGGAAAACTGAGAGAGAGAAAAAGAGACAGACAGAGAGACTAGGAAAGGGGGGAGACAGAGGGAGGAAGAGAGAAGGGGCGGTGACAGACAGACAAGGAGAGAGGGAGAAGACAGACAGAGACAGATGGGGTTGGGGGTAGGAGGTAGATGGAGGGAGAGGGAAAGGAAGTAATAACCTAGCCTCCAATTCAATTGTTTATTTTATTCCACCAGATCATCTAGAAATGAAAAGAAGGACCACAGTCCCTAGCACTAAAGGAGAAGAAATGGGAAATAAAAAACTAGGCTTCCTCCACCCCATTCATTGCAATCATATCCATAGTTGGAAGAACATATTGAAACTATGATCAGATTGGGGTTTTTTTTTAACGTTGTATTTGTTTTAATCAGCCAAGATCTACCTTCTCACCCTTCTATCACAATTCCACTCACCCACATACACACTGAGAAAATTTAAAAACAACAAAACCCATTACAAAGGTGTACAGTCAATCTCGTAAAACAAATTTCCACATTGCCATGTCCAAAAAACACTTGTCTCATTCTATATTCTGAAACCTTCACCTCCCCATCAGGAGGTACCACCTCCTTGTTTATGAGCTTATAAATATGGAACATGTTTCCTCATTAATCCTTTGAAATCCAACCATGATCAGATTTTAAAAATGAACCAGGCCAGGGAAATATACAGGGTGTTCTAAAAACTGCACTGAGATTTAACAAAATTATAAAGATCAAGCCAGACTCTCATGAAGAGATATCAGAAGAAACCCCTTTCAATATTGATCCTTTGTGCCGATTTTTTTCTTCTTTAAAAAAATGTCATCAGTTATTTAGGATAGATTTCTGGAAAAAGGAGGGAGGAGAGAGTGGGAATAATTGTGGTGATTAAAAAAGATATCAATAATAACTTATTTAAGAAAAAAACTATATTGAGATTTTGGGGATACCCTGTCTATTTGACATAATGACAGTAGCTAGATCAAAGAGAATGGAAGTCTTTTTCTTCCAATGAAATTCTCCTGAAGTTTCTATGAAAGGAGAAGGGGCAGTAATTGATAGCATTTGAGCGAATGTTGAGACTGCTGCTTTCTGCAAGAGTCTTTTGTAAAATCCAACCAAGATTTATTCCTGCAAACCAATGGAGTCCTGCAGATTTGACAAGACAGCCTGATTATGGATGTGAATCAGATTTCTGCACTGTTCCAGGAGCCTTTAGACTTGAGCATCACTAAGCAGGGGCCCAAGGAAAAAGTTTCCTTTTGGAGAATGTAGAAGGAAGGCTCAGAAAGATCACCTCTTTCAGGAAAGTAAGCATGGGGGAGGGCACCCTGGGAAACAGAAGAATATAGGATAATGCCACATACCTCACAGCAGTGATACCTCAGGACAACAGAAAGGATTTAGAGATGTTCTATGCTATGGGACTTCCTATGGGCAGAGTGATCAGAGGACTCCCGCTAGCACTAGTTCCAAAGTATCTAAGGGGTATTTGGCCCCTATCCCACCATTCACAGTCATTGCTTATCTGAATAGGGGAAGAAACTGGGAAATCTTGGTATTGTCAGGTCTGACAAGCATAGCGGAGGCGAAAGCATCCCTGGAAGCCTATGATAAATGAGTGGGTACAACTCAGGCTTGCTGAGTCACCAAATCACTCTAGTGTCAAGAGAAGGGCCAACCCCCTGGTGGCCTCAGGGCCTAGACAACAGATAGCTGGCTACATCCGTGTAACTGAGTGTGAAATGCCAAAACACACTGCTGGGGAGGGAAAGCAGGCAAGGGCAGGGTCAAAACAGTCCTAACTAGTGTGTAGAGAACATTGGGTGATGGAAGGAAGATAGAAGAGGAAAGGCGTCCATGGGCCTTGCAGGCTCTGGGCAGTCACAGGAATTCAGAGGAAGAAAGGGGAGAGGAACACTGGATCCTGACTGAGAGGACCCTGCTTATGGCTTCTGTGACCTCATTAGACCTCGGCTGATCCAATGCTAAAATGAGGAAGTTGGCTCATATGGCCTCCAAGGTCTCCCCTAGTTCTACCTCTAGGATCTATTCTAAAGCACCCTCTCAAAAGAAAAGAAAATCCATATGATGACTGAATCAATGCCGGAGACCAAAGTGAATCTGAGTTGCAAGGGACTTAATAATAGCTAACTACAATACATGCCAGGCACTGTGCTAAGGACTTTACAATTATTATCTCATTTGACCCTCACAGCAATCCTGTGACATAGGTATTATCTCCATTTTATAGATGAGAAACCTGAGGCAAACAGATTAAGTGACTAGACCAGGGCCACACAGCTAGTAAAGGTCTGAGGCTGAATTTGAACTCAGGTCTTCCTAGTTCCTGGTGCATCATTTTACCTACATGTGCTGACTCATACTCAAAGACTCCCTTCTGCAACGTCCTTACCAGGGGTTAGCCAGCCTTTGCTTGAAGAATTTCCAGATAGCATAAAAATGCTCCTTCCCAAGGCCCATTTAACGTTTAGATAGCTCTAATTAATTGTTAGGAGGTCTTTGCTGACATCAGGCCTAAATTTGACCCTCTGCCACTTCCACGCATTGTTCTTAGTCCTGATTTCTGGGGCCGAGACGAACAAGCCCAATCCCTCCTCCATGTCACCATCATACTCCTATAACCCTGAGTGGCATTTCTCAGGTCCTACTGTTGTGTCATTGACTAATCTTGTCATGGATGTAATCGAAGTGTGGTCCTACTTCTCTCTCTCAACTGGCTAGGTCTAGTCTCATCTGTCCCCTTTTCTCCCCTTAAAACTTAGACATAGTTTTGCATATTCCATTTCCAAATGTGGCCCATGAGCAGTGCTGTTCCTGAAACCAATATCATGAGACCATGACCAGCCCTAAATGAGTCAGCTAAGTCGTTTCTCTTCCATATCCACAAATTACAGCCCCTCCCCCAAATCTGGCAGCTCATCTTGCCCTGGCTTGCTGGTTTTGATACTGTATGCCCTCGGTGACAAGGGAGACCGATAAGAGAATAATAACTCAGAGTAATCCATCAGCATCACCAGAATAAAATCATCTTTAAAGGTAAAGAAAGGATAACCCAATGTATGAGGCAGCTGGGTGACACAGTGGCTAGAGTCTCGGACCCAAAGTTGGGAAGATGATTTCAAATCCAGCTTCAGATACTTACTAGCTACATGACCCTGGGCAAGTCACTTACCCTTCATCTGCCTTGGTTCCCACATCTTCAAAATGGGGATAACAACAGCACCTTCTTCCCTGATTCTTATGAGGATCAAATGAAATTATACTTGTAAAGTGCTTTACAAATCTTAAAGCATTATAGAGACGCTAGCTGTCATTATTAAAAACCCAAAGACAGCTAGACCTGGAGTCCAGACACAGATAGGTTCAAATCCCAAATACAATCTATGCCACCATGGCCACGTCTCTCAACCTGCCTGAGTCTCACCCTCGTTATCTGCAAAACGGTGGTGCTGAAATTTGGACTTCCCACTGAAATGGATTTCTATCTCAAACAGTTGGGGCAACCTTGGGAAACTAACCTTGGGGGACTCAAGTTTGATACCTGTAAAATTAAAAGGTTGGACTAAATTAGGCAAACCTGACCCAGTATTATATGACTCTGAAATCACAGTTCCTGAAGACTGAGTCTCAATCCTGACTGTCCCTGCTGGACCAAGAAGAGAGGAAGTTACTAGTGAGATGGAAGAAGATGGGTATGAGATGGGTATGAGTTCAGATGAGCTGCAGAAGGTCAAAAAAGTATGGACATCACATTTTTAGCAAATGTCCACTATAATTAAATGCTGTGAGAAAGAAATGAGCACATTATGACCTGCAACTCAAACAAACAGAACCATCACCAAATGAATTCTTTCCCCAGGTGCCCCATGAGGACTTGTTGGCTATTTTGGGAAGGCCCAGATGCTTATTAATTAACCTTCTTGCTCCCAGAGTCCCAAGGTGGATGTGTATCCATTTACCCGATAATTATCTTCAATCTGGATGCCTTCCTGGGGCTTTCTTCTGATGAAGGGTCACTGGCAGCTGGCAAATCAACGTTTCCCACTCTACTCATCTGCCTGAGTCTCATCCTCTATAAGCCCTTGTTTCTACCTGAATCCTCCCCTGATCACTTACTGCTGGTTCCAGCTGCAAGGCCTTGAGATGCTGTCACATAGTCTAGATTCTCATGGCTAGTTCAATTTTTATTTGAAAAGAAATCGAGTCAAAAAGCATTTATTAAGCACCTACTGTCTATCCCACTGGTTCTCAAAGTGTGGTCTGAGGACTCCTGGGGGAATTTGAAACTCTTTCAGGGGGATCTGCAAAGTCAAAACTATTTTCATAAAATAAAATTATTTTAATTTCTAATATAGTAAATATTGATAGATAGAAAACAGATAAACAAAAGCTCTTTGGGGTCATTAATTTTTAAGAGTGCAAAGGGGCGCTAAGACCCAAAAGTTTAAGAACCTCTGTTCTATATTATTTCTTTCATTTTTATCATCTTCTAGACACTGTAGTAACAATAATAATTAATATTTAAATAGCTTTTGGGGTAAAGTACTTTAAATGCTAACTTATTTAACACTCACCCCAACTTAATAAGTTAGGTGGTATAGATATTAACATGCCACTTTCGTAGATGAGGAAACAGGTTGGGAAAAGTCAAGTAATTTACTCAGAGAGACAAAATCCTGGAGCTAGGAAATGGTTGAGTCAAACTTCAAATCCAGGTTTTCTGGATCCAAAGCCAGTGTTCTTTCCATTAGGTCAACTTTGTAGTCTAAGAAACTTAAAAGAGCTTGTGTGTATGTATATCCTACTCTAGAACTTACTCAGGTACATTAACCTGCATAGTTTGGCCAGCTGAGGCACAGAAAGATTGAAAACCATTGGGAAACTGGCAAGACTGCACATGCCCCACTTGTAGTAACTGTCTACTGGGAGGCTAAGTTTCCCCAACCCTTGGCATCTGCTCCAAGACATTACTCCTGCCAAGCACAAACCTCATATTAGCTACTCCTGGCTTCATATGCTGTTGCCACATTGGGTCCTTTACATTAACACTGGCCCCTGCTGGTGCTCAGGGTTCCCCTCACTTTAATTTTCATCTGAGAATTTCATTAACAGGCTATTTGCTTTTTCTTTTAAGCCCTGAACAAAAGACACTAAGCAAGAAAGCCCAGGGAGGTTACTCTTCTCTCCCGGGATGGGAATGAAATCTTAATGAGAAGACTAGTCCTTGAGCCTAAACAAATTCAGATTATTCTCCAGTGGAAACCATGCCTACTAGCTGCACCTTCACTGGCAAAGGAAGGGGCAGTTTTCACACATCGGCACTCTCCTATGTTTCTTTCTAGACCAGTGCTCACATAATTTACAACCAATGAAGTCTCTGATATGCTCCTGCCAACCGGTCTGGGCCACTGGCCTACAAACAGACACAAATCCTCAGGAGAGTAACTAGAAACAAATCATCAGTCCCCACCATTACAACAAGGCTGCATAGCTTCTGGGGACTCTGACAATGAAGCAACAAACTTTGACTGAGCACCTACTACAGGCTGGGCATTAGAGGACACAGAGTTGTAAGCTCCCAGTCTCCAAGGACCATATATACCAGCCTATAAATAGTCTTCTGTTACTCTCTGATCTAACCTTGTTTTCCCACCCCCTCAGCCCCCAAGCTTCACCCTGACAGTCCTTTAAAGAAATATAAGGAGTGGTTGTTATTGTTCATCTTGCAACAAGAAACCCATCTCTCCCAAGTCATGCTGGTGGTCAGTGGTCCAGAATCCCAGGTTCCAGGCACACCCTCAGCAGCTTCTCCCCTGTGAAGGGCAATCTTTGCCAAGAGGTACCTAAAGAACTTTAGCATTTCCCTAGCATCTTGTAGAAGCTGTCTTGCTGTTGGACACATGCACAAATGTATAAGAATATATGTTATATGCATTGCATGCATATATATGTATATGTGTATATATGTATATCTGTATATCTATATAATATACACATATGTCATAAATTTTCTTGTTGTTGTTCAGTCCTACAATTATTTTGACTCTTTCTGACCCCATCTGGGGTTTTCTTGACAAAGATACTTGAGTGATTTGCTACTTCCTTCTCAAGGTCATTTTACAGATGAGGAAACTGAGGGAAACAGGGTTAAGTGACTTGCCCAGGGCCACATAGCTAGCAACTGTCTGAGGCTAGATTTGAATTCAGGAAGATGAGTCTTCCTGACTCCAAGCCCAGCACTCTGTGCACTGTGACTTGAGTTTGAACGACAGATTTGGAAACGTCCTCAGCTGTCATCTAGACCAACTCATACCTGAGAAAGAATTTTTGCTTCAATACACCAGGTGAAAGGTCAGGAAACCTTTTCTTGATGCCATCCCCCGCACTGAAGAGGACCCCAGGACCTCCCAAGGGAGCCCCATTCCACTCTTTGATGAGTTCTGCCTGGGAGTTTTTCTTTATGTCAAGCTTGAATTTGTGTTTTCAATACTCTCCAATGGATATTTTCTATGTTCTAAGGAACATGAATCATAGTCATCTTGTGGGGGTGGAGGAAGTGAGGGGGGTCAAGGCAGGGTGGGAGGGGGAAGATGAAAGACTTTAGAGCAGATAGCTTCAATTTTCTCAGTGAAACAGGAGGTGAAGTTCTTCACTTCAAGAGATGGAAGGGTTGAAAGGAAATACAATGATGTGGAGTAGCTGCACCTGCTCATGGCACTGCCTGAAGTTTCACCATTACAGATTCATTTCTTGTGGTATGGACTCTTTTACAAGCCCTTACTAAAATTCATTGAAGTCTTGAGGGCCTGGGGTGTTCAAGCAAGTCTAGAGGGCCTTTGGTCTGGCATGTTGTGGAGGGAGCTCCACTCAGTGCTGGAGGTGTCGCACTTAAGGCCCTGCAGGAACCAGACTGCAAAGTAATCGGGAGACATTTAACGAAATAAATCAAAATATAACCTAGACAATGCTTATTTGTGGTTTTCTAAGTCAATGGTGGTCTGCAGGGATCCATTCTATTTGAGTTTGACCCAGCCCCTTCCAATTCTAATATTATATCTACAGCATATTGCATTATATCTATCAGGTCAGCTCAGTGGCACAATGGAGAGAACACTGGGCTTGGAGTCAGGAAAAGCTGAGTTCAAATCTGGTCTTAGACACTAGCTGTGTGACCCTGGGCAAGTCACCTAACTCCTGTTTGTCTCTGTTCCCTCATCTGTAATATGGGTGTGGTAATAGCACTTAGCTGCCAGGGTTGTTCTGAAGATCAAATGAGATAATAATGTGCTTAGTACAGTGCCTGGCATGTAGTAAGGGCCATATAAATGTCATCTGTTGTTCTATCCATGTCTGTATCTTTAGACAGACAGAAAGACAACTAGACAGTATCCCTGGGAACTTGACATTTTAAATTCTTGTCAGTCATGAACAACATGTCAGGAGATGAAATTTTTAACAGAGAAAGCTTTTTAGGGGGAGGATGATCTTTCAAAAACCAGATGTAAGATGCGCACCGACAGAAGACACAGCCCCGATTTCTCAGCGGGGCCCGTGGGGGGGGGGGGGGGAGTCTTCGCTGCATACCCAGCTGGTGCTCCATCAATACTGGCATAAATGATGGTGTTAGTGCTCAGCAGATGAAAACATTCTGCCTTTACCTGAAGAGCAAAACCACTACATCGAGCAGAACCCACGAGGACAACCTCAGACAAGCTGTTTCAAGATTCCTGGCCCAGATGGCTGCAGCTGCTTCAGAGACTTTCAAGGAAAAGGTAGACTAGTCAGGGGTGCTAAAAGTAGACTTTAACTAATTTTATGTATCTAATATTATTAATTTAACTAATTTTCACTAATAATAAGTTCATAGCTAAGGATATACCTTTAAGCTTTGTAAATATGCACTATCACCTTTGGTCTTCACAACAACCCTGGGAGGAAGGTGCTATAGCTATACCCATTTGGCAGACAAGGAAACTGAGGCTGAGAAAGGTTTAAGGGAGTTTCTCATTTAAGTTACACATTTGACAGTCAGAGGCTAGATTTGAACACAAGTCTTCCTGACTCCAAATCCAGAGCTCTATTCACTGGACCACCTAGCTACCTTTATTATAAGGTGTACTTTAATTAACATATGGGAAGGTTTGAGACCCAAAACAAATGGGCAGGAAGGTCATCACAACCTTGTATCTTTCTGCTGTGGCAAGAAGGGAAAGCATGTCATCGATCCAGCTAAACACTGTCCTCTGCACATGGAGCAGCCGGGACAAGTCCCCAACACTCTTCTTAGAGTGACCTTCCCATATCAGGGCAGCTTAATGACGGAAGAGGCCCAAGGCCTTAACAAGAAGGGGTGACATCTCCGGCAGTACATGGAATTAGTTTACCAACTCCATATCACAGGTAGGAATTGAGAATTGTCTAAGAGATCTGGTTGAGTGTAACATGGAACCAGAAGCATTCATCATAAGAAGTTCTAGGATGGAAAGGTCTAGATATGGAAGATTTCAGAAAGGAGGCAGAATGGGGGTGCTATACAGGAAGAGGTGTATGGAGTGTACTGATTGAGAAATCCCCTAGTGATTAGGCCAATATATCCATCCTGTTTGCATCTAGCAGCTGGCCCTGTTTCTTCTGACCATTGGCCAGGTGCTACCGGATTCAGGCTGTACCCTTTAAGCACGTACAAAACTCAGGTAGCCCTAATGGCACAATCAGCAGGACATGTGTCATTATTAGATGACATGACAGTGCAGCCTAGACTTAGAATAGGTTGAGAAAATAACCGCAGGATTCCTACTTGGGTTATATCTGATGCTGCATCCATCAAAAGGTCAGGAGCATCATGTGCCAAAGGCAAACTCTGGCATCCAGAGATGGAAAAGTTTGCTCCCCCATGCTGGTACATTCAAAGGAACAAAGCCCTGTGATAGACCACTGAGCTGGTCTGGAGATGGAAGGCCTTTATTCAGGTTCCCAAGGAGATGACTCAGATGCTGTTACCATAGCAACTGTTGCTACCATTCATTGTCCAGGAACCCAAAAAAAGAAAGAGAAAAAAGGGAGGTGGTGGTAAAGGGAGAGAAGTGGGTCTTGAGATAGGAGAGACATTTGGGGGGAGTCACCTGAGGAAGACATTAGACTCAAAAGATGTACAGTAGAAGGGAGGAAGG
>CM053584.1:44655435-44708633 GCA_028627135.1 Pseudochirops cupreus | reverse complement strand
ATTAATGTTTCGACATCTTAGTTGTTTTTCTTGTGAAGGACAAATAATACAATAAAACTCAGGATTTAGTCACGTGACCCTTTCTCTTCTAGTCATCTCTCAGTTCAAAATGTTTGTCTATTAATGGCCAGCATCTCTTAAAGTGGCAGTTGGGGTCAAAATATGGTGGTCTTGACTTTTTGTTGCCCTGGAAAATTGACTTTCCTTGACCATCATGGTCATATTCTTTCTGGCCTTATCCCCTTTCACCCTTTAGAGCAGTGGTTCTCAACCTGTGGGTCGCAACCTCTTTGAGGGTCAAACGGGGTCGCCTAAGACCATCAGAAAACACATATTTCCAATGGTCTTAGGAACCAAGACACCACTCCTCTATCCATCTCCAGGCGGGTCCGCCCACATGCAGATACACCCACATACAAGTATTAAAGGGTTGCAGCATTAGGAAGGTTGAGAACCACTGCTTTAGAGAATATTAGGGAAGGCATGGCCTTGCTGTCTGTCCTATGCTGCTTTGGGAGGCTGGTGTTGGTCACACTGCTGGCAGATTTTGTGATTTGGGGGGCATTTGCTATATTAGCCTCTGTTTGGCCTTTAAAGCTCACACAGCCTGGCCTCACTCCTTTTCAATCTTATCATCCATGGCTCATCCTTCTCATCCACCGCAGTCAGACAGGTCATCTTCCTGTTCCTCATACATGACCCTCCATCTCCAGTTTTCATACCTTTCAGTTGGTTGTCATCCCTGCCTGGAGTATAAGCCCTCCTCATCTTAGCCTCAGAACGTCTCATTTCCTTCAAAACACACTTCAACTGCACTTTCTTTCCCGATTCCCTCAGTGGCCAGTGTCCTTTGCTCCAAAATACCTGCTATTTATTTTGCAAACTCTTAAATATACAAGTGTTGTCTCCTCTGCTTGAACAGGAAGTTCTTTGAGGGCAGGGACTGTTTCCTGTATGTCTTATATACCCAGTACAAAATCTGACAGAGTAGGTACTTAATAAATTCTTGTTGGTCAATTTAAAGCACCATATATAAGCTACTTATTATTATCTTCCTAACAGAACTATAAGTTCTCTGACAGCAAGGATCATACTTTACACTTCATTTGTGCTAATAACCCAATAAGTTTTGAATAATTACTTGTTGAATTAAAAACTTAGACCCATAGGTATTTCCACCCTTCCCATATTGCATACCTCTCACCTGCTTGGGAACAGCAGGCAGTCTCTGTCAGAAAAAAAAGGGTCTCCGGATATGAAAGGGGCTTTTAGTATATATACTCCAAGTGATATAATGAATGGGCAGATAATTCACACCCCCACCACAGATAATCAAACAGGTCTGCATCCCGCAATCAGAAACACGGTCTAGCATGCTTCATTTCATGGTAATAGCCAATATCATACTGAACTTGGATTCAAATCTTCCCTCCAATGTTTGTGACTCTAGTCTCGGGACTGCCAGACAACTTTAAAACAACAAATTATAGATCAGTGGTCTTTCTACTTCATTGGAGGCAAATTCCACCCCAGAGATCACCATATATAAAGATAAAGAAGGACAGAACCAGAAAAAAACCTTCACAAATCCTTTCTAAGTAAACAAAAAGATAGGAGGGGTGGGAAGAGAAGGGGGAGAAAGGGAAGTGTTTGTCCCAGGGATACACAAAGAACCAACAACAAAGACAAGGTCAGAGCTCAGACCCCTTGACTTTTGGCTCAGGATGGACACCTCCATGTAAATAAGGCCAAATTGGCTCATGATGCTCCTTTGACTCCTCAGTATGGTGCTCTATTTATAAAGTCAAGGGAAGGTGAAGAGGAGGAGGAAGTGAAAAGGGAAACATTTTAAGTCATTTGGCATATGGACAAATTTGAACTTAATCCACCCCAAGAAACACTTCCAATTGTTTGTAATCAGGAAAACTGGGGACTTTGGGGGAGAATATTCATCAGTGACAGGTAAAATCCCCTGACCTCAGGGTCAGAATAAAGACTTTCATAGAACCCAAAAAAGTGTAAAATACAACCAATGGATCCAAATCATTTCAAATGACACCTCAGATGATGCCCCAGGACAACCAAGGAATGAGGCAATTCCTTCCACTCTGATTCAGGAGGCTTTCTGCCTGACCCAGAATTAGTTGAACTAAATGTGAATATCTCCAGCTAGTTCCCTTCCTCACTACCCATCTGGGTACCCAAAGGTGGCAGTCCTGAATTTCAGGAAATGGGAATGACAGCAAAGGTTGCCTGGGTCCTTTCCAATACCAACTTCATTCCTGGTCTCGCTGCTGTTAACAAACATGAGGAACACCAATCTTCTCCGGTCTTCCACATAAGCCGAGATCCCCTCATACTTCCTCCCTCCCAAGAAGAGTAAAGGTGAATAAGCACAAACACTCCTGCTTTATTTCCAAAAAAACATTTTAAATGAAATCTCAGGATGTAGTGGAAATATCACTGAACTGGGAGTTAGGAGATCAAAGTACTAGAATCATAGCTACTATTTACCCTTACCCAAATCAGATCACCTCTCTGGGAGTTATTTACCTGATTGTAAAACAAAAGGAGGATGTAGCCCAGATAATCTCCTAAGGTTCCTTCCATCTTTGACATTCTAAGATCATACAGTTCTATAACAATTTAGATCTCCAAAAAGTCCAAGGGTTACTTCCCTTCCTCAGTGACCTTGCAAGATAATTACACAAGTTGGGTCAGGTCAAAGAAAAATCAGATCACAGCATTCAACCCAACCACTATTAGTTCACCCATGTGTCCCATTCAATTCTATTCCAAAATCATCTGAACCTGGAAAAACTAAAAGAGATAAGAGAATAAAATGACCCCAAAGGGTGATGAGCATTGACTCCTGCCCTTATCAGCTAGGACTAGAAGAGGTGAGTTGAGCTCAACTTCGCTATTTTCTTGGCAGCTCTAAAGTGATAAATTGCAACCCCGTCTGCCCCTGTGGGGATCTTGGTTCCTTTGTAAGAATACTGAAGCTGCCTGCCCAGACTCCATTCGGGAGGCTCTTCCTTCCAGTATCACATTTCACCTGGCCAGAAGCCAAGTCTCAGAGATGTCAACAGCTACTGCAAGGTGCAAACACAAAAGGGGGAGCCTTGGATTTCTAGCCCTCCAGACTAAACGCTTCTTGAATTTTATGGCAGAGCAGGTGAAAGCCCCTTGGGTGCTTGTGCAGCCAGCAGAGTGAGTCACCTGCTTGGATGCCAAACAATGCCAGCAACATGCCAGCTGTATCTGTGGGAACCCAGGCAGCATTCTAGATGGGAAGAGTCTTAAAGGGATACCAGATGTTCTTCTTCAGTGAGACTAGTGGCCTTAGATAGCTCAGCGCTGGGAACTAAGAAGACAGCATCCTAATGAATATTTTGCCACCTGGGCACTTTCTGTGGTCTTTGGGTAAAGAAGTTCCCTTCACCTTGTAACAGCTGTTTGTAACAGCTGCTTCCTGGGTGAGACAGGGTTGGCAATCCGTCCTTAGGGCATCATGAAAATGAACAAATGCTTGACGTCTTGGAAAGCCCAGGGGTGGAGGCTTCTGAATTCTCAAAGCTTGAAAACAAGAAACATTAATTAAGGCAGCAGCTCGATTACTGTAACAAGATTACTTTTCAAATTCAGCAAGAGAGCCCTGCCTCTCCAAGGGACTGATGAATCCAAGCTGAAAGAAGTTCCTTCCAGCTCCAAATTCTAGGATGCCAAGTGGGCACTAGTGAAAGGTACTGCTGGGAGTTTCACTGTCACTGACATGTCTTTAAGAAGTGGGAAGGCAGGACCTGTTCCTAGTGGGAGAAAGTTTTGCAGTCTATTTTGTTCTTAGAACAATTGTTTACTACAGAAGCCTCTGACCTGACAGAAAAGCTAAGGCTGACTACTTCAGAGCTGTAATTCAGGCTAGAAACAGCAACCATTAAGTGTCCTAATGAGCCATTATCTACCTCCCCTGCCCTTTGTTCCTCTTGGATCGGTGACAGAGTCTCAGGACCTGTGGCCTCTCTCAAACACATGTTCATGCAAGGAAGGAAGAAGGAAAGAGGAGAAAGGGAGACAAATGTGTACAGTAAGCAGTCCATTACAAGAAACTCACCCAGCCCACCCCAAAGTCATAGCCACCTTACTCAACTCACATTCTTCACTCCAAACAAGGTCCCCCTCAACTCAGCATGGGTTCCATTACACAGGATCATGGCAGAAAATTGGTGGAGAAAGACAATAAACAGAAAGACAGATGGATGGATAGATAGATGGCTTGATAGGTCAGTCAACAGATAGAAGCATTTATTAAGCATTTTTCCTGTTCCTCTTAATTTTAATACCTTCTCTTAGTTGATTACTTCCAGTTTATCCTGTATGTATCTTGTTTGTACACAGTTATTTGCCCAAGTTCCTTGAGGGCATGGGCTGTCTTTAGTCTTTCTTTGTATCCCCAGTGCTTACACAATGCCTGGCACACAGTAGACACTTTATTGTCTGAATGAGGCATCAAGTACAGGAAATACAAGTGTAAGCAGGCAAGACAGTTCCCTACCTTCAAGAAGCTCACGTTCTAACGGAACAAAGACAACAATAATTGGGTGCTGGAATAGAGGCAATGCAGCAGTCCGGCAAAACACAAGTGGAATTTGGAGACAGGTGAGAATGAGGTGAAGCATGGCTGAAATCCTTCCCAAAATGGTGGTCCTGGGATCCTAGAAGACAGATCTGTAGGTGACGTGCTCAAGATCACACGATGGAAAAGCCAAGATTTCAGCCTCCTCTGAGTCCAGATTTAATGATCTTTTCATCACGCCACACCATCTACCTATTTTACCCTTGGCTTCTTTTTAAGAGGCTCTAGTCAACCTTCCCTAAGTCAGTAGAAACCAAGGGAGAAGGGGAAAAGAATGGACTTGCTGCCCTTCTCCAATCCAGTCCTGTACCACCTTCCCCCTCCTCCTCGAATCCATCTTCTCTTTCCTTCCACCTCTTTCAGCTCAACTGTCAAGCCCAACATGAAATCTGAGCAAAGCTGCTTTTGCTAAAGGTTTCAGGAAGCAGAGTGTATTGGTCAGAATTAAAATAGAGCATGCACTGTTCATGAGCCCTTAATGCCTCTTACAGTCATCTCCTGCTTTGCCTCCTGGGGGAGGTACAGGAAACTTTAATGATGTTTTCTCTCCAGTTCAAACCCACAACAGTATAGAAAATAAATTCCTCTATATTAAACTGCTCGTGATATTTTCATTTACGCGTCTTCCCTTCCCTCTTTTCCCTCCACCTTGTAACTTTCCCAAAGACCAAGTAACAATAAAAGCTCATCTGGCTCAATTTATTCTGGCACATAAATTGTGGTTTGTATCTCGTTGCTGGCACCAAGAGGGTAGATATTCTTCCTAATCTCAACACTTTGTTCTAAGCCATACTGTCATCTTTCATCCATTCCAATTCCCACAACAATAGGACAACCCTAAAAGGAAATACTTGGGAAGTTACATACTGATTAGTGCTCTCACCATTCCACAAGCACTACTAAATTCAGTCCTGCTTCTGGGCTCCTGTTAATGCTGATGGCCCTGTTTCAGTTGTCTTTCTCCTCTCCATTTACCTATGTCAAACCCCATCTCCAGAAAGTTTTCTTTGCCAACTTCAGGCCCTGAAGGACATGGGTTCTATCTTACGAGATTACAGATTTTGAATTGGAAGAATCTTTAGAAGCTATGTAATCTAACTCCCTTATTTTAAAGATGAAGAAATTTAGGTCTGGTGAGAGGAAGTAATTCCCCAAAGGTCCATGCTTTCAAACTAGGGATAGCTAGCTTGACAGTTCCAAGATATGACACTTGATGCTACAAGTAGTTGAGCTCAGATTCAGACCTTTGATTCCAAAGCTATTGGTCTTTCCACTACACAACATGACTTCTCTCTCTTCTGTTCCTACCCTCCATAGCATCTGGTATAGTGTCAAGCACAAAAGAACTCCATAGATACTTGTGGACTTATTGAGTATTGCCCCACATAACTTTAGCTGGGGGATATCAGCAGTCCTTTCACCAGCTCAATGAACACTGTAATGTGGCCCAGACCCAGGCCAGTTTGCAGTGTTAGTAATGGGCACAGTGATCTGTTCCATCAGGTGATTTGCTTTGAATCTGCAAATGCAACTCTCTCTGTTGAATGCAAAGGGACTAACACAGCTGAGCCTGCCTAAGCTTAGGGAACAAGTACAAATATCTGATAGCACAGATCAGATACCACCTGACAAGGGAGCTACCCCAGCTGCATCCTTGCAGTGCCAGAAAGAAGGAATCTCTGCCCATGTGCCAAATGGACGGGCGTGCTTCAGCACATACCCTCCTCTAGGTAGCTTTATGTAGGTGCCCCAGGAAGCAAGTTAACTCATGGAGATCTAGAGCAATTTCAGTTTGGGCTTCATATTTAAAAGTTGGTGAGGGGAAATACTTAGGAAGTTACATACTGATTAGTGCTCTCACCATTCCACAAGCCCTACTACGTTCATTCCTGCTTCTGGGCTTTTGTGAAGGCTAATGACCCTGTTTCAGTTGTCTTTTTCCCCTCCATTTACCTGTTTCAAACCCCACCTCCAGAAGATTTGCCTTGCCAACTCCTGACCCTGAAGGACATAGGTTTGTTTATTTTAAAAGGTTTGTTAATTTTTAAAAAGAGGAAAATCTTAAGGATAGTAGTTTGAACTTGACCTTTACGTATGGACACCAAATAAGAATTTGCTATATGAATGAATGGATGAGTGAACGGACAGACAAAGAAACGAATGGATGGATGGATAGCTGGATGAAGGAATGAAAGAATGGAAGGAAGGAAGGAATGAACGAATCGTTATGTTAGGTAAATTGGGAGACAGATTAATGGAATGGAATAAGAACCAGATTGGGAGTCAGGGGATCCAGTTACTGGTGTTGTTTCTGCCTCTGCTTTACCTCTTTATGTTTATCTGTCAAACATCTATAATAATGTCTGTCCCTACTTATTTCCCAGGGCTACTGTGGTTAAAAAAAAAACAGATAAGGTACATGAAAGTGCTTTGAAAAGTACGAAGTGCTACAAAAATATAAAGTTTTATTATTAAATTTTATTACTAGACACAGTATTTTATAGCAGAAACAGACTTTCATGATCATGTTTTTATTCCTCTCTTGGGGCCTGGATTTTGTTTGGAGATTACCTCCCCAACACCTACTTTCTATCATTATGATTTACACCAGGGGTCAGAAAACTATAGTCCTCCAGCCAGATCTGGGCCACCTCCTGTTTTTTGGCCAGTCCTCATTTTCTTGGCTTGAGAATCATACAGAAAAAGGCAGCCAGTTGTAGTTTTCAGACTCCTGATCTGTCCTCATCTAATAGGATTAAGAAGGCAAATGTCTTGGTAATATAATGACAGAATCTCAGAGCTGGAAAGGACCCCAAAAGCCATTGGCTCGATTCATCTCTAAAAAGGCACCTCCTTGACAACACCCCCACCAAGTGCCGGGTTTTAGTGATAGAAAATTGACTAGTGAGGCACATTCCATTTATGGATAACTCTAGTTATTAAGAAGTTTTTCATAATAATTTTCCTTGTTGAGGACATGCAGAACAAATCAATCCCCCCCTCCCCTTCCCCATGACAAGCTTACAAATATCTGAACACAGCTAGCATGTCTTCCCTAAATCTGTTCTTCTTCTTAGATATCAATGGTCATTCCATTTAATCCTCATATGGCGTACTCTAATCATTCAATATGGCATACATTCTGACCAAGGAAGCGTATGGCTAGACCATCACTTCCCTCCCTTTGGATATTATGTCCACTCTCAAAGTAACCTAAAATTGCATGGACTTTTTAAGATGTCACACACTACAGATTCACAATGGGCTTGCAATCCACTACAACCCCTAGCCTTTGTTTTTCAGACAAAATGCTAACTATGACACTACCTTCTTGCAAATGGGCCCAAAACATCAACTTCACAAGTTTAAGACTTTATAATTATCATTACTGAATTTCATCTTATTAGATTTACCCTGGTGCTTCTAGTCTGTTCATATCTTTTGGAATCTTACTCTTTTATCCAGTATGCTGGCTATCCCTTGAGGCCTGATGCTACCTATCAATCGAATAAGTGCATCATCTATGCCCTTATGTACGCTATTGACAAAATATCAAACAGCATCGGCCTGATCACAGCTAAGCACTGATCCACTCTGCTGGAGACCTCCTTTCAAGCCAACACTGAAACATTAATGACTAAGCTTTGCATTCAGCCTTTCAACCAGTTCCAACTCCTGTAACTGGAACATCAACCACCCTACATCTTTCTATTAGTTTCTCCTGGAGCCCCAAGTCTCCATTTTATGGAGGGGTTGATACTGGCCTTGATTTCTCTCTCAGTCCTGTTTCGTGGCTTTTCAGACTTCAACACCATGCAGTTTCATACTAGAATTTCCCTCAGCACCTGGGGCCTCCTCAGTCTGGAGCATCCATCTACCTTGTGGCCCTCTCAATTTGGAATATTCCCTAGGAACATCTCCTCCTTCTCTAGTAGTGAGTCTATCTTGGAGGCTCCATTTGGTGGAGTGACCTAGTCGGCCTTTATTCCCCTCCTTCAAATCTAATTCCATTAACCAAAAAAATACCATTATAGTAAATACCTCTACCACAAAGGACTTTCTAGGCCTCAAGTAAGGAACAGTCCAATAACCTTATCCAGTGTTTGATACAACAAAATCTACTCCAAAGAAGGGATTTGGGCAGTTCCTGGATGTTAACCACACTGAAAATTTAAAATTTAAAATTTAAAAATCATCATTTCATACATAGATTCATAGGAAGAGATTCATTCTAAGATGAGTGTTACCTAGAGGCATGGATAAAAGAGGGGCAAAGCTCTTCAGGGTCATCAGTCCCTAGGTTCAGTCAATGCTAATCTCCCACTCTCCACTGGTCTTCCCCACCGCCACTCCCCTTTCTTTCTCCTGACTATTCTCTCACGCTTATACAGAAGGCAGAACTCAATTAGGGCAGGCTGTTGGAGTAATTCGCTGCCTCAGTTTGTCAGTGGAACCGTGGTTAAAAACAGCAGCACAGCCAGATAATGTGCATTCTCCCCATTAAAATTTTTTTTAACCTTTTGAGGCTTTAATGCCACTGTACATAGCACAAAAAAGTACTGCTTGGCCAGCTGTCAAAAGCGGCAGAATATTGGAGGTTTATTTCTTACATAAGACCAATTAGGATATTAGGAGCAAGAATAACAATAAGTACCTTTACTTTGCTGTTAGCATTCTCACTGTCCCACTCCCTTGAACTATCCACACACATATTGATTTGTTTCACATTACATCCCTCCAGTAGAATGGAAACTTCTTGAAGGCAGGCACTGCCTTTCCTTTCACCTGCTCAAAAAGGTCCAGGGCCTCTCTATTTCTGATAGAATAAAAATTAAACACATTGGAAGCCCTTTACCATTTGGATCCAGCCTATCTTTCAGGATGATTGTCCATGACTCCCCTTCACGCGCTGGATTTCAGTCTAAATGGCCAGCTTAGTGTTCCCAGACAAGACCTTCCATCCCCTGCTTCTACACCTTAGCACACAGAGGCTTCCCTTCAACACCTGGAAAGCATTTCTGCCTCACTCCCAGATTTAAGAATCCCTAGCTTTTCCTCTTCATCTTGTGCCTCAATCCCTTCCTCAGTTGCCAGGGCCTCCATAATCCCATCAAGAAGAAAAAAAAGATCCAATACACTCTGCATTTACTTTAGAATGTAAGCTCTTTGAAGGTAGAAGCTGCTTTATCTCTGGCTTTCTATCCCCCAAAACTGCTTAATTATGATAATAATTAAATGTAATAATAGGAAACATTATAACATAATATATTTAATTTGTTAAATATATTACATAATATGTCAAATATAATAAATACTATATTAATTATGTAAATATAACCATTATAGTAATATTAAATATACTATAATAAATGTAATATAAATAAAATAATAAAGCACCCCAAAGGTGCCTAATAATAATAAATGCTTGGGAATGATTGGCTATTATGTTTACCTATACAGGTATATGTTAAATCTTCTAACACAATGGAAGCTTTTCAAGGACAGCACTGTTGTATTTTCTCACCATCTTGCACAGGGCCTGGAGAGTAGGAGCATCTAATAAATTCTTATTGGAGGGGATCTGGATGTACAAAGAATTTACAATTTTTTAAGTGTTTTCAACTCTGTTCTGTTCCTTAGTAGCAATTCTGCTGTGACTGGTTAAGGGTTAGATGGGGTAGGTTCCATTAAAAAAGTTACGCTTTCATTTTTGTTTCCCTCCTAGACCTAGAGCTAATCAGCTCTTCATTATCCATACTTGCTCAGTAAGAGCCCAACACAACAGATAATCTAAGATCCTTTATACCACAAAACCTCAATTAATCAAAAATTTCAATTAATCAGACTTTGAGGGTAGATTCCACTTTTAGGAGCTAGAAGCATAAATAGACAAAACTGAGAGATACTGGAGATTAAAGTCTTTTTTTTTAAGTTTCTCTCGAAATGAGAAATAAGATGGTACAGTGAATAAAGTGCATAGTTTGATGTCTGAGTTCAAATCATCGCTGTCACTAACTACCTCTGTGACACTGGGCAAAGTCACTTACCCAACCTCACTAGGCCTCAGTTTCCTCCTCTATAAAATGCAGGGGTTAGACTAGGTAACTGCTGAGGCCTCTACTAGCCCTAAAGCCATGACCCTCTGGGTGTTTCATTTTATGAATTTGGGGGTAATTGATTCCCCCTACACACTCCATTCTGAAGGATGCAAAGTCAGATGTGCATAGCACAGTCTAGAATAGAGTTAGCCTCTCTCTCCTCAGTCTAAACCTGATCTATTCTTTACTCAGGTAGGGAGACAATGTTCCAGATGAAGAAGCATTGAAGAAAGGGGAGGAATTTGGCAAAGAAGAAACAAGGAAATTAATTATGTGTTTTGGCCCTTGAGTGCCATGTCCAAATCTCCTTCCATTCCAACTAAGTGATAAGCTCCACACTCGGGCCAATAGAGAGAGTGTCTCAGTCAATTGAGAAGAAAATCAGTAAGATACTAATAATTATAATAGTGCTCTATAATATATAATGACTTAAGGTTTGCTAAGAGCTTCAATGGGAACAAAGTTAACCATACTTCTAGGTAACAGAGATGTGATTACATGAAATGGAGATTTTATGAATTATTGTTGACCACAGAGTGTTCTGTTTCCAAGGTGACAGACCCAACACTGAGGAAATTGCCCAGGAGCAGTGTGAAAACTATTTCCTTGGGGACAAAGCTAATATCTGAGATCACAGATACGCCCTCTGTAAGCCCAATCAATAGCACTGACAATCATAACAGTAATTATGGCACGGTGAGAAAAGTGCTAGGTATGGAGCCAGAGGAAGTGGGTTTGGGTTCCAATTCCACCTCTTATGACCCTGGTGACCTTGGACAAGTCTATTAACATCTTTGAGCCTCAGTTTCCCTATATATAAAACAAAACAATTAGACTAGGTGGCTTCTAGACTAGGTGGCTTCCTTTGTAGCTCCAAAGTTATGAACTTACGATACTAGATTTAGATTGTTATTTTTCACCAGGCTGGACAGATAGAAACATCACCATGCCTTCACGTCCTGTGTGATTCTTGTCCGTGTTTTCCCAGAATCCTCTGTAGAGGACTTACCCCCATGCTCTGGGAGCTTTCCTCTAAGTCTCTCTAAGACACATTCAAATCTGTACACATACATACGTATACATATATACACATATATGCATATAGACATCTATATGTATATTTGTATGTATACGCACATATATATACACACATTTACATATGCACATACACATGTATGTACACATACATCTCCCTTTTGATAATCCTGACCCCAAGGTCAGCAATGCAGTCTGGGTAAAATGCAAATCACACACAAAGACAAAGGTGTACAGAGTCTTATTCCCACGCCATAGCTAATAATAGCTGATAGCTCGTGTTTAAACAGTCCTTTATATATCTTTTCTCATTTTATCCTCACAACAACCTGAGGAGGTAGGTTCTATTATTATCCCCCTATAATCCACTGTACTGATTCCACATTCAATCAAATGGTCCCTTTCAAAATGTAGATATAACCAACTCTGGGCAGCTAGGTGGTACAATGGAAAAAGCACTGAGCCTAGAGTCAGGAAGATCTGAGTTTAAATCCATGCTCAGGCACGTCTTAGTTGTGTGACCCTGGGCAAGTCATTTGCCTCAGTTTCCTCACCTGTAAAATGAGTTGGAGAAGGAAATGGAAAACCACTCCAATATCTTTGCCAAGGAAATCCCAAATAGGGTCACAAAGAGTCAAAAAAAGACTGAAACAACTGGAGATAATTAACTCTCTTCTCTAGTATGGGTAGTTGATATGCTTACAAAATCCACCCTATCTCCCACAGGCTCTTTGCCCTTCTAAAACCATTATAAGGTTGAGGACACTGTTTCAATTTATGGTTATTAGTCCAACATTTGTCGGCTGACTATCTGGTTATTCATCCAAATTAAATACTTAGAAAGGAAAAGCATTCTCCCCGGGGTACTTATGAGAAAACAACAACTGATTTCAATGATTGGTCCAAGTCCATATGGTGAAATCATCATCACAGCAAGGGAAACAAATCCCAGTCTCCTGACATACAGTAACACACTTTGAACAGATGTCCATTGATTGGGGAATGACTAAACAAACTGTGATACATGAATGTATTGGAAGGTTACTATATTTTGTAAGAAATGATGAATATGAAGAATTCTAAGAAGCACAGAAACACTTAAATGAACTGATGCAAATTGAAGTCTGCAGAACCAAGAAAACAATCAGTGATTACAATAATGGAAATGGAAAGAACAATAAAACTATCAAAACAATGTTGCAAAATTATAATGACCAACATTGGCCCCAAATAAGAAATATAAGAAAATACTGTCCCTACTTCTTTGCAGAGGTGGAGGATCAGAGATGTGGAATCCCTATGGAACTATCATATCAGACTTTTACAACATATAGGTTAATTTTGCTGAATTTCTTTTTTTTTTGCTTTTTTCTGTGGAGGTCACACAGCTAGAAAGTGTTAAGTGTCTGAGATCGGATTTGAACTCAGGTCCTCTTGACTCCAGGGTCAGTGCTCTACTCACTGCACCATCTGACCACCCCCTCTTTTTTTTTCTTTGTTATAAGAAATGGCTTTCTGGGAGTGAGGAGGAGGATAAATTAGGAAATGTGGGTAATATCAAGCCAAAATGTATGATTAAATATGTGTGTGTGTGTGTGTGTGTATGAGGTGTTTTGACTCTAAGTTCTGTGCTATTTCCATTTTACCAAATCTTGTTTTTCAAAGACCTCACCACTTCTTCCAGACTCTAGTAAGTACCTAAAACATTTATTAATGTTGCTTCAAAAGAAATGGTGCCAGATTTCAGAAAAACCTGAAAGACTTACATGAACTGATGCAAAGTGAAGTGAGCAGAACCAGGAGAATACTGTACACAGTAATAGCAACATTGTATGATAAAAAATTGCCAATGACTTAGCTCTTCTCAGTAATAAAATGATCCAAGACAATTCCAAAGGACTCATTGTGAAAAAATGCTATCCCTCTCCAGAAAAAGAACTGATGAAGTCTCAATGGAGATTGAAGTGTACTACTTTTCACTTTCTGTACTTTTTTCATGTTTTATTTTTTCCCTTTTGGGTCTGTGTCTTCTTTTACAACATAACTAATATGGTAATGTGCTTTGCATGACTGAACATGTATAACCTATATCAAATTACTTACTATCTCAAGGAGAGGAGAGATGAAGGAGAGAGAAAATTTAGAACTAAAAAAAATTTTTAAATGAATGTTAAGAATTGTCTGCACATGTAACTAGGGAAAATATTATTTTAAAATTGAGTAGCATCAGTTTCAAATAATAAAGGCAAGGCTATTAATCACAAAGTAACAATAAATGAATAAATAAATAAGTAGATAAATGAATGAATAAAAGGGCTGGACCTCTTTCACCAGCCAATGGTATGGTTTTCTAGGTCTCCCCCCCCCCCCACCTGTCTGCTCTTTATGTATGTCTGGTTCAAGTTTAAATACTGGGCATACCCTAAAACAGGACAGAGTAGGAAGAAAACTGTTATGAAAACCCTGGAAGTTCCTAGAGTAACAATGAGGGTATCTTCTCTTGGGAGTGCCGATGGAGCATCACAAACTCATAAGAACTGGACAGGTTTAAATCATAATTCAAGAAACAGAACAGAGATGTCATGAAGGTCTTTGTAGATAGATCTTAAAGGGAAAACAAAGAGGTAAGAGTTTTTCCCACTTCTGGGGATGAGGACTGGTCGGTGGGTCCTTTGCTTAACACCTAGAATAAGGAAGGATTTAGGAAGGAAATCAGAACTGAGCCAGCATCCTTCAACAGTCAGGGGGCTCTACACACAGACACATGGGGAAAGATTTACTGTGGGCTACATCCGTAGACAACAAAAACAGAAAGGAAGAAAGGGAACAATAGGCCCAAATTGGTAGTTATTTTTTGTCTTGTTTTGCAGCAAGACAAGAGGAAGGAGGGTGAGAAGGACAAGAAGAGTATATTCTGTTCCTCTCCCACACAGGACTATGTGAACAGGCATAGTGAATCCTGGGCAGGGCCATCCCAGAGAGGAAGAGAGGACCTTCAGGCTGTCAGGATAAAAGTAACAGATGGAGATCAGTGCCCAGAGGAACCCAAGAGACTGACCTGTTGATCATGGAACGAACAATGGACTAGAAGGCAAGTGACTTGGGTTCTCATTCCAGCTCTGCTATTAACTAGTGAGGTGACTTAGGGCAAGTTCAAAGAATCAAATCTACCTTGTTCCAGGCACTGTGCTAGCTGCAAAGGATACAGAAATGAGAATGAAATAGTCCCTGTGTTTAGGGAGCTTATATCCTAATAGAGAAGACAGCATATATATAAATATATATTTATAAATATACATATAAATGTATACATATATACATATACATACACACACACACACACACACAGACACACACACAACGCATTGAAAGTAAACACACAGGATTATTGGGAAAGTTAGG
Source organism: Pseudochirops cupreus (assembly GCA_028627135.1). Lineage (NCBI taxonomy): Eukaryota > Metazoa > Chordata > Mammalia > Diprotodontia > Pseudocheiridae > Pseudochirops > Pseudochirops cupreus. The sequence goes on along the minus strand of CM053584.1, from coordinate 44,693,462 downwards.
ACTAGCAGCAGGGATGCTGGAAAGGCCTCATGTATGGGGGCTTTTATTCCCCTTCTGGTTGTTTTTTCAGACTTCAGTATCAACCACAGCACCTAGGGCCTCCTTACCTCCTGCAGCCTTCTCACAGTGGAACATCCCTCCTCCATGATGGGGGAAGGGCCCAGGTCGGCCAAAGTTTCTTTCTTCTCCTGGCTGAATGTCTGATTTTACAGACTTCAATATCCCTGACATGGACATTTTCACCCCTCTCCTCTTTTTAGCTCTTTTGTGTGTCAACTTCCCTCATTAGAACATGTCTTTTTTTTCTTGTATTTGTATCCCCTCGCTTGGCACAGTTCTTGGCATATAGTAAGCACTTAATAATAAATGCTTGTTGCCTTGCAAAAGGTAGCACTTGAGCTGAGATTTATGATCTGACTTAGAGTAACCACCAGCAGGAGCGAAGGAAGGAAAGAAGGAAGGAAGGGAAGGAGGGAGGAAGGAAGGAAGAAAGGAAGGAAAGAAGGAAGGAAGGAAAGAGCATTTATTAGGGAATTACTATATACCAGGAATTGTGCTAAGCGCAGAATGTCATAAACACAAGACAACTGCTGCCCCCAAAAACTCATGTTCCAAAGGAGAAGACACCACCCAAAGGGGAGCCAAAGGGGGCAGCCAAGTCTGGAAAGGAACAGGAAGTGGCATGATGGCCTGAGTGGAGGCAAGATAAAGCAAAACCTCATCTCTGAGATCCTCAGGGGCAGAGCCCAAGGTCTGGGGGGGAGAGGGGGAAGAAAATGAGGAAGATAGCCTGGCAAATTCTGCCACATAGCTAACTCCAGGCAAGACGAACTGAGCAGAGATTCCCTGGTACATTATTGCAAATGCCCTATTGACTTTCCATCCCTTTGACACAAAATCATTGCTGGTTTCTAATCAAGCTGGGCAGCAACAGCCTCACTCAGTCAAGGTTTTGAACTTGGGGTGGCTACACCAATCCTTTGCTGTATTATTTACCCAAAGTTCCCAGAGGTTACTCCAAAGGTTTGAAAAACCTAAATCAACAGGAAGAAACTAGAGCAAGGCACAGCTTTGGCAGCTCACCTGCTGTACATCTCTCATTAGGACCCTCCAGGAGTGTTGGTCTCCTGATGTAGGAAAGGAAGAGAAGGGGGTTCAGAAGCACAAGGAAGGCAGCTGTTATGAGAGCTTCATTATTACAGCCAAATGCCCATTTCCCACTTCTGCTTCCAACTCACTCTGAGCGGTCCTTATTAGTGGCTACACTGGACAATGAAACTCTGACAGAAAGAAAAATTACCTGTTGGGAAGATGACTAAGACAGTTCAAATTCATGTGAGCAAAGTGAAAAATTTCCATAAACCAAAGGGAAAATTCAGAACCATGTCTCTGGATTATATAACAGGGCTAAATTTTAATGATGACAATAAAAAATAAAGTTGAAGAAGGAAAAAAAAATTAGAAAAAATTCCTCTTCGATGTGCCTTCTGCTCCTTTCCCTACGTGTAAATTCATTCCAGGAAGTCTTCTTTGGTTTTGACACAACAAAAGGCAAATCCGTGACCTGACACAGAATTCTGACTTAATGAAACCGGATTCTTAGGGGCAGGGTTACACCAGGTCCAATCCCATTGAGGCAATAGGGAATTTCCTTCCATCTATGGGAGGTCTTTCCTGATTAACCCCCACTGGTGCTAAAACCCTCCTCAAATTATCTTGTATTTCTATGCAAATACACATAAATCACATGTAAGATCCACGAGGGAAGGATCTGACTTTCATTATGTTTTTCTACCCTCAGAACCTATCACAGAAGTTTTGCACATAATAAATTGAATCTATACAAGGAGACAACTAGAGAGCCTAGAATGATGTCCCAGGACCCCTTCCAATTCTAAATCTATAACGCTACAAATTTGGGGACTCAAATGTAGGACCTTATATTTAGCCCCATAATATGTCATCTTTATTAGTCTAGTACATCTTTCCCACTTGTTTTGGATCCTGATTTTATGATTCACAGTATTCATTATCTTGCCTAGGTTCACATAACTGGAAAATTTTAGATGCAAATTTTGCTCATTCCTGAGATAACAGCTCCTCTAATCATCCATGTGCTTGGTAGTTCACTTTGGACTAGATCTAGAAGTTGGTTATTCATTTGAATCATTCTCCATATAGCTTCCATGTTTATACTTCCCATTAAATCTCACTCTTCCTAAAGCAAAACTGTGCATTTATTCTTACAGCATTAAGCTTTGTAGGCATTCTATGTTCAGTGTTTAAAAGACGCCAGGAGTCTGGTTCCTAGCCAGTTTGGTTGATGGCAGACTTGGTTAACACTACCTTACCATGAAGTTGTTTGTCAGCCTTCAATTGATATATGTTTTAGTCTTATTTGTCACACAGAGAAAGGATACCTTCAACAGGACCATCTCAGGGTGTCCAAACGGTGGCAACTAGATTCAGATGACAAGACTGGTCACCGTACAAGAGAGAACATGGCTTTGGGCATGAAGCCAAGGCTAAGATATCTTGGTTTGGTCTTAAGCAGGAAAGTCATTCCCAAGACTTGTTCTCTGCCTTGGCTTACCCTGATGATAGCAGCAACTTCTGAGGTGTCAGTGTGATTCTCCTACACAGTCAGGATAAGAAAAGGACATTGAGAAGGGAACCCACTATAGAGATGTTAGACTGTGCCTGATGCTGTCTTACCCTCACAAATGACAGTGCTCAACAGAAGGACTAAAAATGGACCATTTATAACTTCCTCAAGGAAAAAGAAAAAAGAAAAATCTGTATTCAGGAGAAAGAGATATAAGGTGAGAAGATGAAATGACCCATACAGAAGGAGAGAGAGAAATCAATTCTGATAACAGCCTGTTAATCCCATGATCCCCTTGAGGAAAGAAGCAAATGAACAACACTGTGCATTCTAATCAGACCTATTACTAGGAAGCTTTTAGAGGAAAGTGAGTAAGTTACCTGCCATCTCCATGGAAGCAGAGGCTTTATTCATTCTATTACCTTGATTTCTCATTGAGGACATCTATTAATGAATTTTGATATAAAGACAATAATAATGGTAGCTAGTGTACACAAGGGCCGGATCTGGAGTCAGGAGGGTCTGGGTTCAAATCCTACCTCAGACATTTACTAGCAGTGACACTTAACCTCCCTCTACCTCCGTTTCCTCATCTGTAAAATGGGTATAATAACAGCATCTATCTCCCAAGATTGCCGTAAGGACCAAATGAGATACTTGTAAAGTATTTTGCAAGCCTTTGTGAGCTACATAAAAGCTGTTGTTGTTGTTGTGATAATTCCACAGTTTACAAAGCAAAATCAGGAGTTCATCAAATCTTCTATGAGATTTTCCAATCTTCTTTTACCTCATTCCCCTGCATTTTCTCCTTCATTCTCTTCCTCAAATACCCAGCTCTATCTTTTGACTCAGGGCATTTTCAATGGCTGTCTTGGAAATCCCTCCCTCTTTTTTTCTCTGTCTCTTGGATTTCCCTGGCTTCCTTCACGTCTCAACTCAGATCCCATTTTGTGTAAGAAGTCTTTTTGGATCTCTCTAAAGTATAGCATCTTTTCTCTGAATTTATTTCCACTCTATCCTACACATGTCTCATTTACACATAGTTGTTATATCAATAAGCATTTATTAAGCACCTGCATGTATCTCATTTACACATAGTTGTTATATCAATAAGCATTTATTAAGCACCTGTATGTGTCTCATTTACACACAGTTGTTATATCAATAAGCATTTATTAGACACTTACTATGTGCCAGGCACAATGTTAAGCACTAGCAGTACAAAGAAAGGCAAAATGAGAAGAGTCCCTGCCCTCAAGGAGCTCACAATCTAAAATGCAAGAGAGAACAAACAAATAAATCTACCCAGATAAGCTGTATATGGGATGAAGAGGAAAGAATTAACAGAGGGAAGGTGCTAGAATTGAGAGGAATTGGAAAAGGCTTCCTATAGAAGGTGGAATTTTAGTTGGACGTGAAGTCAGGGAAGCCAGCAGGTAGAGACGAGGAAGGAGGGCATTCCAAGCATGGGAGAGCCAGGGAAAATACTCAGAGCCGAGAGATGGAGCGTCTTGTTGGTAGGACAACCAAGGAGGTTGGTGGCACCATACAGAGGATTTTGTATTTGGTCCTATAGGTAATTGGGAGCCCCTAGAGTTTCCTGAGTATGGGGGTGACAAGGTTAGACCTGTGCTTTAGGAAAATCACTTTGGTGGTTGAATGAAGGATCACCTTGAGTGGGGAGAGACTTGAGGCAGGCAGACCCACCAGAAATAGTCCAGGAGAGAAGAAAGTATATTCAAGAGATGCTTCAAAGGTAAAATTGATGGGCCTTGGCAACAGATTGGATATGGGTCTCCCCCATTTGACTGTGAGCTACTTGAGAGCAGGGACTATTTTTTTTTTGCCTTTCTTTGTATCCTTGGTACTTAATATAGTGCCTGACACATAGTAGGTGCTTAATAAAATGCTTGCTGATTTGATTAGACTTGAATTCTTCCTCATTTCCTATTGCCTCTACTTAAAAGTAGGGACTGTGAGAGGCAATGTACTAGAATGGAATAAGTAAATTGACTTGGACCCAGAAGACCTAGATTTACTTTCCATTCTGACACTTACTAGTTGTGTGACCTTACAACTCTATTTTTTTTAAAAAAAATTAAAACTTACAAAAAACAAAACACTAAGCTATTATTATTCATCCTCTTGCTATCCATACATTCAAAGCCTAGAAGAGTACTTCAGAGAGTTAAATGCTCAAATAAAGGCTGAATGACTAGGAAAGTAAGTATAAAATATTCGCATTGTGTTTTCTCTTGGCATTTACTATGCAGTGTATTCTCTAAGCAGAGAGTAAATGCATTTTTGTGTTATTGTTAAATGATTAAGTGGTTTTTATCATAAAAGGTTCACATTAAGCAGCATATCTCAATATGTACAACTTCCAACAGCAGCCAAAGGTGAGCAGGAATCAGACTCTTGGAATCCCAGATTTGGAAGGGATCCCAGAGATCATTGCCTCGTGGACAGCACTAAACTTGGAATCAGAAAAACTTGAATTCAGAGCTTCACACACTACAAGCTGTTAACCTGGGCATGTCACTTAAAGTCTCTGGGCCTCAGTCTTATCATCTGTAACACAGGGGAGGTGGGTACTTGATAGTCTTTATGATCTATGATTCTACATAGTGGTGATTCTTTTCCAGAAAAGGAATCTCTCCATAGCATCTCTAAAGGCCTCCAGTCAGGGGGAACTCACTGTTCCCCAAAGAAACTCATTTTATTCTTAGGATCCTCTAATTATTGGAAACTTCTTCCTTGTATTGACTCAAAATCTGCCTCCCTGTAGCAACCATCCAGTGGTCCTGTCCCAATTTTGGTCTCTGGGGCCAACCAAACACATTTCTGACACCAAATCTGGATGATATGATCTTACAATCATAGGATATTAGACTTAGAACTGGATGGGGTCTTAAAGAGTCATCTAATCAACCAGTTCGTTTCACTGATGAAGAAACAGGGTTAGAGAGGTTAGTTGACATATTCAAGGACACACAGGTCTCAATAAGTTTGAGTATTTCTGGAAAAGGGCAAGACAGAAAGAAAGGCACGCTTCTCCCATAAACCAGAATGCAGGAAGACCCTATGTTTGAAGGCTAGCCCTTGCCACAATGTTTCCCTGTGGCTGAGTGTTGAGATTGGAGAAATTGCCACTGCTCCATTTGGCTTTACAATTATCAACAACATCACAAGGGCTTTAAATCTAAATTTGAAGTGGGGAGGGGCTAAAGCACCTGGTCTGTCATTAAGAAGGGAGTCATTTCTAGGGAGAAAACCTAATTAAAATCCCCGGCCCCAGCAGAATTTCATTCTTCACAGAGATACTTTTTGGATGCTATCTCTTAACCTGTTTAAGATACCCCAAGGGCTCTGCTTACTGCCTGGTACCTCATTAGAAATCTGTTTCATTCACTCTGCTTGCCAGTATGGGACTTTGCTGTGGTACTCTCTTCTACTTCTGCCTTACTCCCAAATAAGTCAGCAGCTCTCAGTGTTTTATCTTCATCCATCTTGGAAAAGACTATTGTCAGCTAAAAGAGGCTGAGTCAATTCTTCCTGAAAACATCCAAGGAAGATGGATTGTGCTTGGACTCTCAAGTCATCCTTGGGGTAGGAGAGGACAACTCTCCCTCACATAAAAAGTTAGACTGGATCAAAGCAAGATCTGGGCAGTTTCTTAAAGGGAGGCATCATAGTACACTGGAGGTAGCATTGGCCCTGGAGTCAGAGGTTCTGGGTTAGAATCTTGCCTCTGATGCTTTCTATCTTTCCCCTCCAACTCTCTATTATTGCAAGATCTTCAGTTACTATCTAGGACAGGGCTTCTTAAACTTTTTCCAGTCTTGACCCCTTCACACCCCATATGGGTCATGACTCACAGTTTAAGAAGCACTGGTCTAGGGCACTGCCATCCTTTCAGTAACCCAGGCTTCTCACTCACATTCACTCCACATATCCAATCTGCTGCCAAATCTTCCTATTTTTCTCTTTATAACAACTATTATATATGTCCCTCTCCTTCTACTTGAAGCTACCACCTGGGTGTAGACCTTCATTACTTTATACCAGGCTCATTGTAATAGTTGCTGATTGGTCTCTCTGCCCCAAATCTCTCCCTACTCCAATCCATCTTCCATTGAGCTGACAAAGTGATTTTGCTAAACCAAAGGTCTGACCATGTCAACCCTGCTCCACCCCCACCTCCCCACTCAATAAACTCTAATGGCTCCCTATTACCTGCCAGATCAAATGTAAAGTACTCTGGTATTTAAAGCCCTTCACAATTTGATCCATTCCTTCCTTCCTCTCCAGTCTGCTTACATATTACTCCTTTCCACACAGTCCACAGTCTGGTTACACTGGCATCCTCTCTATTCCTCCCACAAGACTCTCCATTTCCAACTCTATACCTCTGTACTGGCTGTCTCTAAATGTCTTGAATGCCTTCCCTCCTCACTTCTGCCTCCCGGCTTCCCTCAAGATACCTCAGATCCACCTCCTGCCAGAGGATTTTAACTATCCTCCATCTCAGTCCCTTCTCTCTGAGATGATCTTCTAGTTTATATGACATAGACAAACATAGACATGGAGACAGACATAGACACAGACATCTTCTATTTACAAAGTTACTTCCATGTAATCTTCATACAACGTGAGTTGCTCAAGAGCAGGATTCTTAACCTGGGGTCTATGCATCTTGGATGAGAAGAAAATGACATCTTTACTTCAATGAGACTGATTTCCTTTGTAATCATGGATTTTATTTTAAGTATTGAAAAACCTGAAAAGGGGTCACTAGATTTCACCAGCCTGCCAAAGGGGTCTATGACATAAAAAAGGTGGAGAACCCTTCTCTACATACACCATGGACCCTCTCTCTGTCCTCCTCCCCTCAAGGGTCTAATTCCATGCTAAACATTGGATATAATGCCAAACATGCTAAACTGTGGGGACAAATGCTGGGATTTAGGTCCTCACTCTGCCACTGACTGTGTGACCTTGGGCAATTCACTTCACCTCTTTAGACAGCAGTTTCCTAATTTATGAAAAGAGAGGGCTTGGCCTCAGACACTTACTAGCTATGTGGCCAGAGGCAAGTCACTTAATCCCAATTGCCAAGAAGAAGGAGGACGAGTAGGAGGAGGAGGAGAAAGAAATACAGTGACAAAAAGAAGAGTAAGTCCTGCTCTCAAGGACTTACATTCTCTTGAAGAAATAGCAACCTGTACACAGATCATTAAGTACAAGATAGTGGAAGAGAACAGAGAACACTACTAGCTGGGGTGAGGCAGGATCCCAGGAAAGGCTGGGAGTAATACCAGAGATGAGGCTTCCAGGCAGCTTAACAGATTCAATTTCTGAATTTCTTCTTCCCTATCTTACTTTGTTTCCCAAAGGAAAACCCTCACCCTGAGAGGAAAGAATGTGTTTATGAAGAATAGTCAGATATAGCCAGCAATTGACTTTGGTTCTCAGAAAGTACCTCCAGAAACCAACCACTGCCCACTTCCAGTCCTGGCTCCATCTTGGATCATCAGGCTCAGATGCCATTCAGTGTCTCATTGGAGATAAGGGGATGGATTTGGTTTTTGTTTGTTTGTTTGTTTTGTCAAGGCTATCCTTGAATGAAAAGAGCTGCCAGTGATCAATCAGTGACTCTGCCCAGTCTTAGAGCTTATGAATAGAAAGTGCTGGGTACAAGGCCTCACCACTGCTTCCACAGACTCTAGAAATAGATGTAGAGGGTTAGCCTCTGGAAGCAGCACTGTACAGTGATTAGAAAGAATCCTACATTCAAGTCCTAGTTGTGGCTTTAAAAATCACGAGACCATGGCTAAATCACTCGCAGCCTCAGTACATCTGCAGATGTTTTTCTCTTACATGATTTTTTCCTGACGCTCTGAACCATCAGAAGAATGAGGATAACAATATGTGCACTAGCCTGATACAGTGGAAAGGATCTTGCATTTTGAGTCAGAAGTCCTGTGTTCAAAGTCTGCCTCTGACTCGGACTATGGGAACTTGGACAAATAAATCACCTCGTTCCCTTATCAATAAAATGAAGCGGATGGACTAGATCCTCAAAGGGCCTTTCCAGCACTGAATCTGTGCATGACCACAAACCTACCACAGTGCCAGGATGGGGAAGGTTCTTTATAATACTTAAAGGACTATATAAATGTGAATTGCTGCCCTGGTCGATGCCAATGTAATTACTAGCGGTAATAAAATAATATCTAGCATTTACGTTGTGCTTTAAGTTTTGCAAAGTGCTTTAATGTATGTGATCCCATTTAATAGTATTGTCAAGAAAGCTGGAAGGTAGGTGTAGAAGGGGAAGGGACTGAGCACATATATAATGCCTACTCTGTGCCAGACACTGTGCCTTATGCACAAATATCTTTTTACAAATATTACCGCATTTGATGCTCACTGAAAGCTTGGAGGCAGATAGGTGGCACAGTGGATGGAACAATGGATTTGGAATTAGGACGACTCATCTTCCTGAGTTCAAATCTGGTCTCAGATACTTACTAGCTGTGTGACCCTGGGCAAGTCATTTCTCCCTGTTTGCTTCCATTTCCTCATCTGTAAAATGAACTAGAGAAGGATACGGCAAACCATTCCAGTATCTTTGCCAAGAAAACCCCAACATAGGGTCATGGAAAGTTGAACACGACTGAACAACAAGAACAAAAACAAACTTGAGAGGTAGGTACTGTTGTTATCGCCATTTTAAAATGAGAAAACTGAGGCCAGCAGAGATTAAGTGACTTACCCAGGGTCACATAGGGTATGTTTCTGTGGCTACATTAGAACTCAGGTCTTCTTGACTCCAGGCCCAGCTCTCTAGCTGCCTTGATACACAAAACCCCCCTTTCTTAAATCTGTCACCCTTCAGCCACAAATGGAAAATGCACTTTTAACTCGAAAACAAGTTTTAGAATTTGCATTACTAGCATACTGTAGTGGGGATAATGCTGGATTGCCAATAAAGACCTGAGTTCTAACCCTTCTACCTCTTGGGCTCAGTCCCTCCTCACCTATTAAACAAAGGGACTGGACTATATTATCTCTATGGTTCTTCTTAGCTCTCAAATTTTATGATCTCTTTACAAGGTGGTGACACACACCAATACTTCGTAACCTTCCACTGAAGCCTGGTATAGTTTTTTCTTCTTGTGTTTTCTTCTCTCTGTAAAAAATAAGGGGCGGGGGGAGGTGGGAGGAATTCTAAGGCAGACTAAGCTCCACAGCCAGAACGCTAAGGCACATGTTTGGCCAGATAACCAAATTTTAACGATGAATTTTCCAGACCTCATTTTAAAAAATATAATTCTATTAAAGCATCTAGACTCACACAATATGACTTAATAAGACACACAATAACTCTAGAGGGCAATGTGGTTTTTTTCCTCAAGTAAACAACTCTAGGTACAGCTAAGTACAGGCCTCTCTCTCTCAGCTATTCCTAATTATAGCTTAATTGAACAGTCTTAATTCCAGACTTTGATTAGACTGATTTTTGCCAGCTCGCCCTCAAGCTAAACTTGAGTCAAAAGACTTTGCAGGGTAGTTACATGGTTCGGGGACTTCAGGCCAGCTTGGCAACAAAACCCCCCATGACTGGCTCTCTGTAGCTCATGGTGGCCCTGCTCTCTCTAATAGACAGTCCTTTACATGAATGCCTTCAGATAATTACAGAGGAAGGGACTTAGTTAATGTTTTCCAGCACGAAGCCCTCGAGCCTCTAACCATTTCCCTCCATGAAACTTGGTACAAAAAAAAGAGAAACCATCAAGTGTATGAAATTCCCATGACTGGGTTTTCTTCAGTCAAAAGAGGTAATTTTCCACATTAGTCTTAAATAAAGGTAAACACCCTTCATTCCTAATGGCTTTGGAACAAGGAGTTGCTATGGAGAAGTAACTTTTCCAAGCGGATGTTGCATCACAAACTCTGTGTTCACAGAAGAATTGTTGACTTCTCCTCAAACCCTATGACTGGTAAGGGCGCTACCACCCCTGGTTCACAGCCACAGTGTGATCCCCAATTCCTTACTCTTCTTTACTCCAACTACCCAGTCCACTGCCTCAACTTACTCTTGTTGTCTCTCCAACATTTCCTGTATACGTGCCTTTTCTTCTACACTCATACAGACACCATCCTAGTTTGGACCGTCAGCATGTTTCACCTAGACTGCTGTGACAATTGTAATACCCTCATTAGACTCCCTGCCTTAAGTTTCTTTCTCCCCATTCCAAATCATTCTCCATGCAGTTGCCAAAGTGATTTTCTTCCCTTCTTCCCTTCCCTTTTTCCTCTTCTATCCTTCCCTACTTTTTCTCCTTCCTTTCTTTCTTTCACCTTTTCCCCTTCCTTCCTTTTCCCCCTTTCCTCCTTCCTTCACTCCTCTTTCTTCCTCCCTTTTCCAGTTCCCCTTCCTTCCTATTCCCACTTTCATCCTCCCTTCTTCTTTCCTCCTTCCTTTGCTCCTTCTTTCTTCTTCCCTTCTCCACTTCCTGCTCCTCCCTCCCTCCCTTCTTTCCTCCCTTCTTCCCTTCCTTCCTTCTTTTTGTTTGAAGATTGAATCTATCTATCTCACCAACTCAGACTCTGATCCCAATACTAACCAGTATGGAAGTTTTGACCCATTTCATTTTTCCAACCTGGGCCAACCAGCTCCCCCCTCCTTAGGCAGCATTGTGGTCCTCTGCTCCTGAGGGTCAATGTAATGGTGGTGGACTTAGCAGGACACCATCTGATCCCCCTTTAGCCCTACTGAAGCATAGAAAGGAACTCAAAAGATAGACCAGCCTCCACCTCCAGCTCCCGCAGGAGCAACTATGACAGGTTTGTTCTATAATCCAGGCTACACAAAGTGATTTCCCCCAAAGGGCGTGGGTTCCTTAATGAATTTCAGTGGCTCCCACCTCTAGGATCAAATATAAACTCAACTGTCTGGCATTTACATCTCTCAAAAACCTGGCCCCATCCTAGCTTTCCGGCCTCCATGAACCATGACACATGACTCTGCATCTCTCTTGCCACACCTTCCCACAGTCCTCCCTGCCTGGAATGCTTTCCTTCCTAACCTGCTCCTTTTGGATGCCCTGATTTCCTTCAAAATATAACTTAGTTATAACTGCCTACATAAAGCCATTCCTAACCGTCCTCTCCCTTCAGCTGTACTCTACATCACAAAACTACTGAGGATTTATTTGATACACTCTGTATTAATCCACAAGCATTCATTAAACATCTACTATGTGCCATGCATTGTTCTGGGCACTGGGAATAGAAATACAACAAGTGAAACAAGCCTTATTTGAAAGAAGCTTATCTGCTAGCAGTATAGACAACAAGATCATGTATAACAACAAGACTATAGAGAGAAAGAGAGATTAGATAGATAGAAAGATAGCTAGCTAGCTAGCTAGCTAGATAGATAGATAGATAGACAGATAGATAGACAGACAGAATAGAGATAGAGATATGGAATAAATATAAAGAGAATAAATACAAAGTATTTCATTATAGTTTGATTTGAGTGGGAAGGAACTGGGACCTGAGGGGAGCAGGAAAACCTTCACATGGAAGATGATGCTTGAAATGCATTTTGAAGAGAGGTATGCTCTCAGGCAGAGGTGAGGAGGGAAGGCATTGCAGGCATTTCAGGTATTGTGGCATTTCAGGCCACAAGGGGCAGCATTGAAGGGCAAGAAGATAAAAGAAGGGAGTGCCCTGTGAGAAGAATGAAGAGATGGTCAGTTTGGCCGGATCTCTGGGTGTAAGAGGAAAATAATTTACAGAGAGGCTGGATAGGTTGGGAACCAGGTATGAAGGGCTTGAAAAGTTAAACAAAGCTGCTTATATTTTACTCTGGGGGACAACAGGAAGCCACTAGAGTTAAGTAGGACAGTCATATGGCCACATCTGTGCTCAAGGAAAGCGGCTTTGGAAGTAGGATGAATTGAAATGAGAAGAGACTTGAGACAGGGAGTCCAATGATCTCTTGCAGTAATCTAGGAAAGAGTGATGGAACCTGAACCAAGACAGGATCTATGTGAATAGACAGAGGGGTCAGATTCAAGAGGTGTCAGTGTTAGAAACTATAAGTTTTGGCAACGAAGTAGATCTAACAGTGAGGCAGCAAGAAGAGTCTTTGGGGATAAAAGAGGCTATGAACCTTGGGGACTGGAAGAGTGGGCATACCTTCAACAGAAATAGGGATATTCTGTGTGTGTACATACATACATGCACACATACACATACATATTGCACGTATGCATGCATATGTACATATGTATGTATTTCCCTAATAGGATATAAACTTCTTATGAGCAAGGGTTATTTTACTTTTATTATTGTTATATCTAGTACTGGGGAAACTAGGTGGTGCCCTGGATAGAGTGCCCGACCTGGAATCAGGAAGACTCATCTTCCCGAGTTCAAAGCCAGCAGGGGGACATTTACTGGCTGGATGACCATAGGCAAGTCGCTTAATTCCATTTACCTCAGTTTCCTTATCTGTAAAATGAGCTGGAGAAGAAAATGGTAAAAACCACTCCAAGAGCTTTGCTAAGAAAACCCCAAATGTGGTCACAAAGAGTTGTTCATGACTGAAAAATGACTCAACAACAACAATCTAGTGTTCAGAAAGTGACTGGCACATAGTAGGCAGGTGCTTAATAAATGCTTGCTAATTGATCTGAACCGGCTTCTCAGGGAATGGTTTCAGCCTTGTACATAGAGTTCTCACAATCATTTTCTTAAGAGATAGAAAATTTTTTTAATTTAAATGAGATTTTTAAATCAAGATTTAGAGCATTTTTCTGATGTATATACAAACAGAGCTATTAACTGACAGACTGCCCGTGGATATTAAATTAAAATCATCAGCACAGCACCACTTTCTCTTGGTCTCAACCTTTCTGAACTCCACATCTTTGCTCACACAGTTCCCTATGCCTGGATTGCCCTTACCAGTCCACACACCTCCCTTTTATGCTGTTGAATTCTTGTCCATTCAGTGAAAGCCCTGATACAAATCCCATCTCCTCAACAAAGTCTTCCTGATCGCCTTCCAGTGAAAAGCAATCCTTCCTTATTCAGGACTTCCATTCAACCTTGTTTCAACTTTTCACAGACAATGATGTTGTTGTATAGTTACACGTGTCTACATTTATTGTACCTTTGCCTCTGGCCATGGGACCATTGAGTTGGTGAGGACGGGAGCCAGGGTTTACTGGACTTCTTTTGTCTACACCTGTCCCAGAACTGGGTCCAAAATTGGTGCATCACACTTATTTGTTAAGTTGACTCTCTTGCTGAGTGTTACACCCAACACTCAATGATTAACTGCCTTCTGGTATGTAAGACCTCCTGCAGAGTTCATGATTGGCATTGACTCCAGACTCCCACGCTTGAGTGAAGATTCTCCATGCCTTTAACCATACCTTTCAAAAGCTTTGCATCTTGCAACATAACACAAAGCATGCTCGATTTATGGTCATTCCAGAGGTATAAAAAGCAGCCTTCTATGGCTCTACTAGACAGGGAGCACCCACACTGTTAATAAGCCCATGTGTCTATGTGTTCCTATACACACATATGGTGTATATGTATCTATAGTGATTCTACATATTTAGCTTACAGATCATAACACTGAGAAACAAGATATAGATATGTTTATATATGTTTATATACATATAAAATATATATTTAATGGATATAGTACTTTACACTTTATGAATTTACACTAAGCACTTTACAAATATTATCTCATTTGATCCTCACAACAGTCCTGGGAGGTGGGTGCTATTATTATTCCCATTTTACAGGTGAGAAAAGTTAAGACTGAGAGAGGCCAAGTAATTTGCCCAGGGTCAAATATCTAGAAAGTGTCTGAGGTGGGGTTTGAATTCACACACTTAATAACTTGACTCCAAGTCAGCATTCTGCTATAGTAGAAGGAGTCTGAAACAAAAAACTGTCAGATAAAGGAAATCTTTGATGATTCTGCAGCCCACATATAGCATTTAACAAGCAAGGAGACATGATGGGAGGACATCCTAATTTCAGGGCTGAAATGCTACCTAGGCAAAGACTGCATCACAAGTATTCCTGGTGCCCAGCATGCCACTTCGCATATAGTGGGTAAAATAAGTGTCTGTTGGCTGGATTAGATTGGGGATGGTAAAAATGGTGCACTCAGTGCACTAAAAACATCTGTCCTCATTACAGTCAGGACAGGCAGCAAGGTGGTGTGGTAGGTAGAGTTCCAGACCTAGAATCACGAATACCTGTGTTTAAATCTGGCCTCAGATACTTACTAGCTCTGTGACCTATTAATCTATAAAATGAGCTGGAGAAGGAAATGGCCAACCGCTCCAGTGTCTTTGCCAAGAAAATCCCAAATGGGGTCATGAAGACTGGACATGACTGAACAACGTAACAATAAGGTGACAAAGGAAGGGTCTCCAGGTTAGCAGGTAAAGAATAATCTGTGTTCAACCATAGGAACATAGCTCACACGGGTTTGAATGATCTGTACTGAGTTTGATTTTTTTTCCTTCATGATTTACACAGAAAGCAGGTGAGAAAAGCATTTAATTAAGATTTTTTAAAATGCCAATTATGCTTCACTTTTTGTTGCTCTATTTCGCTCTAATGGATCACCATGTTATTATTGCTGTTGTTGTAATGGGACTGAGGTCATCAAAGCCTGGAAATGGTCCAGACCGGTTTGGATAATGGACACCCCCCATTTACATCTAACAAAGGTTAAGAAGAGGGCAACTGTGGCCTGGAGGCCCAGGATTAGTTAACCACCTTTGATTACCATAAAACCGATCCACTGGAGCAATGATATTCCTAGAGTTTAATACCCTCTACAAGTGTCCTTCAGAAATGAATTAATAGATTAATCATTAGAGTAAGTATATTCCCTGCCCAGAAGCCACAGAAAAGAAAAAACAAATGTACTAGAAAGTAGTCATTAAAGAATGTTCTAGACATTAATCAACAAATTCTCTTCAATAAAAGTCAACAGTCAACAAGCATTTATTAAATGCTTATGATGTGCCAGGAATAGTGCTCATTTATTTAATAAACCTATGAAAGTGGTAGAATATTTTTGGTCTAATGGAAAGGGACCATAGAAGCCAAGTCAATTAAATTAAATACTACTGTGTGCCAGACCCCAGCTAAATACTGGAAATACAAAGAAAGGCAAAAATCATCTTGCCCTCAAGGAGCTTACAATCTAATAGGCAGAGATACCGGTTGTGGAATCTTGGGTAGATGAGTATTTCCTCTGTAAAAATAAGGAGAATAATATATACCTGACCCCATAAAATTGTGCAGAAAGTACATTTCATGGACTTTAGTATAAAATTATAAATCATTATTATTATTTTATGCTGTTCCACTAGGTAGTTCGATCTCAAGATCATATGCAGAAAGAAAAGAGAAGATTGCTGGTCTACAAACTGGCTGCTGGCAATGGATGAAAGCCATTCTACCAATAAGGATGATGAGACAAGCAGGGAGAAATGTACCCTCTGATCGACTCTGGAATTCATAAAGAGGAAGTAATAAATTAAGATAAACTCGGTTTAATATAAAGACTCCAAAACACAAAAAGACTATGCTCAGAAGGGTAATAAGTAAGTGGGAGAGTAGGGTGGACCAGGACCAAGGAAGAATTCACCTGAAGGAGGTAAATCTGGCAGTTGGTAGATTCTATTTTAACTAATTATTCTTACTAATTATGTGGTAAGCTCGGTTGTTTATAAGTGCCTAAGGGGTACAAGTTCTGTCAAAATGTACATGTAAACAAATGTTAAAATTAGACAATCTTTTAAAAGCATGATTTTTAAATATTACACCTTTTAAATTCCAGTGTCATGGGAATTCCCACCCTAGTGATGGTTCTGGCACACAGGGCCAAGGCCTGAGAATCACTTAGTCATAACTAGGCTAAGAATGAATATTGAGCAGGAGCAGAGAACTCTGAAAGAACAGACTGCCAGTTAACCTCCATATTACCTCTAAGGATCCTTATTATCTCCAGAATCAAATAAAAAATCCCTTCTCCAACGAGCTGCCAAACTGATCTTCCTAAACCGTGTGTTTGACCATGTCACTCTGATGTGGTGCTTGGGTGCTATGCTTGAACCCCAGTTCCAAAATCACATTTCTCCCTAGCCTTGAATCTCTCAAGCCACAAAACACTGTCTCAGGCACTTTCTCTCCAGCTCAAGGGCAGCATGCCTTAAAAAAATAATTATCTCTCTTCCTCACACAGCGGCCAGCTGCATCTATAGAATTTAGTAGTTTGAACTGGCTGTGTACTGGGTCATAAAGATATTTACTACTCACTGACCTATCTATCATATGTATCCTAGACTTAGCCATATGTATACTCCCTTAAGTTTATCTTGTCTAACAAGACATTGATGGGGGCAGCCTGGGTATTTCTCAGTCAGCCCAGACCATTAGTTGACTTAGTGACATTTCAGGCCTAAAACCACACCTCTCCGTAGCCCCTCCTTGGGCTGTTTCCTAGTGAACTCTGGGTAAAATACCTGCACAATAGATATTAAAGTGCATGTTCTTTCAAGAACTGAGCACTCCTTAACCACTCCCTAATCCCACCCTGACTCACCTAGTTAGCATATTTGGCACATGTTTTACTATAGTTTATCCTATAAAAAGTTTAACGGCACCACTCTAAGGTTGCAGGTTCCCTAAGAACTTTTGCCCCAATAAATTTTTGCTGCCTTGACTTAAAGAATGCTTGAGTCCAAGAATGCATTCCAGGCAACCTTGCCCTGGGAACTCTCTTCTTGAGATTCCTGTATCCTTGTAGGTTTCTCCCTCCACATTTCTGGTTCCTCATCAACTCCATTACTCAATGAACTCCAGTGGCTCCCTATTACTTCAGGTTTGAATATGATATCCTCTGTTTGACTTTTAAATCCCTTTATAACTTAGCCCCTTCCCATCTTTCCATTTCTCTTACATTTTACAACCTCTCATTCCCACATTCTCTACCATCCTATGGCCCTGATCTCCTTGCTGTTCCACAAATGCAACATTCCACCCAGTTCTAACTCCAAGCATTTTCACTGGCTGTCTGGAATGTTCTCCTTCCATCATCTCTATTTTTTTTTGGAGGGGGGAAGGCAGGGTAATTGGGGTTAAGTGACTTGCCCAAGGTCACATGGCAAGTAGGTGTTAAGTATCTGAGGCCATATTTGAACTTAGGTCCTCCTGACTCCAGGTCCAATGCTCTATTCACTGTGCCCCCTAGCTGCCCCTCTTCATCATCTCTAATCCTAGTTGCCTACCTAGCTTCTTTCAAGTCTCAGCTAAAATCTCACCTTCTGCAAAACACCTTTCCTGATCCCCCTTGATGCTCTTTCTTTACAAAACTCAGTGAAGAAGATGCTACTATTATCTTCATTTTACAAATGGGGAAACTGAAGTTGAGGAATTAAGTGACCCCAGGGTCACACAAGTAGTAAGTGTTTGCGGCAGGATTTGAACTCAAGTCTTGTTGAATCCAAGCCCTGAACTCTGGATTCACCTACAGACCTGAAAATCCAGTTCCATCTAGTTATATTTCCAGCTCTGGGTTTGTAAATCAGTTAATTTCTCTGGACCTGCCTCCTCACCATTCTAAAAATCTGTAATTGCTTTCCTGAGACCATCTCAGGGTTCAGTTGTTACAAACAGAACAGGAGAGGTGAGATACATCATTCAGAGATGCTTATAGTGACTCCACTTACTCAAGCTGATGTAGGTGGAGCCCACCCTCTTACCTCAGAGAGAACCTTCATTTAGGGAGCCTGGGAAAGAAAGGTGGCAGTAAATGAAATGCCCCTTCACTTACTTTTTGGTGACATCAAGCCAGTGTAGTATAGAGGAAAGGAATTTGAACTAGGAATCAAGAGATCTGGGTCCCAGTCCTTAGAGCTGACACTATCAAGCATTTATTGTCTCCCCCATTAGACTGTAAGCTCCTGGAGGGCAGGAGCAATCTTTTGTCTCTTTTTTATCCCTTTTGCATACTCAGATACACTCAGCCCAGCTCATAGTTGTTGTTTTTGTTGCTCGGTCATATTTGAGTCTTCATGACACCGTTTGGGGTTTTCTTGGCAAAGACACTGGAATGGTTTGCAATTTCCTTCTCCAGTTCATTTTACAGAAGAGAAAACTGAGGCAAACAGAGTTAAGTTACTTGCCCAGGGTCACACAGCTAGTAAGTATCTGATGCCAGATATGAACTCAGAAAGATGAATTTTCCTGACTCCAGGCTGGGCCACCTAGCTGCCTTTCTTACCTGACTCCCAGCAGGGGCGTAATAAATGTGTGACTGACCGGTATTTGTTTAACAACTACTTCTTAGTAAATCTGGAACTAACTATGAAACTGTGATTAAGTCAGTCCTCTGGGTCTAGAGTTCCTGTATGTAAAAGTCAATTTACTCCAAATTTATTCAACATATTTAAGGGATTGTGTGAGGCTCCAGAGTTACAAAGATAGATTCCTGTGGGCCCTGCCCTCAAGGAACTTACACAAGGAAGAAAAAGACATACACAAAAGCCTATTCTTCAGGGGTGAATGAGTTAAACCCTTCTTTTCCAACTTTAACTCTTAATCCTATGTTCCCACAACCAACAAGCAAGCATTCATTAAGAACTATGTGCCAGACACTCTGCTCTCATCACAAACACAAAAAAAGAGAAAAAATCAGTCCTTACCCTCAAGGAGTTTACATTCCATCAAGGGAAACAGCAACTATACAGATAAGTTGATATAAATAAATACAATGTAACTATGAAGTAATTTCCCTGTTGGAGATGGCACTTGACCCATTAAGGCAGCCAGAGGCCCAGCTCTGAGGAACACAGCAGTGATTCCCTGAAAATGAGTCACATGTCATGCCAGAAAGGCCAGATAGTCCCTGGAATAGTTCACCTCTACCATTCTTACCTTGAGGGAAAAGCCTCAGAATTCCCATTTTAAAGATGAGGAAATTTAAGCTCTCCTAGGGAAAGACACATTGTAACAAGTAATATACTGTCAGCGCACCAGTCCTCAATAACTGAGCCAGAGGGATAACTCAAGTCTCCTACCTGCCAAGCCAGGGCTCACAAACATAAGGGAGCTGATGTTAACACACAGCACTTAGAAGCTACAAGCTGAGACAGTGAGGTTTGTGACAATCATTCTGTGAGGGTGGACCTTCAGCTGAGGTCAAATGGAATGGGCTGAACTCAAGGGAGGGGAGTAGCAGAGAGCACAAGAGACATGATCGTATCTTATGATAATACACAAGAATTATCATTGAGAGAAATAATTATTTCTCTATTACGTTCAATAACTACGAATTAGGAGCAAGGTTTTTCCCCTTTTCCTCATCCAGAAATCTCAGGCAGCCTTTGAGGTGGAGGACTGATACTGACATGGAGAACTCAGATCTGTACAAAATATAAAATTAGGTGAATTGTGTTTTACTCAGACAAGTCTGGGAAAACGTGGATTCTCCCTTTTGTCTGACAAGGTGATGTGGATACAAATAATTCTCTTTGGCCAAAACTGAGCAGTCAGTACCCCAGATCTTCATTAGGAGAGGTCCACCTTTCCTTATTATATTCATTCTCTCCTTAATCAGAGTTGATTTTTACCCTCAGGAACACCCACTCTTCCAAGGGCATACAAGCCTTGAGTGAGTTCTATGAGGGGTTTTTGGCCTAAAAGAGATGGCCAAATGATCATCCTTTTATTAATAATCTGTTAGCATTATTAATAAAATGATTAATTACCTGAAAATGATGTCTCTCAAACCTTTTATACGTTACATCATAATAATACCAGAGGGTCTGAAGTATTTGCAACACAGTTGTCACATTTGTCTATAGACTATCCCTGGGAGGAAGACTTGGGATTCCCATTTTAAAGATGAGGAAATTGGAGTTCTCAATGAGACCAGGGGACATCCCATGATCACACCCCAGGCTCCAGTAAGCTAGAACTCCAGACCCCTAACTGCAAACCCGAAGTTCTCTCCCATTGACCATGATTGCCCTTTTACTCAGTCAATTTAAATTCTAACAGAGGCCTCATAAACTGAGGCCATTTGGGAAAATGAAGCTGTAAGGATGAAAGACAATCCTTTCAAAGTCATAACATCTTAAGCCATAATCGATAGGAGAAAGTAGTCGAAGGCTTTAAAGAATATGCCAAAAGCCAGAAAGAAGCTGCTTAGAAGATACCTGCATGCTAAGCTGCACCCTGCAGCCCCAAACAACACAAAAGCTGACAATTGCTAGGAAGCACTACAAGAGAATCTTCAGATGGTCTATCTGATCATCTCCACATATGGTCATTAAGCCCTTTAATGTCACAGCACTTGGACAGGCAGGTGTATACGGCAACTAGATCTGAGTGATGTAATAGGAACAAGACAACTTGGAAGGAATAAGAAGGAATCTTCAACAGCAGTTCCTGCTCTGTCCATCTATCATTTCCTTTGGCCTCATCAAAAGGTAGCAGAAAAAGTACTCATCGTGGAGTCAGGAAAGATCTGGGTTCAAAACCTGCCTATGATACAAGGTGTTTGGCCATAGACAAGTTGCAGGAAGGTCAGCAAGGTGGTGCAGTGGATAGAGTACCAGGTTCAGAATCATGAAGACTTATCTTTTCAAGTTCAAATCTGGCCTCAGACACTTACTAGCTGTGTGACCCTGGGCAAGTCACTTGACCCGGTTTGCCTCAGTTCCTCATCTGTAAAATCAGCTTGAATGGGAAATGGAAAATTCCTCCAGTATTTTTGCCAAGAAAACCCCAAATGGGGTCATGAAAAGTTGGACACAACTGAAACAAATGAACATATGTCACCGACAATAAGTAGCTTTTATTAAAGGAAAAAGAGAAGCTCTGCGCATAGCAGGCATTTAATAAATATGTATCACCTGAATGAATAAATAAATGTACTTGTGCCTCACAGGCTATGTAAGGTAATTTTTTAAAAATTTAGCTCCTGCTTATTAAGTCCTTATCATATAAAGAAAACATTAAGAATGAGCCATATAGAAGCACTTTGTTCAAATGCATCAGGAAAAGAAAAAAAAAGGAAAAGGAAAAGAAGGTATAAATTTATTTCTCCTAATGGCATTATTTATTAATAGGAAATGTTGCTCTTTGTCCTTGGCATATGATTAGCTCTTTCTTTAATGCAGTGATTCTCAACCTGTGGGTCGCGACCATCGGTGACTAGGGGTCACCTAAGACCATCGGAAAACACATATTTCTGATGGTCTTAGGAAACGAGACACCGCTCCTCTATCGGTCTCCAGGCAGGTCTGCCCACATGCAGATACGCCCACATACGAGTATTAAAGGGTCACAGCATTAGGAAGGTTGAGAACCACTGCCTTAATGCTGCATTGTTGTCCAACTGAGATCGTTCCCACTTTAAAACTTGTGAGGCTCTTTATAAATCTAAAGTATCATTATTATTTGAATTATTTTGTATTTGCTGTATTTTTCTAGTTGAAATTTCTAGTTGAAATTATTACCCAGGATCATCTTCGACCAATGAATGTCTTGGGCTTGTTTCTTATCTATCTTTTCTTATCTAACCCTACCAATCTCACAAGAGTGTCATAAGGACAAAAAGCAACAAGTGTGGAGATCTCTTTAGAAAGACTCTGGGCACAGCTAGGTGGCACAGTGGATAAAGTACCGGCCCTGGGATCAAGACACCTGAGTTCAAATCCAGTTGGATTACAATCTGTATCACTGAAGGAGAATATGCACCAATGAGATCATAAATTCATCGAAGTGATCACCACATTCTAACCAACTAAGGTAAGAGAGAGCAATGACGTATATAGGGGATATAGGAATGGAAGCAGAGGACAAAAGAGAAAACACAGAAGGCAAAGTATGAGATGATGATCAGGCCCAGAAAGGTAAGGTAGATAAAGTGAGCTAACCTCGGTTGAAAAAAAAATGGGAACAATGCACAAAATAAGGAAAAATAAAGGCACCAGGAACATTTCAGCACAATATAAAAATATCTTACAAGAACTTTTAGTTAATATGGAAGAAAGAGTCAGGAAGGGTTAAAAAGAATTATGAAGGGCAGAAAGGTAAATTTTAAAATCAAACACCAAAGAATTAAATCTGGGGGGACAAAATTGTAAGCAAGCAACTTAACCACAATGCTTCTGGAAGGGGACGCTGGACCATGTCAAACAGATGACACAAAATGTATTGAAAGAGTTAAAAAAAAAAAAACTCTACTGGAATAATAGTCAGAAAACCTGTCCCACTTCTACTAACCATATGACCTTGGGAAAATAAGGAAGCCATCGATTTTTTGAAATAAACCAATAGTCCTTCTATCGTTTTTATCTTTATACCAAGAGTTCTAAAAGCTTTTCTGTCAATACAGAGCTTTGGCAGCAATAAAGAGAACCACTATCTCTCTCCGCTCCTATAAAAGGGGGGGAAACCATCAGAATGTATGCAGAGAATGGAAAATCGTCAATTGAACATGGGAAGAGCAAATCAGGTGAAAATAAGGACAAAGGAAAAGAAATAAGAGAAAATCAAAAACTGGTTTTGAAAAGAACAGGAAAGATATGCAAAGAAAATAACAGAAAAGAAATGAAAATGATATCTCTGAATAGGAGATGTAGAAGAGAGCCCCAGGCCATGAGGCACAGTTGATAAAATAAAGCACTCATTTCAGCATTTAATTAGATGTTATCTTATACTTTCAAATGCAGGATTTATGAAAATCTGCTATGAACTACTGGCTGCACCTGCTCAGATGTATGCCCCTAAGGGGATAGCTGTGGGGACAACCATTCTTCAAGATACTTGGCATCAGGGACAGTTCTTTTCTATTCATTGCTTCTAAAACAGAATTCCTTCTCTCCTCCCAGTCTTTTTAAATAGATAATCCAAAAGACTGAGATAACACCATTGCATTCTCCAGAGAGGGCACGTCTTCCAAAGTCCTAGACCCCTAGCCCAGATCATTAGCCACCCTCTAAATTCCCTGAGAATTCTTCACTGCCTAGGAGATGAAATGAGGGAAGGAGAGTTTTAAAAAAAAAAAAAATCAGTAGGCATTTTTTAAAGACCTACTATGTACCAGGCACTGTACTGGGTCCTGGGGATACAAAGACAGAAATGAGACAGCCCCTGCCCTCAAAGTGCTTACATTCTGACACTCTGATCCCAGATTGAAAACTGGAATGTTTCCTACAGAAATGGAATTGCATGAGACAGTTTCCTAGCCACACATTTCAATGTTAAGATGACATGGACCTGTGATTTCCTCCACTTGGGGTCACAAAGGTGACTGACTTGTTTATGGTAACACACTTAGGATTAGAGACAAGACTTAAGCCCAGGTTTTTCTGACTCCAAGCACATGGCTCAGTCCATTCACCAGACTGACTCAGGTACAGAATGGATTAAAAACAAAAACAAAAAAAACAAAAAACCAGCAATAGCTGACACTTATTAGGAGGTGGGAGCAGATGTGCCATTTCATTGGCAAAGGGAACTCCCAGTGAGGAAACTCCCTCTACCACTGTAGGTCAGCAACTGTTTTCTTCAGCTTATAGTCTAAGAGAGAGCTGTCTGAAACCATTTAGTAAACTCATAGAATTGGGGACCAATAAATCATATATTAGGGCAACTAGGGGGCGCCATAGTATATAGCACATTGGGCCTGGAATGAGGAAGACATATCTTTGTGAATTCAAATCTGGTCTCAGACAACTTACAAGCTGTGTGACCCTGGGCAAGTCACTTAACCATGTTTGCCTCAGTTTCCTCATCTGTCAAGTGAGCTGGAGAAGGAAATGGCAAATCACTCCAGTATCTCTACCAAGAAGACCCCAAATGGAGTCACGGAGAGTTGGACGCTACTGAAAAATGACTCAGCAACAATAAACCATATATAATATCTATGGTGTTTTCTTGGAAAAGATACTAGAGCGGTTTGCCATTTCCTTCTCCTGTGGATTAAGGCAAGCAAAGGTTGAATGACTTGCCCAGGGTCACCTAGCTAGTAAACATCAGAGGCTAAATTTGAATTCAGGTCTTCCTGATTCCAGGCCCAGCACTCTATCCACTGAGCCACCTAGCTACCTCCTATTACCTCGACTTACCGATGAAGAAATAAATGTTTGTGGACTAGTGTGGGAACCCGGGCACCACATATAACATCGATGTACTATTGTATTTTTATTGGCTTTGCCAAATATTGTCCAATTACATTTTAATCTGGCTTGGCTGCACTCAGGAGACTTGTGAGCCTAATGCTTGACATCTCTGGCCTAAAGGACTGAATAGCAAAGGAACTTTGCCAATGTCTCACACAGACAGGATGTATCAGAGACAAGTCTAGAACCTAGGTCTTCCCGACTCTAAAGTCAGCTCTCTGGTCACTATATCCATATATAGCATAGTTTCTACGGGGAAATAATTCTGGGTTCCAAACAGACTACATACAAATAAGGACTCCCTACATTCTACCTGCTTTGGGGTCCATGTCTGTTTTTTCACAGAAAGAAGCAACATTTCCTCATGGGCAGGTATGCACAATGAAACAAGGATTTTTCCTCCTTCTTTTAACCTACCATAAGACCTTGCATGGGGACCATCTCCAGGTATTCTGATCTATATCTGGCCACTGGACCCAGATGGCTCTGGAGGAGAAAGTATGCAGCCTCCCCTCACTTAATCCAACTCACTTGCAAGTCACGGCATCATCTTCCCAATGTCATTGTCCTCTTTGAGAATGAAGGACAAACAACAAGGGTCTTATATAATACTTAACCAACAGTAAGCCCAAATCAAATGCTTATTGAATGGAACAGAATAAAGCAGATTAAAAACTGTCATATGTTAAGAGACTAAAGGAACCTTAAAAAGTATCCAGTTCCAATCTTCCCATTTTACAGAAAATGAAATATAGGCAGGAAAGGTTAAGTGTCCATTTGCTACTTTGGGGCAGAATATGGATTAGACTGTAGGTTTCATAATCTAGGTTCATGAGGCTTCCCATCATGCCACCAAGGCTCTAGACAGGTCAAGTAAAATTCAGAGGCCTGGGTTTTCATTTCACCTTAAAGGGGAAGTAAGTTGGTTAGGTCTTGACCTTTATGGCCACTGGCATTTCTCAGCACAAAGACAGTCTCTGAGAAACATGAATGACAGTGCCTGCTCCAGAGTTCCAAGGCTGGCATTGAGAATGGGGAAAGAGGGGTCAACAGTGAAATATCTTGGCACGGCCACATGCCAGAGAAGTTGGCACAGCACCTGCCCATGCTGGGACTGACTCCAGACTGTCTGACCAATGTCAAGAACATGGATTATTCACTCAGAGGAGAATAAGGACAACCCCATCAGCACAGAGCTTCTGGGTCAAAGGAGCCATCAGCAAGAACAAGATGTCTTTGGGACGGATGGTGTGGCAGGAGGGGAGGAATCCATAGGATGCAGGTGTAGGGAAAAGGCTTCCTTTTTAAAAACCACAACAACTGTAATCACAGTGCCCTCTCAAAAAAAAAACAAAACCTCTCTGCAGAATGAGTGGGAGAGGTTCATTCCTTTAATGCAAACATTCCTCTGCAGAAACTCCCAGACCCACAAACCACAGGGCAATGGGGCCACACCAAAGGAATAAAGATTAGAGGGAGGAAAGGTGCAGAGAAAGGCAATGGAGCCATGTACTAAAGCCAGCGGTGAAGCGGAAGGTCAGTGTTGCTGCAGCATTTAAATATGTTTTAGAATAATGCAAAGTGTTCCAGGCTCATATGTGAACTCCCTTTCTGCAGATCTAAGGGTAGGGGGTTGGTCCCAGGTGATTTCAGTTCTTTCCAGTATTCTGATCCAGCAGAAGTGACCAAAGAGGAGAGGCAGGCACATAAGCAACCACAGCCTGGTCCCCAAGGCCCTCAAAATGGGGCTTTGGTTCCTCGAAGGAAAGGAGGGTGTAGATGACGGTGCCACATTTTTGTCACAGGAAATGAACTGGAGTTCAAATGGATTCCACAAACAATAATTAAGTCCCTGTGTGGCCAGAGAAGTTCTAGGTGCTGGGGATACAGAGATGAAAAATATCATATGCCCCTGTCCTTAAGAAGTCTGCAGTCAAGCAGAGGATATACACAGGTAGAAGATTATAATCCATTTATATGGTGCTTTAAGATTTGCAAATTTACATACACTGCCTCATTTGATCCTCACTACCCTGGGAGGCAGGTGCCATTATTATCCCCATTTTACAGATGAGGAAACTGAGGCAAACAGCAGTCGAGTGACTTGCCCAAGGTCACACAGCTAAGTGTCTAAGGCAAGATTTTAACTCCGGTCTTCCAGATTCCAAATCCAGCATTCTATCCACTGTACTACCCAGCTGTCTCAAAGACAGGTCCAAATGAAAGATCCAAACAAGGTACCAACATTTTTTAGAATGAAAAGATTCTTCCAGATGGAGTGGGTGGACGTTGGGAGGAGGGAAGGACCAGGAAAGGCTCTCACAGAAGAGGTGGCACCTGCATTGGACCTTGGAAGCAATGCATTTAAATAGGCCAGGACAGGGGAATGGGGGTGGGAGTAGGAGAGTCTAATCTGAGTGTGGGGGAGATGATACAAGCAAAGACCAAGGAAGAGATCAAGGACAAGGGAGAATAGCCCAGTTTGGTTGGAACACAGAGTGTGTGAGTAAAGACTGAAAACCTAGGCTGGGGTCCTGTAGAGGGACCTGGGCAAAGCATTATGGTAGGCAGTAGTAGCAGCAGACTGGATCAGAGGGGATGAGGCTAGAGGCCGTCAGACCAAGTAGGAAGCTACAGCATGGACTGATGGGAGACTGAACTAGGGGACTAATGTTGGTGGATATAAAGGAAGGGACAGATTTGAATAACATGAAGCTTACAGATGCCTTAGTCACTAATGGGAAGGGGGGCTGGGGGTGGGCATCAATCATGACATTCTGTGGTTCTGCAGAGGAATCCAAAGCGTGGGGCCTGAGTGACTTGGAGACATATGACCGTTGGTATAACCAGACCTTGCAATTCCAGGGAAAGAAAGAGTACAAAAGGAAGAGACTCATATCCTGGGGAAATCTGTTCATTTTGCAATCTTGGCTTACGAAATAGGGCAAGATGGGTTGTTGTTTTTTCCCCTTGAAATTTTTGCTTGGAGGGAATCAAGTTTAAATTTGTGCCATTATTTCTGATCCAAGGTCAGTTCAGGGCCAGGTGCCAGCTGGACCCACAAAGGCCAATTCTGCCCTTTTGGTTTCACACACAGTGACAGTAGATCTTTCAATAATAACTGACATTTAATGATGCTTTCAATATTGTGAAGTGCTTTATATATATTGTCTCATTCAAGATAGTACTAGGATCTTCTCTTCCCCTAATCCTTCTTTGCCTTAGCTCTATTCTCACCCCACACCCATTTCCAAAGACATATAGACCTCTCTCAGACATATCTTAAAAAGAAAAAATATTGAGAGACAGAGGATGGTAAAGGAAACAAGCCATGGAGGAGTCAAGGAAAGCAGAGGTAAAAAATAGACAACTTCAAGCAAATGACTGGACAACCAGAGCCTCTCAGACAGTGTGGGAAGCATCTAAGTCACCCTGGCACCAAGACAGTCATGGCACCCAACTCAATGGGTCTCTGGCTGCAAGCCCAGGAACAATGACAGTCCAGCTGTCCCCAAGCCCAATGAAAGTAGGAAAACAAAGACAGTCACAAGAAAGAGGAAGTAAAGGTTGATGGAACCACTCATGAGTATTCCCCTTCATCCTTTTGCCCAGGGAACCAACTTCTTTTCTCCGGATACAGTGGACATCCCATTGATTCTGTAGACAATAGAGCATTGGTTAGGAACTTCCTAATGAGGAAGCATCTAGTCATGGGTTTGAAAACCAGAAGGGCATTCAAGATCACCTAGTCAAATTCCCTTCAATGTGATGGATAAAAGCATATTAGGTCTAGAGAGATTAAAGGTCACACATAGTAGGGCTGGGATTCAAACCCAGGTCCTTCCAAATTCATCCCTTTTCCCCTTATACCATTCTATCCCGTCTAGTTCCAATATTTTATGACCAATAGGAGAGCTGCTCTGATATTCAAATCTGCCTCACACCAAGTGATTATCACCCAGTAATTATAAGTGACATAAATATGTCCAGTCAATTATGAAGTAAAATACCTGCTTGGCTGGCCCCACACAAGCTTTCAAGCATTCACAGGAAGGTACATTGCCTCAAAGCACCAAAGGATGTGACAATAAGGACCCTAACAGAGGTGGCTTCCAAAGAAAATGAATTAATTTTGGTTCCCAGTCACAGCCAACTCCCATGACAGGCTGATTCAGAAACACTCAGGGCCAGAGAGAAGCAGATGAGGAGACAAGAAGATTCTTGCTCAGGAGGCGATGAAGCAAGGCAGAAAAAAGATCAAGCGGTGAGACTGAGTCCGATCAGACACCAGCTAGAAGGGCCCAAACCAAGGCTTGGGGACCAGTGGGTAGGATTTTAACAGGAGTCTGATCAATCCTCAGAGGAGCTTCCACTAATTCATCTTCTACCCCCTGGTTCAAAAATGGGAAAGAAAACTGGTTGTTCACTAAACAAAGGCTTTAACAACGCAAGTTGAAATTGCAAGAGCCAAATTAAAATTCAAGTCTGTTGTATACTATGAGTGAGGCTAAGGTCTCACTGGCAACTCAGGGCTCCTCTTTGGGTCTCAGTATCTTCATCTGTAAAATGAAGGCTTTCAATAATTCATCATTCTAACTAATGCAAAGTGAAGCAAGTCAGGAAAAGAAGGAAAACAACATCCATAATGACTTCAGTAATTTAAACGGAAAAGAGCAACAGCTAAAATCCAGCTTGGGCACAAAAGAAGAGATGAATAAATGAATGAATAAAGCATTGCTGTGAAGATTCAATGAGATAATAGTTGTAAAGCACTTAGCACCTAGCCTGGCACTTAACTCTAGCACAAGCTTGATAAAGACTTATTTCCTCCCGCCCCTCCTGCTAACTATGCACAAAGAATGCACTGAGATATTAACTGAGGTGGGAGACAACAACGAAATACAGCAATCCAGGAGGATTCTTTGCTTTGAAGGATGGATGGAATTTGGAGGGTGAATGAAAGACTTTCTGGGCAGGAGGAAGATCCTGAGCAAAGGAACAAAGGAGGGACTTCAGATACCCTTCTTTAGTGGTCTGTGGCAGCCATGCTAAGAAGAAACCTAGGAAATTTACAGGATAACTTTGCTGTATATTTGAAGGGAATAGCAAGTTTTACATGGTAGATTTGTAGTTTTGTGTGCAATCATCTTTTTTAAAATGTACTGTGTTATGGAAATGCTTGCTTTGTTCCATGAATTGAAAATAGAATAAATTTTTAAAAACAAATAATTTTACCTCTGGCCCTACAAGGTCATCCCCTAGCTGGAAAAAGTCCAGTTATTTCTTCACATCCTGTACAATTTACAACTATAGGGACCTCCCTATCCTAACTACTTCTGGTATCAAACACCTCTCTCTTCTAATCAGCAGGAAACCAAATAGGGAAGCAACAGTTGGCCAATGCAATGGTTCCCCAATTAATCAACCAGCTAATCTTCAAGCCATCAGCAGCCACTGGCACCCCAACTCCCCATAGCTCTGTATGTTCCCAGTAATGAGAGATGATCAGAAATTACTATCACAGTGTCATCTCTGTGGAGAACCAAGTTAGTGAGTAGGAGGGGAAAGTGGGCTGCTCGCACCCAATTCCTTCTTAGAGTCACAAACCTCCTCTCCCTTGCTCTATGAGGAAGGGAAAAGTCAATCATTCTCTCATGGAAAAATGTGGATATTCCGGGCTTTGACGCTATCAGTAACACAGCTTGGTTTAATGAATGTATTTTAATACACCTGGATTCTCACTAATCGGGTAATGAAAACATTGCTGATAAAAGTGGCTTCCTCAACCCCAGTGGAGCAGCACCAGTTACTGGAACAAGATTCCCTCCCTGGGTTTTTGCCTTAAGCAGTGTTTCTATTGTTGTTGTTTTTACAATGAGTCCTAACTGAATAAGGTAGTCACACAATGCAAGTCTCGTCAACAGCTGTGGCATTTACTTAATGTTCATCAGGAGCATGGCTCAATTCCAGAAACTCTGCCTACCCTTTTCCCTCTTATCCAGTGGGTGGTTCACGTTCCTTTTCCTTCCTGGTTACTTGTCACAATTGGTGCCATCAAAGGAGGTGTAACCAAATTCAGCTGCACAACTGACACCACCCTGGCTCTAAAGTCAGGGGACTTGGGTTTAAATCCTTCCTCTGGTCATTACTACCTGTATGACCTTGGGCCAGTCCCTTCCCCTCCTTGGGCCTCAGTTTCCTCATCTGTAGGGAGGTGGTCTAAATGGCTTTGAAGGGCCCTTTATGCTCTAGATCTGTGATTTTTTACTGCTAAACAAGGTTTAGATAGAAGTAAATATGAATTTCTGGGCTATAACCCATCCTTGAAGGTCACCTTCTCTTATGGAGTTATTGAAGCTTTCCTAAAAGGCCCTTTATCAAATCTGACTGGCCTGTAGGATCACAATTTACTACAAGAGGATGAGGGGAAGGGAATATGATGGGAGGGGGGGCGGGAATGACAGTTTGTTTCCACACAATATCATGAAGGGCTAAAACTTCCTGACCCACTTTGCTTTTCAGGGGTTTCTGCATTGCAGCTGCAACTGTCCCCTTCTTCCCATTCTTCTTCTGCTCTAATTTTTTCCTGGCACTTCCAGTGAGTTTTCCAGTAATTGGCATAACATTACCCCCAAAAGCTTTGCCCTGCTGTTTTTGCCTTTTGAAATTTAATGTGCAGTTTTCAGCTCCCACACATTGTGGTCTATAAGACCAAAAATATCGACAAATGTTCTGATATACAAAGATGGATGAATGAATAAAGACCCTCGTGTTCCCTAAAAACATGCCACCTAACTCATGCTTTATAGGACAAGGTGCAAATCTAATGAATGAAGCAGTAAATGACCTTTCTGGTGATTAGTAGAAGTTTTTGTAGATAGTTTAAAGGTAATGAAGAAAAGACAGTTCCTCTACAAACACTGTCCTAGCCACATAGCTTATAAATCTGGAAGATGGGATCATCCCTGGGTCATGCAGGGTGGTTCAGAAATAGAACTCATTATATGCTGCATGGCCTGTTTTAAACAAGACAGTCAAACCCACTCACACCTTGGATTCAATGCCTGATCACTGCTTCCCTGTACCTCAAATTCCCTCATTAGTATAAAAAAAAGTCCAAAATGATAACAGTATAGAAGCTGGTGATAATGCTCTTGTGGATTCAGAGGAGAGAGAATGAAAAGTTTGAGCTCTGTAATGACAGGAGAGATCCTATAACCCCAATACCATTACCGATGGTATTCTGTATTACACAT
Source organism: Pseudochirops cupreus (assembly GCA_028627135.1). NCBI lineage: Eukaryota > Metazoa > Chordata > Mammalia > Diprotodontia > Pseudocheiridae > Pseudochirops > Pseudochirops cupreus. The sequence continues at coordinate 44,661,339 of CM053584.1, read as the reverse complement.
TATAATGCAATGAGCCAAACTGCATGTGGCCCGGGTACCTTCAGCAATCACTCTCTGTAAAGAAAAAATGTAATTGAGTTTTCTTTGCACTGGAGCTGAATGGAAGATATGTTCTTTCTGTGGTTCTTTTCATCCTTCTCTAGAGTAGCAATTACATATCAACTTCCCTGTCTCTCATGACTTTAAACATCCTACAAAGCCCCTTGAAACAAATCCATGTAAACTTTCAAATGTGAGTTCACAAGAACTCCCAAATGAGAACCAGGAAAAGATTGGAGTGGGTATAAATTAGTGAAAAACATGAATGACACCTCCCTTTCTCCAAGCATTTGTCTGGTCTAGAGGAAAGCATGAAAGATTTGGAATGTGAGGGTTTGAGTTCAAATTCCAAGGATGGTGATTTCTCACTTGGGTGACCTTGGGCAAGGTCTTTAGTAATCCTAGGCCTCATTTTAAAAGGAAAAGAGTTGAATTAGCTCTAAATCTTTGGTCCTATTTTTCACTTAGTGATTCACTGGAAATATAAATATAAGGTGTCTCTAATGTCTAGAGAATAGAGGTATGATTTTTGCTATTATTATTCATTATAATAAACAACATTTTTATGGTACTCTTAAGATTTCCAAAGCAATTTCTTTGCAACAGCCTCCTTAGGTAAGAAGTGTAAGTACCATAATCTTCATTTTATAGATGAGGAAACTGAAGTTTGAAGAGACCATTATTTGCTCACTATCAGTTACAAAGGCCCAGAAGTGTTGAGGGTTGGGACTGGAACTCAGATTTTCTCACTCCAAGTCCAGTGTCCTTTCTTCTATACCACACTGCCCTCTTTCAGAATTCCTCACACTAAGATATCCAAATGTCCAAGAGTTTGTTATAAGGGAGTTGAACAATATTAGACCATGAACACAGCACAACACAAACTTCCTTTAATGCTATCCTTCCATGTCTAATATATCTAACTTGTTTTGATGACATTTCCTTGAAGCTCCCCGAGTTTGTACACTGTGAATGTCACATACCCACTTCTTGTATCCACATCTAAGTGGGTAAATGTGCCCACTCACATCATTTTTCAAATAGCAGCAGCAGCTCCAAACTAATGACTTAAGACTGTGATGGTTTCTAAGAAATCCAATAAATCTAGGTTTTAGCGCTAGCCTCTTTTAATAGCTGCTTCACTTGCTGGAAAGGCATGACTGCTTGGGTCAATGATGGTCTACAGGGGTATGGACCCCTTTGGCATCTGTTGAAACCCAAGGACTCCTCAAAATGATGTTTTTCAATGCACAAAATAAAATTACTTGTATTGAAATAACTCAACAAGGCTAACAAAATATTTTTCAAAAGAAAGTTCATGGACCCCAAGACTCCCTCCACACTCTGTGGAATGAAACCCTGGCAACAATTATAGAATTTAAAGTCAGAAGGGCTCTTACCATCTTTCAAAGCCAACCCATATAAATGAATTGCTACTACAACAGACCCAATAACTGGTCATTCAGCCTTTGCTTAAAGACCTCCATTAAGTAGGAAGTCCAAACTTCCATAAGCACTTTCAGGTTGCTGTAACTCCTAAAGCACTTTTCTTTACATGGACACAAATTCAACCAACTCTGGTGTATGGGAGTCAAGTGGAAGATCTTACCATCCTTCCTTCCTGCAATGGAATCCTATTTTCAAGAGCTGCCAAATCAAATTATTCAAGCTTATTCCAAGCCCAGAGCATTGCATTCTCCCTCCTACCCTCACACATATTGAGTACTTCATAAATTGTTGCTGATGTTAATGATGCAGATGGAAGGGGGAAAAAAAAACAAAGGCCATCTGCTATCTCCATGAAGCCAGTCACTACGATGATGGCCTCATCATCAAAGCTGTAGGAAATGTAGACACTCAAGATAAGAGACTGACCTCCCTACAAGATTGGTTTCTCCTTAAAGTAGGAACTGTATTCTACTTGTCTGCCCAACCCTAGCACAAAGTAGCTATTTAATAGAACTTCTTGGGTCAAAATTCTACTCTCCAAAGCCTGCCTTAGCTTAGAAACTACCTTTACAGCAGGACAGAAATTACTCTTGGAGGTCGCAGAACAGAACGAAATAAGACAGTAGAACCAAAAGAACTTAGGATTGTATTGAGGCTCGGGAAGGTTATCTTACTTCCCCAGGTCACTCAGTGGCAGAGAGGTGATTATTTGTGTTCCATTGCTTCATTTCTGTTAGAGCTTGGTTTATACTAGGAAGATTCCTCCACCACTGTTTAGAGAGCATTACAACCTCCTGTTCTTGTTGGGCAGTATAAGAGAAACATTCTCTTGGCCCTCTTGGATCAGTTAATATAGTAGCTGTCTCCAGGACATTTTTGAATTTTATATAGAGACTATTTCTTTTAGTTTCTGTGTAAAAGGAGAATTTTAAAAGAACCTGGGCTGGTGGTTCTGCATTCAGAATGTGGCCCCCAGAATGACTCGGAGCCCAGTTATTCCAATTATATGCTTCTTCCTCCTTCCCCACTGCTGATTCAACATGGTACCCCACTTGTGTTGTTCCCATGTCAGATACAATCACCACCAGGAGCAGGCCTGAATGACTGTGGAATTTTGTTTGAAAGAATATAATCCTATTTATTGATGGCCTTCTTCAAAAGATAGATTTCTAAATCCATGGCCTACGCCCCACACCACCCACCAGTCAACAGAGGGAAATCCAGGCCATATAAAAACGAAAGATGTCTACAAAAATATACTGTTAAAAAATACCCCAGACGTGTTCTGACCCATATCATAACCAACAAGAGTCTCTTAGTCTGAACATTATTCTGATTAGCAGAGATTAAAATTCCAAGTGCTTTTTGGCAATCATATTATATAGCACTGTTTCACATAGAGTAAAATATGAGCCAACCTCCTCATTTGACGGATAAGGAAACTGAGACCCAGAGAAATGATAGAGTTTATCAAAAGTCATAGGTAGGAAGAGATAGAGCTGGGACTAGTTTCTTCTGAATGCCCGTCCTGTGTCTTTTCTACTATACTCTACTGTAGGGGTGGAGAACCTGCGGTCAGGATCAAGCGTGGCCTTTTGATTGAGTCCAAGTTTTACAGAACAAATCCTTTTATTAAGGGGATTTGTTCTGCGTAAGTTGGAGTCAGTCAAAGGGCCACACTTGAGGACCTAGAGGTTCACATGTGGCCTTGGGGCTGCAGGGTCCCCACTCCTGGTCTACTGCTTCTGCCCCCTTTTGTTTCTGTCTCTGTGTTTCTCTGGGGTGGACATGAAGGGAGGGCAGGGAGAAAAGGGATATTTAGACTTATAATTTCATTGCAGTGGATAGTCAATAAACATTGATTAAGTACCTATTATTTGCTAGAAACTATACTAAGTGCTGGGAAAACAAATAAAAAGTCCCTGCCCTCAAGAAGACAACACACAAAAGGAGGCTGGAAAAATGAGAGAGAAAGTTGGTATGTTTCAATTCCTGGTGTGGAAACTCCTCCTTCCAAAGAAGATCAGTAACTTACTTGTAAATTATAGGTTTAGAAAGTTTCCTGACTCCTTTGAGAAGTTAAGTGAATTGACCATGATCTCATAGCTATTTGTGTATGTCTGAAGCAGACCGGGACCTCAGGTTTTCCTCATAACACTTTCATATTCTACTTAATAGCACTGAAGGCCAGTAAAAGATGTAATACATACATAAAGATATACGTATATACATTATATCTACATATTTTTGTTCAGTCATTTCAGTCATGTCCCAACTCTTTGTGACCCCATCGGAGGTCTTGGCAAAAACAGCGGTTTGCTATTTCCTTCTCCAGCTCATTTTGCAGATGAGGAAACTGAGGCAAACAGAGTTAAGTGACTTGCCCAGGGTCAGACAGCTAGTAAGTGTCTGAGACTGGATTTGAACTCATTTTTTTCTGGCTCCAGGCCCAGCACTTTATCCATTGTGCCATCTAACTACCCATCAACATGTATATACACATATATCATATATACATATGATATACATATACATAGAAAAGACATGGTATCATAGACAAGTCCTGAAAAAAATTTCCTTACATATAACAAGAACAAGAATGGACTATGAGATTTCAGCAAGGCAGCTTTGAAAAAGCAAGAGGACTGAGCATATGGTTAGGAATTTTGCCTCACATTTCACACATAAAGAAAATTAGGCTGGGAAAATCAAAGTGGATTTCAGGCGATCTCATGGAAAGACAGGTAGTTATACAATTTCCTAAGTCCTTCTCCCCCCCAAAAAAGAAACCCCAACTTTCTTCTCCAAGCCCTCTGCTTCTATCATTACTCTCTTTCTCTTAAAGCAGGAATGGGGCCATTCACTACTTTTTAAGAAAATAATGTAGCTAGCAGTAATCAAAAAACTAATTTGCATCATTTGGGCGTTACATTTGCATACTGAGTTCAGAGCCCATAATTTCATGTGTGTAAAATAAAACAATTAGGATGGCCTACTATAATTGTACTCAACCCCAGCATTTAAGTATTTTGACCACATGAAATACTTATTAGAGTCTGAAAACCAGCTCATTTGATTACGTCACTGTGTAGGAAAGCCTGGAATGAAGCAGCCTGGGGTAGCAGCTGCTCAGCCTTGATTCTCCAGAAGCAGAGTCACCTGGCTAACATGAAGATTTAGGAAAGTATTGCTGGCCAGGGCCCATCTTTCCTAAGGCAAGCACCAGTCTATATATTTCTGCCTTTGCCGTAATTGAATTTCTAATGCTGGCAGACATCCATGGTGAGATGCCAATTAGAATCTTCCCTCCTTTCATTTAGCCACTTACTGGGGAAAGTTACAATGATGAAAGTAACTTTACTACCTAGTGCCCCTGGGAAAGGAGGGTGAGTGGATTCTTCTGAAGTGGAGGTGGCAAATTGGACAGAGGTCTGGACCTGTAGTCAGAAGGACCTGGGCTCAAATCTGACCTTGGATATTTATTAACTGTGTGACCCTGGACAAGTCACTTAACCCAGTTCACTTCAGTTTCCTTATCTGTAAAAAGACCTGGAGAAGGAAGTGGAAACTATTCCACTATCTCTGCCAAGAAAACTCCACCTGGAGTCACAGAGTGTCAGAAACAACTGAAAAATGACTCAAGAACAATAAAAGCACTTGATTTGTTTTCTCCCACCCCGAAGCCTTTGCACTTGCTATTTCTTCTACCCAGAATTCCTACTGTAGTACACTCAAAAATGCCAAATCCTTTCCCTCCTTTGAAAAGATTGTCTGTCTCTGAATCCTCCTCTCAGTGACCAGGATGCATTCAGATCACCCAGTCATTCCAAGTCCTTTGCCCCACATATGTAACTCTGTTGCACAGAAATGAGTCAAAATCGATGCTTATGTACAACTTGGAGGACATCAGAACAGGCCTATGTCCAAAAATCCCTCTGATCTTCCTTATTTCCCTGACTGATGTTTGGAAAGTTACCCTCAGTCAGGTGACTTCTCCTTCAGTAAGATTTGCCCATCTGTAAAATGTGGGGAGAGGAATTAGATCATTTCCAAGATCCCATCTGAGTCTAACATTTTGAAAATCTATGAAGCTTCCACCCATGTAGCCCAAGGCTTTTTCTTCTACAATCTTACTGCCCTGTGACCTTGGGGCTAGCACTGAATGTCTCTGCAGTCAGGTGCCTTACCTATAAAATGAGGGACCTGGACTAGGTCTCCATGGTTTATTCCAGCTCTAAATCTATGGTCCTGCCTTTCTGAATCATCTTGTACTTTAGCATCAGAAGTCCTAGATAACACTATTGTGTGATGTTACATATGTATACATATATATATGTATACACACATATAATATACATATATACACACATTGGTGTGTATGTGTGTATGTATGTATGTATGTATGTATGTATGTAT
>CM053584.1:44622064-44654935 GCA_028627135.1 Pseudochirops cupreus | reverse complement strand
TTTGTATTCTCTGAAGTTCAGGGTGCCGACTTTTTCCCCTGAACTAGGTAAATGGTATTTGATTGATTAAAGTAAGATTGTTAACCCACTTTGAGTTGCTTTCCTTTAGAAAAGCAGATCTAAGAACCTGTGCTAGTAGCCGCCTGGGTGTGCTGGGGTGCTTGCTGTTACAGGCACATAACAAGGGATAATAAATGCTCTGTGTTTATTGACTGATTGACACCAGTTATCCAGGGTGTTGTTGGAGGCTGCCTCGACTGGGAGCTTTCCATCCCTGTGAGTCACCAGATGAGACCTATAGCATCCTGGGGTTCAGAGCTGGAAGGGGACTTTGGATGAAATTGGAAGACCTTAGACCTTTTTATATAGGAGGAAAATAAGACACAGAAGATAAATGTGTTTCTCAAGATCATACGGGTAGAAGTAAGTAAGTTGAACTATGGTTTATACCCATGTTTCCTGACTCAAAATTGGAGATTCTTTACCTGGGGGCTGTGAATTCTTTAAAAATATTTTTAATAACTATATTTCAGTATAATTCATTTCCTTTGTGATGCATGTTATTTTATGAATTTATAAAATCTTTCTGAGATGGAGTCCATAGGCTTTATCAGACTGCCAGAGAGATCCAGGATACAAAACTATTTAAGAATTTCTACTCGAAATCTAGGGCTTTTTCCTTTATGCTGCTTTGCCTCCCATGAGGCATCTATGGCAAATCTGCTTTCCTATCCCTCTCCTCCCACCTTTATCCCTCAAATGTAATCTTTCCCCTTGGAATTTGTGATTGTTGACTTTTCTCCTTTGCACTCTTAAAGATTTTTCTCCCTGTGACATTTACTGCCTCAAGTGCTAGTCCTTTAAATAGAAAGGATTTCTTTCTCAAGTAAAGAATCTTTGAATCCGAATGATTAAGTGAAATACATGTTTTAGGCCATGTCTCAGGAGATTGGAAGAGGAATCCAATAGGCTTCCCAGCCCCCTCCCAACACAGGTGGCTCCTGGACTGATTCAGTGGTAGATGTCACCTGTATTGGCAGACCAGACCATGCTTCTGGCTGGGGTTCATTTTTTGTCCATGTGCAGGCTTTGCTAGAGAGGTTCTCAGTTCATTCAGTGGTGAATTATGTCTGTGTTTGTTGATTTTCTTCTTCATGGTCAAATTCCTTCACTATCTTCTTCTTTCCCATTTGTAGGATAAAGCAGCATGTTGCCCTCCTGTGACCCACCCTGTCAGGCAAGTTGAGGGGATTCCTGTCTCTGTGCCAAGCCCTCAATGGTGTTCTGTTTCAGGACTCTGGTGATGAGACCTGGTTGGGTTTAGGAGGGGTTATACTGCTGAGGGGGACATCTGTGAATAGGGCTGTTCATGGCAGAGACAAGAGGGAGTTGGTCATGGGGCCATCTTCTGAGTCAGAAGTAGAAAAGCTGAGAAGGGAGGAGCAAAGAGCCAGATCCTTGCTCCTAGGATTTCATTCTTCTTGGTGCCGATTCTTCAACTGAGCTAGGAGGGTGAATTCCCCCACTGCCATGCTATGAAGGTAGAGCCTGGAAAAAGAGAGGTCAAAAGGAGCTTCCTCAAAGTAAACGCTAAGAAGATCTTCAAGTCTTAGACAAGGATCGTAAGGGAGGGTGGTGAAGTGGATAGAGTGCTGGGCTTAGAATCAGGAAGACCTGAGTTCAAATATGGCCTTAGATACTTCCTAGCAGTTTTCTCATCTGTAAAATGGGAATGATAAATAAAAGCTCCAACCTCCCAGGGTTGTTATGAGTATCAAATGAGAGAATAGTTGTAAAGTGCTTGACACTGTGCCTGGTACATTGTTGTCGTTCAGTCATTCACTTGTACCTGACTCCATGTGACCCCCATGGATGAGTCCATGGGATTGTCTTGGCAAGGATAATGGAGTGGTTTGCCATGTCCTTCTCCAGTGTGTCCCCATTTACAGATGGGGAACTAAGGCAAATGGGAGTTGTTGACTTGCCCAGGATCACACAGCTTGTAAGTGTCTAAAGCCAATCAGATCTTCCTGATTCCAGACCACTGTACCACCCAGCTGCCCTTGTAAGCCCTATATACATGTTAGCTGTTATTATTATTATTATTATTAGGTAAGTGGAACTGATCTTAGTTCCTTTCTGTATAAGTGTTAAGATGGTGTCATAGCTGTGGCATTCTTGGAGTGGTTGCAGGTCAAGATAAGTATGACTGATTGAGGCTCTGAGTGGGTACATGAGAGTTAGAGATTTAGCTGCTGTTGATTAGGGTAGGCCTTCTGAGAAAGGGGTTACCTACTATTGTTATTGGAGGGGGGATTGGGCAGAATCTCATACATCAAAGTATTAATACCACTTCCCATCATTCTACCCGTAGATCTTTTTCTTTTTGGTTTAGAACAACGGTTCTCAACCTGTGGGTCACGACCCCTTTGGGGGTTGAACGACCCTTTCACAGGGGTCACAGGGGTCGCCTAAGACCATCTGAAAACACATATTTCTGATGGTCTTAGGAACCGAGACACTGCTCCTCTATCAGTCTCCAGGCGGGTCTGCCCACATGCAGGTACACCCACATGCAGATACACCCACATATGAGTATTAAAGGGTCAGGCATTAGGAAGGCTGAGACTGGTCTAAAAGATATGTTTTGGTCTTCCCAGGGGCTCCTGTTAAAAAGAAAGTATCCCTATTGGCTGCCATGTTAATTAACAGTATTACCTATCATCATCCTTTAAAATGAAAGGGGGCCAAAAGAAAGAACACTGTATTTGGGATAAAGGACATTGATGCAGATCTCACCTCTGCTATCTCTATGACCTTGGGCAAGTCACTTAACTTTCCTAGGTCTTAGTTTCCTCAACTTAAAATGAGGAGTTTTGACTAGCTGATTTCTTCAGGTTTCTTCCAAACTATAAATCTATGATTCTCTGATCTGAGTTTAAATCTGGCCTAGTTAGTACATGTGTGACCGTGGGTCAGCTCACCTTTCTGGGCCACAGTTTCTTTATCTGTGATCCTAGATGATCTCAGAGGCCTCTTTTAGTTCTGACAGGCTGTGATTCTCTGATCATAGTCAATAGCCTGCTGAGAGTAAGACCCTGCTGAAGGGGGACAAAGGAAAAACTTTAGGAGAGAGAGAGGGTTGTACTAACAGAAGGGACAAAAAGGGCACTGATGAGATGAGAGCCTTTCAAAGACAGGCTTGACCTAGTTTACAATTGTTTCAAGGGCAAGGTCTTGAAGACTGTGGGCTGTTGGGTAGGACATGGCACCACTGGGTCCAGATCTTCTAGAAATTGTTCCTTTCTTCCCCTTGAGAACACTAAACCACACTCCAAAAGAAGTAGATGGTTTCTACTCTCATTATTCAGTTGAAACTGCTGTCTCCAAAGTTACCAATGATCTCAGATGATCTAATATCCTTTTCTCAATCCTTGTCCATCTTGACCTCTTTGCAGCCATTGACACTGTCCATTACACGCTTCCTCTTGCTGTTTTCTTCTCTGTAGCCTTTGGTGATCCTGGTCTCTCCTGGGTTTCTTCCTACCTCTCTGTTGGTTCACTGGATCTTCATCTGGTTCATGCCTCCTGAGGGTGTCCTCAGAGCTCAATCCTGGACCCTCTTTTCTTCTCTCTCTTCTGTGTTTCCCATGGTGATCTTGTCACTTCTTTTGGATTCATTGATCTCTATGCAAATGATTCTCAGATCTATTTATCCTACCCTAACTCTTTCTTAAACCCTCCAGTGTCCCATCTCCAAATTCTTAGACTTCTCAAACTGGATATCCTGTAGACCTCTGGAATCCAACACGTAAAAAACTGAACTTATCATCTTTCCCCCCAAATTTTCCCCTCTTCCAAACTTCATTCTTACTGTTGAGAGTAGCACCATCATCTCACACACCCAGACTTGCAAACTAGGCGTCATATTTAAGTCTTCAATCTCTCATCACCCCTTTTCCCCTATAACCAATCAGTTGTTAGGGCCTTTTGTTCCTGCTTTTGTAACATGGCTTGTATATGCCCCCTTTCTCCTTTGACACCAACCATTCTGGTCCAGGCTCTTCCTGCTTCATGTATACTTAGACCATTGCAATCACCAGTTGATTGATTTCTCTGTCTCAAGCCTCCCCACTTCCCACTCCATTCAGCTGTCAAATTGATATTCCTAAAGCACAAATTTGACCATGTTGCCCCACCATTTCCCCAGTCAGTCAGCTCCAGTGGTTCGCTATGGCCTCCGGAATCAAATATAAAATCCAGGCTGCTTCCAAAGCCTTTCATAACATGGCCCTACAATTTCTTACATCTTATTCCCTTCCCTCTACATATTCCATGACTCAAAGATACTAGCTCCTCGTTATTCCTTGCACAAGATAGTCTGCCTCTCCACTAAATTTTCACTGGCTGTCCCTGATACCTGGAACACTCTTCCCTCTTCATTTCTCTATCTCTTGGCTTCCTTGAGTCTCAGTCAAAATCCCACCTTCTTCAAGAAGTCTTTCCCAGCCTTCCTTCCCCCTGAGATAACCTCCAGTCTATCTTGTGCCTAATTTGTTTATACAGTTGTTTGCATGATGTCTTCCCCATTAGAATGTGAATTTCTTGAGGGCAGAATGCTTGGCACATAGTAGGAGGTTAATGAATCCTTGTTGAAGTTGGTCAGATGAGAAGGGCTTTGATGGGCTGACCTCTTTGGAATAACAACAAATGTTTTGATGACACATAGATTTCTGGCTGTTTAAAAAGTACAGGGACGGATTCTGTGGTAGAATTGCAAGGACCATCTGGAGGTGAAGCTCACTAACAGAACATGATGTAGCCTCCATGATGGAAAGAGATATTTTTGAAAGCCAGATGGCACTCAGAAGGAGGCTTAAATCCTCATTTATGGCTCCTCTGGCTATGTAAAAGGTGAACCCTCTGCTACCAAATAAACAGCTTTTGAAGCTGTGTAGCCCAGGATCAGAGCTCCCTATTTAAACAGTGACCAAAGCTGTCAAATGTGGGTAGAAAGGTCTTCTGGTCTCTTGGTTGAAAGAGAAGAGTTGAAGGAAGCTGGACTCAGGACCTGGTGAATTTTTTCTTTCTTGGCCCTGCTTCCCTTGGAAATTGTGAGTTTTTCTGAAAATGTCTCTCGGAATAGTTGAATTCCTTTTCCTGCTTGTGAGTCTTCAGGGCCCCAGCCCTATTGGCTGATCTGGTTGGTACTGACTTTGCAGGCAGGGGTGGGTGGATCCTGCTGAAGCTTTGCCTAAGGCCTGATGGTCACTACCTGAAGTCTGAACACAGGGTACAGGCTCTCCCAGCCCTAACTATAAGTCATATCTGCCCTCTGTAGCACCAGTCTCACGTGTCCTCCCCCAGTTCCTGTTTCTCCTGTCCTTCCAGACTCTGCTCCCTCTAGTTACCCTTCCTTGACTCTCCCCATCCCGTGCCAGTCAATCCAACAACAGCAGTAATAATAGCAAACGTTTATATAACACCTTCTGTATACAAGTTACTGTGCCAAGCACTTTACAGATATTGTCTCATTTGATCCCCACAACAACGCTGGCAGGGAGGCGTTATTATGACTCCCATTATACAGATGAGGAAACTGAGACAAACAAGGTCACACAGCTAGTAAATGTCTGAGACTGCATTTGAACTCAGGTCTTCCTGACTCTAGGCTCTATCCACGATATCACATAGCTGCTCATCTTTCAGCCTTTTTCTCTTTTCTATCTTCATAGCCTTTCATGGTCCTCCTCTTAATGTGAGTGCCTTCCCTCTGAGATTTTCTCTAATACGTCGATATATGTCTGTATCAATGTATCTATATGTGTATGCATGTAAGTATGTATCATATGATATAATAATAGATAACATGTTATTAATATATAATAATACACACGTGTCACACACATGTATATACAGACATATTTATATACAAATATATATCTTTGGTATGTATATTGTCTCTGATTTATTATATATTACAAATATCCCGTATACTATATGTAATAAGTATATATATTGTTTTTATGTAGCTGTTTACATATGTAATAAGTATATAAATATAGTTTTAATGTAGTTATTTACATATATAATAAGTATATATCCTGTTTGTATGTAGTTTTTCTTCCCCATTCGATTGTGAGTTCTTTGCCTTTTTTTGTATCCCTAGGAATTAGTGCAATTTCTGGAACATAATAGGTATTTAAGAAATGCTTGTTGATTTGACTTGGATAAACACAGTATTAGTAGGTATAGATCAGTGGTTCTCAACCTTCCTAATGCCTGACCCTTTAATACTCACATGTGGGTGTATCTGCATGTGGGTGGACCCGCCTGGAGACGATAGAGGAGCAGTGTCTTGGTTCCTAAGACCATTGGAAATATGTGTCACCCCTGTGACTCCTGTGAAAGGGTCGTTCGACCCCCAAAGGGGTCGCGACCCACAGCTTGAGAACTGCTGGTATAGATAGTTCTTTACAGTTGTCACTGATTATAAGTTTCTGTCATTATATGTAGATACTGATGTTTGGATGTGGCCAAGTGGATTATGGACTGCACCTGGAATTAGGAAGATCTGGGTTTGAATTCTGCTACGTAGCTTACTTAGTTCTTTGGCAAGTCACACAAACTCTCTGAACCTCAGTCTCTTCATCTGGAAAATGGTGATGATAACACCTACCTCACAGTCTTGTTGTGAGGGCCAAATGAGAAAATGTTTATTAAGTGCTTAGCACAGTACCTGTAATCAACCAATAAAAAAGCATTAATAAGAGCCTTCTGTGTGCCAGGTACTGGGAATTCAAAGACAGAAGTGCCTGCACAGAACTTACCCTGTATTGGTACTATATAAATGTTCACTGTTATTACGCCCTATTCTCCATCTCTTCCTTTTCCCACTGGGGGGGATGAGGTTGGAATTCCACACAGCTGGGAATGTGGTGCTTTGCATACATTTAAAGGTTGACTCATAGGTTGAATGGTGGGAGTTCTGGGAACTAATAGCAAGACCAGCACTACTTCCTTTTGGTCTGGAGAGGGATCTAGTTCAATTCCCTCATTTTACAGATGACTAATCCAAGACCTAGAGAAGGGAATGACTTGTCCACAGTCAAACACAGCCAGCAGATGTGGGAATGGTAGTGAAAGCTTTTTATTCACTCTAATTAAGTCATTGTCATTCCTGCCTGCACAGGCACTGACCTGCCTTTTAACTCTGCAGTGTTTTTTAAATAATCATTGTAATTATATATCTCTGCTAATTTTTGTTCTCACTTTTTACTGTGTCAGCTTTGATTATCCTGCCTCATCCTCTCTGCAGCTTCCCCCCAGCTTCCCCAATATGCATCTAATCAGTTGCCATGTCTCGTCAATCCTCCCTCTACAACATCTGTCTCTGGTCCTAATCTCTCCCTCAAAAAGGCTGCTACTCTGGTGGTTCAGGTCCTTGTCGCTGATTGCTTAGGGTATTGTAATAGCCTCCAACTTGTCTCTCCACTCCAATCATTCTCAAACTTAGCTATCAAAATAATATTCCTCACCCCTTCATTCAAAAACCTCCGTCTGGCCTCCAGAATAAAATACGGCCAACCTTAGCCTAGCATTTAAAGCTCTCCACAGTCTAATCCCAACTTTTCTTTTTAGCTTTGTCTTCACATTAATCTTTTCCCTCTTCTAATTTCTGGTTGTTCACCTGACTCCATTTGAGGTTTTCTTGGCAGAGATACTGGGATGGTTTTGTCATTTCCTTCTCCAGGCTATTTAACAGATTGGGGAAACTAAGGCAAACAGGATTAAGTGACTTACCCAGGATCATGCAGCTGGTAAGTGTCTGAGACTGGATTTGAATTCAGGAAGATGAGTCTTCCTGACTCCAGGCCTGGCACTCTATCTACCTCACCATCTAGCTTCTCCCAAAACCTGAAGAGGTAAAGGAGAGTCCTGACCCATGTCACAAGGTTGGAGGGTGGAAGAATGTCACATTCTAAGTCCAGCTCTTCCATCTGAGGTCTTGGCAAAGGTACTGTAGTGGTTTGCCATTTCCTTCTCTAGCTCATTTTACAGATGTGGAAACTGAGGCAAAGCAGCTTAAGTGACTTACCTAGGGTCTCTCTCTCTCTGTGTCTCTCTCTCTGTCTCTCTGTCACACACACACACACACACACACACACACACACACACACATACACACACACAGAGCTAATAAATATCTGAGGCCAGATTTGAACTCAGAAAGGGAAGTCTTTCTGACTCCAGGCTCAGCATTCTGTCCACTGTACTTTGTATGTATTTGCCTCATTAATTCATTCATTCATTTAATAAACGTTTATAAAGCCCCTATTATATGCTAGCCACTAGACCTAATGCTAGGGATACCTGTCCTGTTATTTCCCCCATTAGACCGTAAGCTCCTTTCTTTTGCCTTTTTTTTTTGTATCCCCAGCATTCAGTGCAGTACCTGGTAGACAGTAGGTGATTAATAAATGTTTATTGATTCATTACTCCATTTCACATACTCTACATTTCAGCCAAACTTAACCGCCAGCTATTTGCTGACCTAGCCGTACCATCTCGTCTTGGCTGTCTGCTTTTTCAATGACTGTTCCCAGCTCTGCAGTATGCTCCTGTTTCCTTCCAGAATCCTTAACTTCCATCAAGCCTCAGTTCTGTGGTATTCTCTGTGTAGCATTTCCCAGTCCCTCCTCCAGCCAAAACCATTTTCTTCATTCCCATAGATTCCTAGAGCACCTTCTTGGCCTCCCATTACCCCTAACCTAGTATTAGGTTTATCATTGTGTTAACTCCCCCCCCCCCCACCTGGAGGGCAGGTAGTTTCTTGTTTGAATTTGAGGTTACCTAGCACGTTGTTGAATCAAAATCTCGTTAAGGGTAAGTTATACATCTTTCCTTTAACATTATATATGCTTTTTATGTTCAGATGTGGGTTTTCATTGATGTAGGAGGATCCACAGGAAGGGGAACACCCCACCAGTGTGAATCAGCAAAGGTTTGCAACTTTAAGATTAAGGGTGTTGCCAGCTGGCACTTTGTGGTTAAGTGATTTGCACAAGATTATATAACCATATGAGTTTATGGCAGGACTTGAACCCCAATCTTAGATTGTGCCTTTAACTCATACGACTCTGAAGCTCCTATCATGGACCATTATTTCAAGTGGGTCCCTGCTACCTTCACCTTACTCTTCTCCAGAATCTCTTGGCTAGCTGAGTTGTGACTTTGATTGGCTCACCCCTACCTCGGTGCATCTCTCCCTACTTCTTTCCAATTCTGGAACCATATTCAAATCATTCTTGCCATTGGTCCTGGAAAGGATGTGTCAATTTACTCCTCCAAAGCAGCTCACCATCTCTGTAACTTTTCAAACCAAGATCACTATCCCTGACTGCTACCCTCCTATATGTGTTGTATCCCTTCTTAGAATGGGAGCTCCTTCTGGGCAAGGACTGTCTCAAGGCTTTTATTAGAAATCCTTTTTTATTCATTCATTTATGTGCAATTCTGTACCTGATGGATGGCATTCAAAAAAGAAATATTTATTAAGAGCCTATGTGTCAGGCATTGTGCTAAGTGCTGGAGACACAAAAAGAGACAAGAGACAGTCCCTGCCCTCAAGGAGCTTACAGTTTAACTGAGAAGATGATATACAAACAAATATTTTCAAAGCAATCTCTCTCTGTCTCTGTCTCTCTGTGTGTCTCTGTGTCGGTGTTTGTCTCTGTGTCTGTCTCTGTGTCTGTCTGTCTCTCTCTCTCACACACATACAACACAGGGAAGGCACTGGAATTAAGAAGGGTTGGAGAAGGCTTTCAATAGATGAGATTTTAGTTGGGACCTAAATAAGGTTAGGGAGCTGGGAGCCAAGGAGAGAGAGCATTCCAGGCTTGGTGGGAGGCGGAGAAAATTCCTAGAGTCAAGAGATGGAGAGTCTTATTCAGGGAACAGCAAAGAGGGCAGTGTCATTGAGTCAGAGAGTGTGTATTGAGGAGTAAGCTGTAAGAAGACTGGAGAGGTAGGAGGGGGCTAGGGCATAGAGAGGGGCAGAGTTAGAAGCTGGAGAGCCGAAGATTTCAGCTCCCCCTCAATAGAACTATCCAAAAGGGGATGTGCCCTCTCCCTGGGCAAGTTTCCCCTCCCAGGCAGAGAGGAGATGACCCACTTGTGGTAGATGTCCAGAGGGGATCCCTGTTCAGCTGCAAGTGGGACTAGGTGAACAGAGTGGCCTCTCCATCTCTGAGACTCTGAACCGGTAACGAGGACCCTAGCATAGCAGCACCCAGAAAGAAAAAAATGGCCCGAGCATTTTCTCCCATGGGATGGGGCGAGTTCTGGGTGGGGGAGGGGCTCTCATTGCCTCGAGGCGCCTCTTTAATATGCTGTCATGTTGTCACGTTAGTGCTCTAAATTTGCAAAGTACTCTTCTCATGCAACCCTAGATTTGGCAAATATTAGTCTTGCTATTGTGCAAGTAAGAAAACAGGGTCTCGGCAAGGTAAGGCGACTTGTCTGCCATCCATCCCTCAGCTAGCCGAGATCAGAGCCGGGAGGCTAACCCGTGATTTTGGACTCCTAAGCCCGGACCCTTCCCACAGTGCCTCGTGATTTTCCGAGTGTTTCCTGCACCAGATGGAAGCAAAATGCTTCCCTCGTTGACGGATCCGAGCCCTTGTCATCTTTCACATCACTGACATCTGGAGTCCGTTTCTCCCTTAGTGGGAGCAGTCTGCTCAAAGTGCATTAAGACCCTGGGGAGGCAGCGCTAGCCTTTTCTCAGCCTATAGTATGTCGGGGTGAAATGTGTGGGATGAGAGACCTACTTGGAGCATGATATTAACTTCCCCCAAGATTGGCCTCTTTCAGTTCAAATGAAAATAATATTTATTAAGCTTCTGCAACGTGCAGGGTACTGGGGATTTTTCTAAAACTTTTTTTTGGTCTAGAATTGTCATTTATTATAATGCCCAGCACTATTCTAAGCGCTTTACATTTTTGGAGTGAGTGATACCACATAATTCGCAATTCATTTGGGCCTCATAACAACCTTAAGAGGTAGGTACTATTATTATCTGTGTTCTTTAGATGAGAAACCTGAGGCCAGTGGAGGTTTAAGTGACTTGCCCAGGGTCACACAGCTGGCAAGTGTCTGAGGCAAATTTTAACTTTTTCATATTTTATGATTTCAGAGAGGTCACTGAGAAGGCAAGTGAGGGGCCCAGGACTCTCGTAGCTGGCTGTGTCAGGCAGCCCTGTTTGTGGTTGTTTTACTTCTCGAGTTTGGCCCTCCTCTCTATTATAGCAGCCAGGCCAGCAAGGTAGTACAGTTAATAGTGTGCTGAGCCTGGAGACAAGAAGACATTAGTTTGAATCTGTCCTAAGATACTTCCTAGCTGTGTCTGGGCAAATCACTTCATCCTGTTTGCCTCAGTTTCCTCATCTGTAAAATGAGCTGGAGAAGGAAATGGCAAACCACTCCAGTATCTTTTGCCAAGAAAATCCTAAATGGGGTCACAAAGATTTGGATGTGACTGAAACCAATTGAACAGTTCTTATAGTAGATTGCCTTTAGGTAGGAAGTAATTCCTATCCACAGGGGGCTTACATTCTCCTGGGGTGTGTGTGTGTGTGTGTGGGGTGTGTGTGTGTGTGTGTGTGTGTGTGTGTGTGTGTGTGTGTGTGATACCACATAAATAATAAACAAATCAGATGTATTTTGAGGGGAGAGCCTGCCTGCACCTGAACTGATCCTTGAGGGAAGCTAAGATTACAAGTAAGTGGTAGTTGGGGTACATTCCAGATATGATGGGGAGAGGGGTAGAATCTAGGAAAAGGCATGGAGACCAGAGATGGAATGGAATGCCAGGCTTAGAGAACAGTGAGTAGGCTAGTCTGACTGGAATCTGGAGGGCACTGAGGACAGCAGCAAGCAGTGAGTCTGGAAGGGTAGTCTGGAGTCAAGTTGTGAAAGGCTTTTATGTCAAGCTGAGGAGCTGGTATTTTATGCTAGAGGTGAGAGAGACAATCAAGATTCTTGAGTGGGGGGAGAGGGAGGAGGAAGGGGAGTGACCTGTGTTTCGGAAAGATTATTTTGGCAGCTGTGTGGAGAATGAACAGGTAGAGAGGGAGGGAGGGACTGGAAACTAAGTGACCAATAGGAGAGTCTTGCAATACTATACAAGGGCTTGAACTAGGGTGGTAGAGGAGAGAGAGAGAGAGAGAGAGAGAGAGAGAGAGAGATGCGGTGGTGGTAGCATTTAAAAGATTGTTTGGTCCTAAGGGATGGGGAAGAATGAAAAAGCAAGGATGGCCAATAGGTTGCCAATAAAGATGAATTTGAGCCCACCTTTTCACAAAAACCTTAGGTTTTTTGTTTTTTTTTTTTTTAAATATATGGACTCTTACTAAATCTGAGAAGCTTGGTGGTACAGCGGATAGAGTATTGGGCTTGGAATCAGGAAGACTCATCTTCCTGAGTTCAAATGTGGCCTCAGAAACTTACTAGCTGTGTGACCCTGGGCAAGTCACTGCATCAGTTTTCTCATCAATAAAATGAGCTGGAGAAGGAAATGGCAAAGCACTCCAGTATCTTAGCCAGGAAAACCTCAAATAGTCATACACAACTGAAATGACGAAACAACACCAACAAGAAATTGCCGAGCCGCACACACATACACTTCCTCTGTGCTGTATTTGTACGGTTAAATTTTTTAACCCAACTATAGGACTTTATATTTGTCCTTATTCAATTGTATCTTGTTAGAACTGGCCCATTGTTCTAGGCCGTTGAGGTCATTTTGGATCCCAGTCTGGTTTTAAATACTGTCTGCTGACAGCTGCATCTCTTTGATTCATCCTCAAATTTTTAAGCATGATAACCATGTCTACCAAGAGCATGTAAGTCACTGGTAGAAATGTCTAAAAGAACAGAGTTTAAATGGAGACTGAAGCAATCTACAGGCTCTCGTTCTTTTTCCTGTTTGGTTCTCTTTTTTTCCCACTGTTCACTCCACTGGTTACAACCTTCTATACAACCAGACTAATGTCCAATTTGAAAATATTTGCAGATCCAATACTTGATTGCATGCTGCCATGGTGGGCGGGGAGAGGGAGGGGAGAAAATTTGAAACTCAAGAGATTATGGAACTGAATCCTGTAAACTAAAAGTAAATTTAGAAAAATCACTAAAAAATAAAATAAAATAAAATATTTTGTATGGATAAAAAAAAAAAAAGAATAGGGCCAAGGGCAGATCCTGGATTACTTTATTAGAATACTAAGCAATGGAATATGTCCAGAAGAAGGTGGCTTGAGTGATAGTGATAGAAATGATATAATATAATATGATATCACATGATATAACATAACATATGCTATAATATGATATAACATAATGTATGCTATAACATAATACAACAATATAATATAACACCCCAATAACTAACATTTATATAGCATTTACTATGCCCAGCACTGTTCTAAGCACTTTACATTCTTGGGGTAGGTGATACCACATAATTCATAATTCATTTGGACCTCATAACAACCTTAAGAGGTAGGTGCTATTATTATCATCTGTGTGCTTTAGATGAGGAAATTGAGGCCAAGGGAGGTTCAAGTGGCTTGCCCAGGGTCGAGAGTGGTAAGGGGGCTAGGAGTACTACCTCATAGCCTGATGTCTTTCAGATTTCAACCAAAATCTACAGGAAGCTTTTCCTTACCCTTCTTAATTCTAGTGCCTTGCCTCTGTTAATTATTTCCTATTTATCTTTGATATAGCTCATTTTACTTATTTGTTTGTTGTCTGCCCTATTAAACTGAGCTCCTTGGGGAAAGAGACTTGTCTTTTGCCCCTTTTTGTATCTCCAGCACTTAGCCTAATGCCTGGCAGATAGCAGGCACTTAATGCTTACTGATTGACTGACAATGCTATGTGAGAACTGGAACTGGGGACACTGAACCTAGAGGAGAAGAATTGAGACAGTATCAAAGCTTTCTTCCAAGTATTTGAAGGGCTGAAATGTGGAAAAAGGATTAGACTTGTTCTGTCTATCTCTGGAAAGGATAGAGTAGAGCAATTGATGCATGTAAGGGCAATTTTCATTTTAACATAAGGGAAAGCCTTCTTATGACTGGAGCTCTCCCAAAGTGGAATGGGTTGCTTTGTTGTATGGTGTGTGCCCTATCACTGATGGTCCTCTGGTGGATCCCAGATGACCACTGGTCAAGAATAGTGTTGAAAGTAGGGAGGGGAGGGGAGTTTCCCATTCAAGTGTTGGTTAGTCTGGGTACTCTATAAAGTCCCATCCAATTGATATTCTGTGATTTTGTCACTTTTTGGAATTGTCCCTCAGGACTCTGAGAACAGGAGAGGAGAAGTTGTGTAGTAGGGGATTAGCAAGTTGGGAATGACAAATATAGAGGAGCAAGAAATTCTAGAGCAGAGGCTATGAAAACATCAAAATGGCAGACTGATGTTAAATGAGTAATAACTGGTAGAGTTAGGGAGATGAGTTGGGAGTAAGGGGATGGATCAAGGGTACTGTAGGTCATGGTAAAAGGGGCAAATGGGTGTAGTGAATGAGCAGGAGGCCTGGAGATATAGAAGCTTGTTGGAGAATAGAATTTCAATGCTCAGTGTTTGGAAGATGGTGGAATGCTGGGAGATGGGTAAGTGTTGGGTGTGATTGGAATGCTGTGTAGTAAGAGGTTGCTGAAGGGAGATGGTGAGGCTGCTGGCTAAAGAATCATAGTCAGGTTTTTGCCTGGGTCATCCATATGAATCTTAAGGAGGTGGATAATGATGACGAGCAATCAAGGAGAATTTCTTACATTTACCAAGTTAGGACAATGAGGAGGAGATCAATAATTGATGGCAGGAAGGATGGAGAGAGGATGGATTAAATATATTATATAGACTTAAAAAGGAAGAAAAGGTTATGTAAGAATGATGGCATACTGAGATGGTAGTGGGGGGGGGGAATTCCACTGCTGCTTCTTGATCATCGGAGTTGGAAGTGAAATGGGAGAGGCTATGGCAGCCAATGGAGAATGTAGGAGATATGGAATGACCAGGTTTCTATTGAAGCAAGAAGGTAGAAGAAAAGTTGGTTGAAAAGTTTAAGGGAAAAAGAGTTTTTGGAAACTAGATCAAACATTCCAATGCACATCAAATGGGCTAAGTTTTCAACATGGCTGAACTGAATTAGATTAAGTCCAGGGAGGAAAAGGCTGATTGGAATCAAAATAGAGGGCTCAAATGGAGGTCTGTTCTCTATTCTTGCTTAGGTTTCATGACTGCATTGGTGAGGGGAAGGACAGAAATCTTGTTCTCATTTTACAGATGATGAAATTGAACCCCGGAGACCTTAGGTGGCTTGCCCACTCCAAGTCGAGGTTTTTTTCCCCAGCAGGTCATGCTGTTTGTTGGTCTTAACCTTCCCAAACCCCAGTTGACTGTCTTCTGTGCCCTTCCATTTTGCTACTCATAGATGTGACAATTCTCCCAATGAATATGTATCAACTGATGTAGGGAAGATTGTCAGACTTTTAGAAAAATCCTTGTCACTTATCTTTTTGAATTTCCATGTCTGTGACCAGAGAAAAAGCTCTCCCCCGCTCTCTTCTCCCAGTGATTTTATTACCCTGTGACTCATTGCAAAGACTTAATTCTTTCAAAAGTATCTTTAGGACTCTGAGGACAGGAAGAGTTGTTTTCTTCACAGTTCATTTTCATTGAATTCAATTCTGACAATATTTTTAAAGCCTTATAGAAAGAACATTGTGCTAAGCCTGGAGATGTGGCTGGGGGTGGGGTGGGGGGGACTGGACTGAAGGATACAAACATAAATGCCTGAGTTCTTGGCCATGTTGAAACTTCCCACTCCTTGTGCTGGTCACCATGGTTGTGTCTAATCTCTCAGTCAGGTCTAGTTCATAAGCCAAGGCAGAAGCAGAGAGAAGCAATCGGGTTGTCTGTCCTGTAAAATGCCTCTGGCATTTAATCAGTGTTAAAGAATAATGGGGTTGTAGCTGGGCTCATGTTTACTTAGTGCTGTTCAGAGTCAGATGTGGAAGCCTCCTAGGAGAAGATGCTTTTAAAAAAGGGCGGGGGGCATTTGGCAATGGAAATGATAAATTGCTCCTCCAGAGTAGGCTTAGCTCTTCTGTACAGCCAGTTGTATTTACCCTTGTTAGTAGAAGACTAGCAAATTCTGCCACTTCTTTAACCATTAACCATCCTGAGAAGCTTTGGCACACACTCCTTTGCTACTGCTAATTGCCTGTTACCAGGGAATTTGTAAACAAGTGAGGTTTCACTGCTGGCTCTCAATCCAAGGCAATCCTTTTTTTTTTTTTTTTTAAATTTGTTCTCAATCCTTTGGAGTAGGTTCAATGGCATCTTACTGTCTGTCTATCCTTTCTTTTCTGTCTTTAGTCAGTCCATATTATGTTTGAACGATCCATCTAAATCACCAGAATGGTGCCAGGCTTGAAGTTCATGCCAAATAAGAATCTGGTGGAGGAAGTGGGCATGTTTCGCCTGGAGCAGAGAAGACATTCTAGCTTTTTCAAGAATTTAAAGTGCTATAGTGGGGAAGAAGGATGAGGCTTGTTTCTGGGTGACCCGCAAAGTGCAGAATTAGGAGCAGTAACAGTTGAAGAAGAGAAACATATTCTGGCTTGATATCAGGAAAGAACTTCCTAACAATTGTAGGTATCCAAAAGTGGGATGGAATTTTTATTTTGGGGGGCACAGTGAATTTTCCCCTCATTGCCAGTCTCCAACCATATGCTGAGTAATAATTTATTGGGTCTGTTTTAGAGAGGATTCTTATGCAGGCATAAGTTAGCTCAAATGACCTTTCTGGTTCCTTCAAACTCTTGAGATTCTGTGATCCTAGGATCTCAGAACTGCAAGCTACCATGTCATTATTTGGAGTCAGGTTGAACCCAGAGTCAGGAAGATTCGAGCTGAAATTCTTTCTCAGATATTTACTAGCTGTGTGACCCCAGACAAGTCACTTAATCCCTGATTGCCTTAGTTTCCTCACCTGTAAATGACAGCATCTTCCTCCCAGAGTTGTTGTGAGGTTAAAATGAGATAATGTGTGTATAGTACCTTAAAGCACCAAATAAGCGCTATCACTATTGTTGTTCTTGTATTTTCTGCCAAAGGGTGGCATATAAAATGGTTTTTATCTAGAACACTGCAGCAGGCAAAGGATTGGGTTTTCTTGTTTGTTTAATAGCGAGCACCATGCAGTAAAATTGGAACTTGAGGGAATACCCAGCAATTGGGGAATGACTGAACAAGTTGTGGTATAGGAATGTAATGGAATACTATGTGTTATAAGAAATGATGAGCAGGTGGATTTCAGAAAAAACTTGGAAAGATTTACATGAACCGATGCAAAGTGAAGTGAGCAGAACCAGAAGAACATTGTACACAATAACAACAACATTGCGTGCATGATGATCCACTGTGACTAACAGTTCTTCTCAGTTATACGGTGATCCAAGACAAATCCAAAAGACTAATGATGGAAAATGCTATTCACTTCCAGAGAAAGAACTGATGAAGTCTGATTGCGGATCAAAGCATTCTATTTTCACTTTCTTTTTTGTGATTTTTTTTTTTTTGCCTTTTGGCTTGTTTATTTTTTACAACATGACTAAAATGGAAATATGTTTTCACAAGATTGCATATATATGTAATCTATGTCAAATAACTTCTCATCCTAGGGAGGGGAGAGGGAAAGGAGGGAGGGAGAAAGAAAATTTGGAACTTAAAATTTTATAAAAAATGAATGTTAAAAATTGTCTTTACATGTAATTGGAAAAAATAAAATACTATTTAAATAGTGAGCACCATAAGCCAGAAACTTTTATGCACAAGCAACTCTCCTAGGAAAGAGGGATTCCTCAACTTGTCCACAACCTTGTCCTGCTTTCAGGTTCTTATTGACTTTGACATCTCCTCTGCCACTTAATTAGGCCATTTTGTTGATACAAACCAGATCTTTGCTTGTTCTGTCCTTGGAAGAACTGGGAAAGAAAGTCTTTGAAAGCACTAGGCACATAATAGGCTTTAAGAAATACTTGTTAACTTGATTTAATTATTGCCTCACTCCAGGGAAAGGATGAACCTGAAAGACAGCAATTTTAGGGGTGGGTCTAGCCTTGCTTAGACAGATGTTTGGACGAAGTCTGAAAAGAGAAACTTACTAGCCAAGTGTAGGAAGCAGGTACTGGTAGGACAGGCTTTTCATTTTGGAGTGAAGCCTTCATTATTATTTCAAATGAAGTGTAACATGTAAAGTGCTTAGAAAGCCATAAAGTATTATATAAATGCTTGTCATTATTGTTATTATTTTATTGAAGGCTTGTGAATTCCAAGAATATCCCCCATTTTTATTGAAATCTAAGTCCCAAATCAAAGCCACATAGAAATTATTCGGTTACCCACCATGTTGGATTGGACAATGGAACAAGTAGCAAGAACTTGACTGTCTTGCCCAGTAGAGCCAATGCTCTCCCCTAATAGTTTATTGTTAGCATTTGCTACAGAGGCAGTTCATTTCTGGTGCTGCTGGTTGTGCTGGTCTTCTTTCTCTGCTGTCAGGTTTGTGCTTTCAAACTGTGTTTCCCCTAGGTGCTAGGCCAAGCTTGGTGACAGCAGCTGGAGTAACAGCATCAACACCTTATGGATGCCAGCAGGGCAGGCTTGGAGAGGGAGGTAGGGGTGCTGTGCAAAGAGATTTATCTCCTCATTTAAAAATAAAAATATAGAAGGTAATTGATAATGACAATTGCCCACTCTCAGTCGACCATTGCACCTATGTATAATTCTGTTGTTTCTCTTTGTTACTAAGACACTGGATAAGGCTGTGGTTTAGATGGAAGCTTCATGTTTTTGATCAGAAAACATGCTGAGTCCCTAGGGTAGGTGCATCACTTTGTCTTTGGGATGTTCTACTCTCTTTGGTGGAAGAAAAACTCTCTGGTCTAAGTTCTATAACTCTTGAATTAGAGTGGAAAAAAAATTCTGAATATGGAGTCTAAAGAGACCTGGGGTTGGAATTCTACCTCCATGGGCAATTCATTTCACTTTCCTGAGCTTATAGTTCTTGCCTCCTCAGGCTGTTATGACAGTGAAGTGAGAGAACATTTTTTACGTATCTCTGTCTGTCTGTCTGTCTGTCTCTCTTTCTATCTATCTGTAAAGCTCTTCATGAGCTTTAAAGTGCTGCATTCATGATTAAAAAGTTTCAAAGGAATCTTTCTGGGTTCAGCTTTTGGTATTCAAACTAAACTTGGTTTTGTGTGGCCTGGCACTCTCCAAAGTGAATGTTTCTTCTAAGACCTCCCTCCACCCCAGGGAATTGAGATGGGCAGACATCCAGAATATTGTCCAATATTTCAGATTGAGAAAATGTCACAGCCCCAGTTGCATAGTATTTGGCTGGTGTTTCTGAATAAGAACTAGCCACCACCAAATGCCATTTCAAGAGGAGTTGGATAGGATTTAGGGTGTAATAAGCATTTTTTCTTGAAAAATAGACTTTTCTTTTAAACTAGCCTTCTTCACCACCTGCCAATTATTCTCATGTAGTTACATCCACTTACAGAAATCTTTTCTCTTAACGTGACTTTTTTTTTTTTGGCTTGCACACTTGGCCTTCATTAAGCAGTGAGTGATGCCATTAAATTTAAGAGACATTGGGGCATCCTTTAGACTGAGCACATGCAGCCAACTGAAAGGCAACCAGGATTTAGTAGCCGTATTGTTTATTTATAGCGCTCATATCGATTTGTGAATTTCACTTTTTAAAAATATCCATTCCATTTCCTCTTTGTTTAATTACATATCCGAGCCGTCACTTTGATTCATTTAAGAACACAGTTCTGGTTACCAAAAAAAGACTTCTCGCTTCCATATCTGTACAGATGGTTTCTTTTTGCCTTATTTTATAGATGTTGGATTGTATGTGTAAGTACTATTGGGTTTGGACAGCTGGAGTCATGAGGACCAAGCAAGGGGAGATAGATGAGCTTGAAACAAGGAAAAGAATTATGGAAAGGAAGAAGAAGTACATGTGAAACACTAAAGAAGCTTGTTTAGAAGGCTGGAATTGGGGGAGGAAAGGCTAGATTTGAAATCTTGGGAAAGCAAGATCATGGAAAGGTGCTACCTGTTTCAGGAAAGAGCTTGGACTTGGAGTCAGAACATTTAGAAGACCTAGATTTGAGACCTCACTTTGCCACTTACTAGTTATGTGACTTTGGACAAATTAATTCACCTCTCTGAGCCTCAGTTTCCTCATCTGTAAAATAAAGATGTTGGATTGTGGTTCTCAACCTGTGTGTTGTGTTCAATTTGTAACAATGAAAATACATCCTGCCTATCAGATAGATTCATAACAGTAGCAAAATTACAGTTACAAAGTAGCAACAAAAATAATTTTATGGTTGGGGGTCACCACAACATGAGGAACTGTATTAAAGGGTCGAGGCATTAGGAAGGTTGAGAACCACTGGAGATGATCTCTAAGATCTTTTCCAGCTCTCCAGTTATGGGATCTGTGAATGGCTCCAGCTGTTGGCAGAGTCAGACAATGATGAGAGCTCACATTTCTCCAGTGCTAAGGTTTACAGAGGGCTTCCCCTGTAACAGCACTGAGGAAGGAGGTGGCACACATATCATTAGTCTCATTTTACATGCGAGTCATCTGAAGCTAGGAGGGATTAAATGGATTGCTCTTCATTATAGAGCTAATAATAGATTGAGCTGGGTTCAGGACCCACCTCTTTGGATTACAGGTTCAGTTCCTTTGAACAAGCCACACAGTTTGGATGATCCTTGCTGGTCACCTTTCTTCCTCTGTGATTTTGCATCAGAAAACACAACTTCATTTTCTATACCTAATCCCTCACTGGGTTTTACATTGCATTGGTTTATATGGACAGATGTCCCTGCTTATTCCACACACTATAATTCTTATGACTATACTTTCCTCCTCGCAGCACCAAAGAATAGTGCTATAGATTTGAGGCTGAAAGGGCCCTCAGAGACCATTTAGTACAACTTTTTCATTTTTATTTTTTTTGCTTTTTGGAAGAGGGAAGGCAGGACAATTGGGGTTAAGTGACTTGCCCAAGGTCACATGGCTAGTAAGTGTTAAGTGTCTGAGGTTGGATTTGAACTCAGGTCCTCCTGACTCCAGGGTTGGTGCTCTATTCACTGTGCCACCTAACTGCCCCAATTCTCTAATTTTTTAGATGATGAAATGGAGGCTCAAGGAGGCCCAAGGTCAGTGGATGGATTTGACCTGAGGACCTATTTCCACTTTACCATGCTACCTCTTATAATGCCACAGCTTTGGGCTGGGACCCGATGAATTCTTCCCCATATTGTGGTCCTAACTTTGTACAGTTCCCTCTGTCCTGTTATTTTCCACTACAAATGCCAAGGTGATCTTTTCTCTTTCTCATATTATTATGCCATGCCAAGTAACCTCCAGTAACTCTGAAAAGGAGGTCCAAGATGCTCTGTTCTTCATCAATGGTCCCTTGTTTGCCTCCCCTTATCTCCATATCCTCTACCTCTGCCCTCTACTTATCTTAGTAGATCTTATTTAATGGAATTGCCCCCCCCCCCCCCTCCTCTGGGCCTGCTTCCAAGCTGTGCCATAATGACTGGAATGCCCTTCCCTGGGACCTGCCAACTGTTCTACCATCATTTCAGCAGCTGCAGAAATCTCTTCTCCTGCTGGAATCTCTCCCAGGCTGGTGGAAGGAAAGGTGATTTCCCCCCCAACCATCTCTTTCAGAATAACACCTGTCCTCCCCTTTCCACCCTTTGTAGCTAATATAGTTTGTGTTTAATGTGAATATTTAATGTCCTTGTTAAAAGTCAATCTGTTGTCTGTCTTCTACATGCTGGGCCATTTTCTTGTTACCCTCTAGGGGTAGGGATGGTGAGAGTCTAAATTATTACACAATTCAACACTTATTAAGTATAAAGGGAGCATGCTGCTAGGCAGGGAGTGAGATACAAAATGCTAGAAAGACATACTCTTGTCCTCATGGAGCCCATGGTCTGGAAAGACAGATATGCCATACACAAATATTATTATGTAAAACGATGCACGATACATACATTGGGGTGTGGTCTGCCCAAAGAAAGTGCTCGACTGTGCCTGGGGCAATGGCCCATGCTCAGTACTTCAGGAAGATATTTGAGTTTGATGGTTTGAGAGCTAGGACCTGGACGGCTGGACCTTTTTGACTCATGTTTCCTGTCTCACGGATTCACCAAGTGACCTTGGGAAGTATTTTGACTCATGTGGCTTTTCTCCTCTTTTGAAGGAGGGTGAGGTAGAGGCCTGTCTCTCTTTACCAAGAATTTTACATTGATTAATTGTCTAGGGATTGTAAACATCTTGAAAAGCTTTGCTGACACAGAAGATGATTCTTCCCTTGTTATTATCCAGGCAGTTGGCCAAGCTGGATGGGTTAATTTTCAGCTAAATCAATTGTGAATTTCAAATCTGAAATGCAGTGAAAGAGGAGTCTGCTCCATTATTAACAGCCTCCTCTCTCCCCTTCCTTCTGAGCCCCCTCTCTCTACCACCACCCCAAACCCTCTAACTCATTCTCGGAGCATTCTGTTCAATTGAACAAACTTTTATTTAAATGTTTCCGATTGGGCAGGGAACTGTGGCGGGCCTAAGGGACATGAAAACAAAAAGGGGAAACAGTCCCTGCCTTCAGGGAGTTTCCATTCTGGTATTGGCTGGCCTAGAACAGGGCAGCTGCCCACCTGCCTCCTTGCCCTCAGTCTTGTAGCCACTGACCATTTTCAGGTCTTTTCCCCTCTCGGAAAAGAGCTTCCTCATGTTTGTTGGCCTGCATTTATAACTGTTTTCTTATCTGTTATGTGATACTGGGAAGCTGGATAATATGGTGCAAATTGGAGCTCCAACAGAGGCAGAACATGGCTGAG
This sequence comes from Pseudochirops cupreus, assembly GCA_028627135.1. Taxonomy (NCBI): domain Eukaryota; kingdom Metazoa; phylum Chordata; class Mammalia; order Diprotodontia; family Pseudocheiridae; genus Pseudochirops; species Pseudochirops cupreus. Next base: position 44,631,918 of record CM053584.1, on the reverse strand, counting down.
CTGAGAAGATTATTCATTTCTTTCTGTTGAACTTGGAGCTTAAGCTCTGATCCCTGAAAGGGATCTTTTCCTCCTTCATTTTGGCAAGATTATGAAGTGCACTAAGACCAAAAGCCATTGATGTAACTGAGTGACTTAGCTCAATGCTCCCAGAAGAGAGGTGGCTCTCATCTTTTGTTGTTCAGTCATTTTTCTGTCTTGTCTGACTCTTCATGACCCAATTTGGAGTTTTCTTGGCAAAGATACTGAAGTGGTTTGCCATTTCCTTCTCCAGCTCATTTTACAGATGAGGAAACTGAGGCAAGTAGGGTGAAGTGACTTGCCCAGGATCACACAGCTAGGAAGTGTCAGAGGTCAGATTTGAGCTCAGTTCCTCCTGACTCTAGGGCTGCTGCTCAATCTACTGCACCACCTAGCAGCCCCTCAACACATTTATTAGGTTCCAGTTATATGTTGAGAATGGAGTTAGGCACTGGGGAAACAGTTTCTGTTTATGTTATAGCTTTAGTCTTCTGTAGCTATCGCTGTCAGTGCTTGTGAATTACCCTGGACAGAAAGAAATTTAAGCTCTAGAGATGACAGACAGAGGCAGGAATTGGGAGGAAGCAGATTGGATAGTTTTCATTTGCCGGATCTGTCACTGAAGTTAATTAACTATTTACACTACCATGGACATTCCAAAAGAGTTCGTCAGGTGTATTGGGACTTTACTGTTCAATCAGAAAAAATAATCAACGAGTTTAGTGAATGCACTGAAGTCTGCTGGGCCATTTGGGGAGAAATAAAGGCTTATGGGACATGACCCTTGCCTTCTAAGATCTTAATGCCTTCGTTACCTAAAGCAAAGAGAGAACGCAAAAGGAGGTAGGTGAACTACTAATTATGTGATGTTGTTGGCTAAAAGTGCTGTGATAATTTTATCATTCAATGCTCCTGGTGTGGATTTGGGGAAGAAATGGGCTCTCCTTATGAACTTTTGGGATTGTTGTAGATGGTGATGTGTTCTCTGACTTACCCTTAGTAGAAGGGAAGGAACAGTGAAATAATTGTTAAAGTGGGGCCATGTGCTTATTATATGTGGAAAGAGCCTTAGCAGCAGAATGGTTTCCCAGTAGGTTGGGGTGGTTCACATCTGATGAGCCGAGTGGGACAAGGTCCTAGGAAGAAAAACCACCAAGGACAGAGGAGATGTGGTTCACTCTTTTAAGGCTCTACTGGACAATGATCGGAGCTCAAGGTCAAAATTTGGGATTATATCTCCTCTGGCTAGAAAGTGGGGCAGTGTAATATAGACCTGGGGCATAGAAGATCTAGGTCCAAATCTTGGTTCTATCACTTAATAGATATGTGATTTTGTACAAGAGACTTTTATCCTTTCTGAGCTTCAGTTTCCTAATCTGTAAAATAGAAAGTTGCACTTGATCAGTTACCTGATTAATCAACAAATATTTTTTAAGGGCTCACAAGGTACCTTCCTGTATCAAGCACTACCTGTCGTCAAGGATCTTACATTCTAATGATCTCTAGGGTTCTGCCAAGCTTGAACATTCCGTGACTCAATACACTAACAAGACTAGAGTATACTCTCTAAGTTTGATATCTGGGCACTTATTTTCTGTGGAGATAATTTTGGAGGGCACTGTGATTATACCCCACACTTAACTCTTTTCTTTGGTAAATAATTCCCCCTCTCCTTTTTTTTTTTTAACAATCACTATGTCTCAGGTTGAGGAAAGGAAGGCCTGGAGAGGGAATGTTGATGTTAGAATGGGCAGATCTTGGGCTTTTGGAATATAGGACTAAGGACTGGGCTTTAAGGTACTCCCAGAGCTGGTCATGAGCTATGCCTATCAGGAAGCCTTGAACTTAGCAGGGTCCCAAGACAAGGTTTCCCAGGTGCAGATTGCATGTTTGCTGGGGTACCTTCAGCTTATGGCAGCGAGGCAGTACAGTGATAGAGCCCTGCACCTGGAATCAGAGTGACCTGAGTTCAAATTTGGCTTCAGGTACTCAGTAGCTTGAGTGGCTCTGGCCAAGTCGTGTAACCTCTCTCAGACTCAGTTTCTGTATATTTAAAATGGGGATGATAATAGTATCTACTTGCCAGGATAATATTTGTAAAGTGATTTTTAAACTTTAAAGAGCTATATGAAACTGTCGCTACTACTGCTACTGCCACCATTACCACTCCTCTTACTGCCACCGTTACCACTGCTGCTACTGCCACCGGTACCACTGCTGCTACTGCCACCGGTACCACTGCTGCTACTGCCACCGGTACCACTGCTGCTACTGCCACCGGTACCACTGCTTCTGCTGCCACTGTTACTACTATTACTGCTGCCACTGTTACCACCACTACTACTACTATTATGACTACTACTACTATTTCAAGACCAGACAAATTTTAATAGAGTGTCTTATGTTAATCCATGGGTACCATAGCCCCGTAGTTAGAGCTTCTCTTTTCCTCAAGAGTTAGACCTGGGCCAGTTCATTGCAGGGATATCACCAGATTGCAGTTCTTTGAGAAATCTTGACCTTGTTGCTCTTTCTTATTATACGCCTCCAGGGGATAGTCTTGCAACTGCTACAGTACACTTCTGCTGTATGCCTAGCCGTTTCTGGGAATGGGGGCATTGATTATAAGTTCCAGGAGGACGTGTGACTCAAGAGAATTAAACATTAGTCTGGTGGCTCTGGCCCTGTGTTGTAACCCCAGGTCAGAAAGTAACCCACCTTATGACCTTGGGACAGGTTATATAATTGGTCTGCCTGGTTTTTGTTTTTTTTTTTCTTATAGGAATAAGCATTCTCTCCTACCTCCTGGGCCTGGGAGAATCACTAATGAGACATCATAAAGTCCATTTTCAAACTAGAAATGTTATCTGTGTGCACAAGCAGTGTAAATGCCAGATGGTAATAACAGGGAATTGTCTTGGGGTTTGTGGTGAGGGCCACTCAGACCTCACCCCTGACCAAGCAGCTTGCTGCTTAGAGCCAGCTGACAACTCCAGTTTGACCTCTTGAGAGATCCTTTACTTGAATAACACAGATCATTCTGGGTTCTATCCTGGGCTTTATCCAGGACCATTGGTCCTGTTGTATATCTTCTGTTTAGGAGCTCACTTTCATAAAGACCTGCACCTCCTCCCCCCACCCCCAATAAGAATTATAGAATCACTGAATTCCAGAGTTGCCAGGGACCTCAAAGGCAATCTAATCCAACCCCCCACAGATTTCCCCTCCTCCCTCCTCTGATCTTACTGCTATTTTTTCTTAACTTTCTGTTTATTTGTATAGCCTTTTTGAAAATGCTAAAATAACAGTTGTGATTTTGGCATCAAGATGAGTGTTTCTTGGGTGAGGGCTGTCTGTGCCTTTCCTGTATCCAGCACTGTTTGTTTAAATGCACCAGGAAGAGGTCAATAAAACAACACACTGGAGTAGGGAGGCCAATGGTCCATCAGAAGGCATGGCTTACTCTGGGACTCCCATGATTGGCAATCATTACCTTTATCATAGGGTTTAGTCTCTTGGATTTTTCTAGCAGTGGGTGACTCTGATTCCTGGTGGCATATTATGGTAGGAGGGGAGGGGAAGGGAGAGGGGAGGGGAGTGTTAAGAGATATTAATAGGTCACTAGGTAGCTGACTTGAGGGACTTGGGTAAGAGGTGTGGGAATAGCATGGAGGTCAGTAAGGGTGGCATACATCTCTGGTGCCGCAGAGCAGAGAGCCAAGCTGGCAACCAAGCCTACTTGCTGCCTGCTGTCTTGATTTAAATTTTCCCAGCATCTGAGATGCCATGTGATCAAGTGGACAAGAGCCAGAGCAGTACTTGTGCCGAGCGAGATCTGGGCAGATTCTCAGGCAAGATATTTTTACAGCCCTGGTGGATAGAGAGGGTCAGACAATCCGCCAGACTTGGTGGGTGTGTATTGTGGGGAGGGAATCACCAAATATTGCTTGGTTTGAGCATCCTGAAAAGCTAAACATTTTCTCCAAATGTGAGCTGGTATAGAGGTGAGAGGTATAATCGTCATTCCACATACACAAAAGCCACCTTATCTTTACCAATCCAAAGCAGAGAGTTGGACCTGGATGGAATAAAAAAAGACAACGAGTTCAAGTCAGCCTCAGATGCTAACTCTGTGGCTTAATCTCTGCCTGCCTCAGTTTCCTCAAATATGAAATGGGATGATAATAATAACACTTACTTCCCAGGGGTATTGAGAGGATCAAAGGAGATTATAATTTTTAAAGGGCTTGGCAGACCTTAAAGTGCTACATAACTGCTAGCTACTATTGATATGATTGTTGGAAAATAGAGAAAAATAAAAGTTGAATAATTAATCCTTCTCACCATTGTCAGTTATCTTCCTATCCCACCCTGGACAACAGACTTAATCCGTCCTTATTCCTTTTTTTGTCTGTTTTTGTTTTGTTTTGTCTGCCTTGCCACCCTGGGACTCAACGCCAGGCCTTACTAAATGCTGTTGGCTTCTCTTACCCCACAAATTGCTATCATTTACCCAGGTTCCCATATTTGCATTCTTGCTTTCTTTAGTTCTCCCCGCTCCCTCACTGTTCCAAGCTGGTCATTTACCAAATCTCACTGATTATGCCTCTATATTATCTCTCATCTGTCTTCTCACTTCCTACCACCTCTACCCTAGCACAGGTTTTCATTGCCTTCTTAGACAATCTTTTAATAGGTTTCTCACTCTTATTCTCTCTCTTCTCCAAACCATATCTTTCACTGCTGCCAGACATGGGTGGCTTCCTTCTGTATATACCCACCTGGTATTTTATTTCTATTTAGGGAACCAATGAATGACTCCTCTATGCCTACCAAATACAATCCAAACTCATTTGCATCACATTGAAGGCCCTTCACAATCTGGTCCCACACCACCTCTCCTGTTTTATTTTATGCTGTTATTCTATGTCCTCTATATGCTAACTAGATAATTGGGCGTCAGCACTGTGTCTTTACTCTCTTGGTTCCCTGTGTTTGAAATGCCCATCCTTACCCCATCTGTTCAGTGACTGACCCTTTACATTTTGAGTTAGTGTCATTCTTCTGAGAAACTTGTCTTATTTTCCCATTCATTAATGACTTTTCTCCCCCATGGGCTATCTCTCTTGTCTTCTGCACTGATCACATGTTGCTTTGTATTATAATTAGTTATTTACATATGGCTCATCTCCTAATAGATTATAAGTTTCATGAGGGCAAGGGTCAAGGCTTTTCTAAATTTTGCATCTCCCTTATCACCTAGGGCAATACTTCACGTATTCCATAAGCTGTCATCGAAATAAATAGGTTGCCCACATTCTGGCTAAATTTGAGATTGATTTAGATAATTAAAGACCTGGAACTTTAGGAAGAATAAACAGAGGTGGTTTGTTCATTAATAATAATCATAATTATGATGATGATGATTTGTTGTTGTTGAGTTATTTCAGTCTTATCCAACTCTTCGTGACCCAGTTTGGGATTTTCTCAGCAAACATACTGGAGTTTGCCATTTCTTTCTCCAGTTCATTTTACAGACAAGGAAACTGAGGCAAACAGGGTTAAGTGACTTGCCTAGGGTCACATAGCTAGGAAGTGTCTGAGGCTGGATTTGAATTCAAGTCTTCCTGACTCCAGACCTAGCACTTTATTCACTGGGCCACCAATAGCTAACATATATACATATACACACACACATACATATACACATATACATATATATACACATATACACACATATACACAAACACACACATATATAGTATTTACTATGTGCCAGGCACTATGGTAAGCACTTTACAATTGTTATCTCATTGGATCCTCAGAACAACGTTGGAAGGTAGGTACTATTATGATCTCCATTATACAGATGAGAGGTTAAGTGACTTGTTCAAGGTCTCACAGCTAGTACATATCTGAGACTGGTTGAATTCAGGTCTGCCCGACTCCCAGTCAGGCACTCTATCTACTGTACCAGCTAGCTGCATTTATGATTGTTAATAAATAGCCACATTTTAAACAAAATAGATAGAATTTAGAACTTGCTTATTTGATAAATAATGCCATCATTATTTTTCTGAGTCTGGTACCTTAGAATGGGAGGATTTGATTATGGCACCTATTGGCCAAGGGTGAGATTGCAGCCTAATTCTGCATGCTGTTTATATGCTTGTAATGTAGCAGATGGAGAACTGGTCTGAAAGCTAGCAAAATCTGGGTTCAGGTTCTTTCTCTGATACATGCTGGCTCTGACTGCGACTCCCCAACATTTATGTCACAGAGGAGTTGCTGGTGACCTGTATTGCTAGGGGGAATTTCTTCATCTAGGGAGTTTCCTCTAACAGTGAAATCATAGGGCAATACCAAAGAGATAGACCAAAAGAGGAGACCATGTGTGGAGTGTCTTGGGGGAAAAAAAATTCTGTGATCTAGAGAAGGGCCAGGGATGGTGGGCCACAGAAAAATGAGACAGAAGGGTGCTCACCCTCCCTTAACTCCCAGGATCTACATCAGATACTTGCTCTGATCCTAACCTTTTCTTTACAAAAGTTTTTCAATTCACCCTAGGGATTTTTTTTTCCCTCCTATGGGAACATGTCTTTGATGAGCAGAAAGGAAGTCAATGGGAAGGAATCATTTACTTTGTAGAAATCTGCTTTGCATCCAACCTTACTGAAACAGGCCAATTCCTCAAAACAAGTGATCCCTGTAGTGTTACTTTAAATAGACAACCCCTGCTCCCCCAACCTTCTGCATCCTCCCCTCGCCTCCACCCTGGCTTCCCTAGGGAGCCTGTCTTTTTTTTCTAGTTTTTTTCATTAGCAAGAAGTCTAAGACCTGTAATTGAACTGTGTTTTTCTATGTCTTTTTTCTCAAATTAAATTTCATTTTTCAATTAATAAGCTTTTATTTTCTTTCCCCTACCCCACTGAAAAGAAAAAAGAAAAACAAAACCCTTTCAACAACTATGTATAGTCAAACAAAAAAATGACTCATAATAGCCATGTCCAAAAATTTGTGTTTCATTAGGCAGATTTAGTCCATTAGGCAGATTTGTCAAAAGGTGAGTAGTCAGTCTTTATTATTGGTCCTCTGGAATCCTGGTTGGTCAGTGCAGTTATCAGAGTTTATAAGTCTTTTCTGAATTGTTCATTTTTATCACGTTGTCATGGTTTAAAGTGTTTTCCTGGCTCTGCTCCCTTGGGTTTGTGTCAGTCTTCTCAGGTTTCTCTGAAGCCGTCCCTTTCGTCATTTCTTACAGAACAACAGCATCTTGTTACATCCACATACCTTAAATTGTGCAGACATTCACCACCTGATTCACTCCCCTAGTTTCCAATTCTCTTCAACCACAAAAAGAGCTCCTATAAATATTTTTGCATACTATATATATTTATGATGATAATAGTTGACATTTTTATAGCATCTAACTATGTTCCAGGAACTTGCTAAACATTTTACAAATATAGACCTTTTTTAGAAAAAAAATTTGCACAACAACTTTATTATATATTTAAAAGTTATATGTAATACATTTGCAGTTTCATGTGCAATCATCTTTCTGAAAATTATAGGGGAGGCTAGGTGGTGCAGTGAATAGAGTACTGGCCCTGGAGTCGGGAGGACCTGAGTTCAAATTTGGCCTCAGATACCTAACACAAAAACTAGCTGCGTGACCTTGGGCAAGTCACTTAACCCCTATTGCCCTCCCAAAAAAAGGCTAAAAACAATTATATTGTTATGAAAATACTTGTTTTATTCCATAAATTAAAAATAAAATAATAAATGAATGTAAACACCCCCCCCCAATATATTCCTTTTGTCTCTGATCTCCTTGGGGGCAGGGAGGGCATGTACTTATCAGTGGTATCACTGGATCAGAGTATGAATAGTTTCAGTAACCTTTGGGGAATGTGAATTGTCTTTCCTCAAAAACATGGCGGCTCAGGGGTGTTTGCCAGGGCCACTTACCTATTCCAGGGCTATTTGCCCAAATAAAATGAGATAAAAATTTCTGCTTAGAAATTTCTTGATCATCAGTATATATGAGGCCTGGCTGGCACCCACACAGTACGTCTGATGGCAAAATTACTCTGAATTCCTTTAAAAAATCTTTCAGGCTTAAATGGATTTTCAGATATTTATGCCTTCACTTACGTATTTTAACCAGTCTTTACCTAGAGAGTATTTCTTCAAGCAGTTCTCTGCTAAGTCCTCTAAGCATTTCTTTCTCAGGTGCCTGTCTTGGTTAAGAATATTTTCTTAATCTTTTACGCAGTAACGGCAATATTGTTTGATGAAGAACTGTGAATGACTTAGCTCTTCTCAGCAGTGGTATCCCAAAGGACAAATGATGAAGTATACTGTCCGCCTGCAGAGGAAGAACTGATGTTGATTGAAATACAGACTGAAGCATTCTATTTTTCACTTTCTTTCTTTTTTTCTTTTAGTTGAGTCTTGTACAAAATTGCTAACGTGGAAATGTTTTACGTAATTACACATATATAACCTATATCTGATTGCTTACCATCCCAGGGAGAGGGTGGGGGGAAAGAGATAAGGAGAGGTAGAATTTGGAACTCAAAACTTTAAATAAAAAATGTTTTTAAAATTGGGAAAAAAGAATATTTTCTTAACATACTGCTCCGCTGGAGTTTAGTGTTAGAGCCAACGAAAACTCCCCTACTGTCCAGCTCTCAGCTGCTTTTTCTCTCTGGTTGGCAGTTTCTTCTGCTTCACATACCACTATGGAAGCAAGGTGGCACATCTGGAGTGTGCCAAGTACCAGTCTGAGAGTTAATGGGGAGGGATGCATGCCTCATTCCTCTTGAGAACTTCATGCTTATCTTCTGATGTGTAGAGTCCCAGGAAAGATTTGTGCCTGGGCCAGTGGAGAAAGATAAGGGATTCCTGGAATTCCTACAGCTTTCTCCCTGAGAAATGGATGGTGAAGGAGCAATTAAAGAGGCGAGAGAGTTAGAGGGAGTTCAACTCCCAAGCAATTCCACAATTCATATGTTTTTATTTACCACTGACCCCTGACCTCACCCACCAGGAAGCTTTCTGGGACCATTTATTATCATTGCTTCGTCAAGGACTTCAAAAAAAGTCATGAGTTCATCACTGTGGATACTGCTTTGGTCAAAGCAGGTCATCATTCCTCTACCCCTTTAGGGGAAATTTTGTGAGATTCTGTGACCCAAACCGCTTGGCAATCAGTCTTTTGGTAAATGAGCCTCTCTGAATTTAGCTGAGCTGGTTCTCAGTCAGACTCTGGGAGAAACCTGAAATGTTTTTCTATCTTGGTAAGACTTTACAGAGCATGTACTCTACTGGCTTCATCTCTGCCATGTGAAGGCATCGGAGTCTCATTAGTGGAGGTTATTATTATTCCGAGTTATAAATCAATAACATCAATATTTAATAATAAACATAACATCTTATAAGTATAATATATTAGTAATAAAATTATACTGTTATGAATTACTAACAGCATGTTTAATTACAATGAAGAGTTGAAAATCCAGGTAGCTAGGATGTGAAGGGGATAGAACCCTAGATGTGGAGACAGAAAGACCTGAATTCAGATTCTACCTTAGACACACATTGTGAGCTGTGTGACCCTGGACAAGTCCCTTAATCTCTGTCTGCCTCAGTTTCCTCAACTATAAAATGGTGATCATCATAGCATCTGTCTCCCAGGGTTGTGAGGACTGAATGAAATAATATCTGTAAAATGTTTAGCACAGTGCCTGACACAGCAGGTACTTAATAAATGCTTATTCTCCTTCTTCCTCCCTCTCTCCCTCTCTCCCTTCCTCCCTCCCTCCCTC
>CM053584.1:44507010-44612764 GCA_028627135.1 Pseudochirops cupreus | reverse complement strand
CTAGCCTCCAATTCCCCCGGAGTCTTCCTCTGCCCCTCCCTCACAACCAATGCGAATCAACACCAGTCCCCAGATCCAGAAGCAATCAGGACTGAGGCAGCCAAGGAAGAAGTGATACCTAGGTGGAACAGTGGATAGCGCAACTCCAGGCTTGCTCATCTTCCTGAGAACTCTGGCCCCAGACACTTACTAGCTGTGTGATCCTGGGCAAGTCACTTCATCCTGTTTACCTCAGTTTTCTCAACTGTAAAATGATCTGGAGAAGGAAATGGCAAACCACTCCAGTATCTCTGCCAAGAAAACCCCAGAGTCATGAAGAGTCAAACATGACTGAAAAATGATTGAACAAAAAAAAAAAAAATGAAGAAGATGAAGGTCCAGGCTCCTCCCTCCTTTCCCCCAGTGCCTGCACAACCTAGATAAGAATTCTATTAAAAAAAAAAAACAAAATACTGAACTTTCCTGGGTGGGGATGCCCCAAATTCCATCTGGGACCCCAACAGTATTCCAAATTCTACCTGGATCCCGGAAGATCTGATCTATTTCTACCATTCTTTTTGACTGCCTTTTAAAATATAAGTATATCCCTTCGATAAGGCTGGTTTGGTTACTGTCTTGTGTGCACCATGTTTCCTTGTATTAGACTATTGGTGTGGGGGAAGGGGAAGGTCAACAGGCATGGGGAAGGGGGGATTCTTGTTTTTTCTCTTAAAAATTATTTATTGTATGGAGGAGAGGGAAAGAGAAAAAATTTTAGGTGACACAAAAACCAAAAATGTGAATATAAATTTATTTTAAAAAATAAAATTAATAAAACTATTTGGAAGTGCATCTAGATTCTTAGGCATCAGGAAATTTGAACATTATCTTGCCTATGGATAGGGAAAATAGACTAGAAGACTTCTTGAGAATCAGTTAGGATGGATGTGGCCTCTGAAGAAGTTTAGCTTGAGGGGACTGTCTTTTATTTTGAGAGACATAGTTTATGTTAAACAACCTGGGGAAGTGCCCCAGATACAGCAAGCCCCCAAGATAAACATAAGCACTTCCATGCAACCCTTTACACCACAAAAGAAGGAAGTCACATCTCAGTGAAGGCTGATTTTATAGTTGCCCCAATATCCTTTCTAATACCCTAACTTGGGGCTGGCCCATAGCCAGACAGAAAAGATCTCACAGTATAAACACTATATAAGAAAGTGCAGTGTCCTGACAAGAATTGGACTTGGAATCAAAACACCACCTGGTTTTAAAGCTATTAACTCTGTATGACCTCAGACAAGTCACTTAACCTCTCTAGGCTCCAGTTTGCTCATTTGTAAAGTGAAGGGATGGGCTGGAAGCAATTATATTGAAATGCAGTTATCAACATATTAAAACATACCCATACGCATACAAGTTCTCAAGACCCCCAATTAAGATTCCTGGGGCTTGAGATCTTTCAGCTCTTACAATCTATCATTCTCTGAATATTGATCAGTTATTTGGACTAGAGCACTTGATTGTGTATCTTTTAGTACTACTAGACAGGATATCCAAGAACTCTGGTTACCTTGTCAGACAGCTGTGCCCCAGAGGGTTGATCCCTGGATCACAGCCCTCCCTTTGCATCTCCAGCTTTGTGCTTTTGCTTTTGGAATCACTTGTGTTTGCTAGCCCTGATGTGATAAGTTGCCAAGAATGATAGCCATTAGTACCCTGAATTTGTATGGTAGCATTCTCCATGAATTCCCAGTTTATGGAGCATTCCTCTCTGTTCAGAAACATACTTCTTTGCTTCTCACAAACTGACTGGGATCTCCCGCTCACTCTTTGGGTTAAATATCCTTACTTTCTTCAGCTGATCTTCATATAGGCTCCGTCCCTGATCACCATAGAGAAAAAGGGTCAGACGTACTTAAAATGTCCGAGTATGCCAACTGACCTCTGGGATGAGGCCATTAGGCTGCAGGGAGCCACAATTATTCAGGAATTAGCATCCTTACAACCCATGTGGTTTACAGATTACTCAGTAAGGTGTTGGGGAGGATTTACACAGCCCCTGTCTTTAAGGAGCTTATTATCTAGTTAGGGAGAGAAAACATACACAAAATAATCAGAGGATAACACAAGTCCTAAACCTATACTCAGAAGAGCAACACAGGGGGTCTGACAGCCCTGGAGGTCTGGTTTTTTGTTTTTCTTTCTATCCCCAATGCTTAGTACAGAGCCCCGCACATAGGACGAACTTAATTAATGCTTGTTGACTTGACAAGTTGGTCAAGGAACTGGCACACACAGGCTGCTTTAAGGAGGTCCTGTCAGCTGGTGCATTTCCTCTAGAGTTTCAAGGATCTAACCTGACTTTGGGGATGTTACTTTAATTGAGCCTGACTCAGTGGCTCCCAAGCTTGGCCCATTCCTTCCTATTAACTGATCAAGAGTGACTGCATATTATACCATTCTATACACTGGCATAGTAGTAACAGTTTACAAACTAGCCCTAGCTCTGCCCTTCTCTCTCCTGCCTTCTTGCTAAGGTAAATTGGTGTCATTACTTGGGAACAGCTATAGCAAACAGCTGGAGGGAAAAAAAGGAGAGAGGGAATGAAACAGACTTTTTAATCTATTTCTTGGTATCACTGGCATCCAAAAAGGAATGGCTATTAGGATGGTGCAGTTTGTGGCTCATGATCAGTGTTGGAGAAGATCTCCCTGTAACAGACTCATACATTTAAATCTGGAAGAGGCCTTGAGTCATCTAAAGCAATACTTTCATTTTACAGAGGAGTAAAATGAAGCATTGAAGCTAATAACTCACTCAGTGTTGGGATCATGCGATTTAAAACTGAAGGACACCCTGGAGATCATCTGGTCCTGTGGTGTCAAACTCAAAATAGAAACTGATCCCTGCAATCGGCATATTGACTTAGAAACCACAAACTAACATTAACTATGCTGTAATGTATTTTTATTTATTCTGTTAACCATTCCCCAATTACATTTTAGGGGCAGCTAGGGGGCACAGAGGTTAAATGATTTGCCCAGGGTTACATAGCTAGTAAGTGCTTGAAACTGGATTTGAACTCAGGTCTTCCAAACTCCAAGCTCTGTACCCCATCCACTGTGTCCCCTAACTGCCTAATTGTACATATAACATATGAGAGTTTGTATAAGTTAATAGAGCTCACAGTGAGTCTCTAAATGGTAAGGGGATCTAGGCAAGTCATAAAGCTACAACTAGAAATGCTGGGAGCAAATTAAAAACATTATGAACCTGTGGAGAAAATGCTGGATTTTAGAGTCAAAGGACATGGATCCCAATCCTGCTTCGTCCATTTACTACTTGTGTGACCTTGACCAAGTCACCAAACCCTCAGTTGTCAGTTTCTTCATCTATAAAAAGAAAAGATTGGGCTTGATGGCTATCGGGTCCTTTCCAATTCTAAATCCATAATCATCTGAGGGAAAGGGCAGGCAACACTTCTGGGTTCTGGCTTCCTGTTGGCTCATTGGTAGCCCTGGACAGAGTCCAATGACCATGCATTCACTTTCCTTCAAAACTACCCCAACAAAACGGAGTCTCTGCTCTGAGAGGTATCTGGGCTCCAATTAGGAGTGGATAATTCTCTAGAGACTAGAAAGGGCAGGAAATGGCCAGGGTCTCTCATTTCTGGACTTTTGGTTCTTGAGGAGATAAGTGGGTGGGAGGCCACAGAGAGCCAGAAATTCAGCTTAATTCAAATATCCTCAATTCTCTTTCCAGAAAACTGAGGGTTTGCCAATTCATTAGGGCACCTATGTGGTGCAATGCATAGAGTGCCAGGGCCTGAAGTCAGTAAGACCTGAGTTCAAAACAGGCTTCAGACATTTATAATCTGTGTGACCCTAGATAAGTCACTTAATGCCTTCTGCCTCTGTTTCCTCATCTGTAAAAGAGGGATAATAATAGCATCTATCTCTCAAGTTTGTTTTGGGCATCAAATGAAATAATATTTATAAAGCACTTAGCACAGGGCCTCATACAGAGTAAGCGCCATATAAACGTTACCTATTCTTATTAGCTATATAATGCAGCTGACTAACGGGTATGCATTTGTAAGTTAGATTCTTGACAATGTCAGCCTCTAGTCTCTGTTCCAGATAAATACCCTTTAAAGAGCTTTCATTTTCTGACCACCACCTTCTTTTCTAGAGATTAACTTCTGCAGGCAAAAATGAACCAGAGTACAAGGTTTTTTTTTCTAGTATATGAATCATAATATTAAAGAGGAAGATTTAACAAAGCATGAAATATCCAATGCTATAATTTCTATCCATAGGCTTGTTAGACAACTCCATCCTCAGCAAATGCCATTTATTTACTCTATTGTTGCCAGGACACTAACCAGCAAGCTCTGACTACAGTGAAGAAAGTGAGCTTGGTACTTACTAAGCAGCTACTGCCCAGTACTAAATCAGGCCTTATGGAAGTTTTAGATTAATCTCTGTCCTAAAGGAATCAAGTCTCTAACAAGAGAGATAAGCCCAACATTCATAAAACAACTAGAGGACAAGCAATAATACATCAATTTTTAACTTATGTAGCATATGTTCCTAGTATATGTATAAGGGAAACTTGAAATTGAGGGATTTGGGAAAGGCCAGGGAAGGCTTTGTGGGTCATATGGTCATAGCTTTAAAGGTGGGGAAGAATTTAAGAGTTCAGTCTCCTAATTCTACAGATGAGGATATTGAGGCTGGGAGAGGTGAAGTAATTTACCCAGGTTCACTTGGCTAGTTGAGTCTTGGAGAAAGGATTTGAACTTAGACCTCCCTGACTTCTAGCCCACAGTTCTACCCATCGTGTCATCTGAGAGTCTGCCCCTCCCAGAATGATTTACTTGTGAGGCAAATTAAGCTATCTTTTGCTTCAACCTAGCCTTTAATCACTGAATGGGTGTTGCCTCAGACAAACTGAGACCTGGGAAAGACCTTAGCTTAAAAAAGGTCATGGTCTCCCACTGTATCCAGGCCACTGCCAGTTCTCTTGACCTGTGTTCTTGACACTGGACCCTTATGAATCTGGAGGAGAGAGTGAAGTCAACACTTTGCACAGCTCTGCCTCACTTGAATTCAATTCACTTGCAAGTCAAGAAATCATTCTGCTGACATCAGGGGCGGTCCTCTTTAATAACAAAGGACAAATAATATTTAGAGGGATGCGACCTCAGCAAGATTTTGAAGATCACGTAAAATTTGGATCATAAATATGGAGCTGGATTTAGATAAGAATGAATGAAAGGAATCCAGTCATCCCCCAGGGAAACCACACAGACTGGGAGGGAGGGGGGTTAATGCATCTTGTCATCTACATTATCATTAACTTTGCTTCCCACTCCCATCAGTCTTTGCTATGGCTAAGTAATCCAACCAACAATACCATTGCTGCTGTGACTCCCCAAACCAAAATCCCACTCTTGGCCACTACTCTCTTACATTTGTAGTCTTTTCTTCTTTGAATGAAAACTCCTTGAGGGCAGGGACCACCTCATTTCCGTATTTGCACCCCCAATATCTAGCACAGTGCATGACACACAATTGTTGACTCATTTTCCAGTCCTGTCTGACTCTTTGTGACCCTCCTTGGGGTTTTCTTGGCAAAGATACTGAAGTTATTTCCCATTTCTTTCTCCAGCTCATTTTACAGATTAGGAAAATGAGGCAAACAGGGTTAAGTGGCTTGTCCAGAGTCACACATCTAGTAAGTATCTGAAACCGGATTTGAACTCATGGAAGATGAATCTTCACTCTATCCTCTGAGTCACCTAGCTGCCCCACACAATGGGCACTTAATAAATTATTTTTCAATTGTTCATTAGTAGAGGGAAACTCAACAATCACACTTCTAGGCACATACCACAAAGAGGTCACAGACAGACGGAAAGGACCCACACAAACAAAACTATATATTGTAGCATTTTCCACTGTAGCAAAGGCCTAGAAACAAAGAAAGTTCCGTCATCGTCATCGGGGCATGGCTAGACAAATTTTGGTACATGAAAATAATGTAATGTTATGCTGTAAAAAAGGATGAAAGGGGTGGATTCAGATAAATCAAGGAAGACTTGCATGAACTAAGGCAGCATTACCTGAACAGCAGCAAGACAAAAATGTATACAGTGACTACAGGAATATCAAGGCAAACAACTTTGAAAAACTTAAGGATTCTGATCAATGACCAGTGATGCACCAAGCTTCCTGCCTCTTGGCAGAGAACTAATGCCGGAGCATCGCAGAATGAGACCCTCATTTTCAGGCAGGGCCAATGTGAGAATTTGTTTCCACTATGCTTGTCACAAAGAAGATAGGAGCACTGGACACAGAGTAACTCATAGAAAACAGACATATTAATCTGGCGGGGGGGGGGGGGCACTCTTGTACTAGGGCAGTGGTTCTCAACATGTGGGTCACGACCTCTTTGAGGTCAACCGACCCTTTCACAGGGGTCACAGGGGTCACCTAGGACCATCAGAAAACACATATTTACGATGGTCCTAGGAACCTCCTCTACCCGTCCCCAGGCAGGTCCGCCCACATACAACTATTAAAGGGTCACAGCATTAGGAAGGTTGAGAACCACTGTACTAGAGGAACAGGGAGGAAGTTAGTGACTAGTGATAGAATAGGAAAAAAAAAACCCACAAAGAAACACCTAAATACTCAGAGAGTAGAAGGAAGTTCTGAGTGGGCCAGAGAAAGGCAGACGAGCTGTGTTACTATCAAGTTAAATTTAACACATATTCTAAAAGACAACTATATAATAGAAGTTCATAGCTTCATGAAACGTCCATCATTTCTTTATTTTTAACTTCATAATAAAAAAAGATTTTAAAAGATTAGAAGTGCTTGTCTTCTAAGGAGTGGGAAGGGGATGGGAGGGAAGGAGAGAATTTGGAACACAAAAGTTAAAAACAAAAGGATGTTTAAAATAAAGAAATAAAAAGAAATAATTCTTTTTTAAAATAGAGAGACAATGAGATGGCATTCCAGAGCAGGGGAAGAGCATAAGCAAAGGCAGAGAAGTGGGATGGAATGGGCATTTAGAGGTAGGGGGGCAGTATGGAAAGAGAAAGATGAAACTGGACAGATTGCGCAGCAGAAGCCGGGGGTCAGTAAGAAATGAGATTGGAAAGCCTCCTACCCTGTCCCACTCTTTCCGCAGGAGACACCACTAATTCTACCTCTACTCCCACTTTGTCTAGCTCTGGCTCCTCTTTTCTTTGATCTCAGAATGTCACCACCTTGACCCCAGCAGAGGAGAGGTGCTATTTAATATACAAACGTGTACCCACACAGAGGTTTGAAACTGGGGCAAGGCAATATGGGGTAGAAGAAAGAGAAATGACTCTTGAATCAACAGATGTGGATTCATAGCCCACACCCTCTGCTATTTACTTACTACCTGTGACACCTTAACTAAGTCCCTTAAACATTTTGTCCTCAGTTTCCTCATTGGGAAAACAAGGAGGCTGCACTAGCTGCCAAGGTCTCTTCCTGTTAAATCTCAGATCTTGCTACAGCTAAGAGAGGATGTTCTGGGTTGGTCCATCTCTTCCCCTTCAGTCTGGTGAAATTTCAGGGTCAATTCTCTGTCCAAGGGCAGTAGCATAGTTATTCTGAATTCTAGACTAGAATGTTAAGAAGTGAATTTGGGCACCAATTCTGGGCAAGGCTAACCTAGCTTTCAATATAAAATCTTGAGTCCATGGAGGAGCTTACTTCAAGTCCACAAGCATTTATTAAGTGGGCACTAAAGCACTGTGCTAAACACTGAAGGTGAGCAAGATCTGTATTCCCTCAGCTCTGTCTCCAATCACCAACCTCTATATTGCTGGTCTTTGCCCCAGACATGCCCAATTTACATCAGAATACTCAAGTATCCTTGACCTTGATCTTCAAAATCTTGCAGAAGTCCCATCCCTCTCAGGAAGGTAAAAAAGTAAAAGGGCAGACAAGGTACATCTAGGGGAGAGAGCTCCCTGGGAGAGGTACAAACATGGAGGGAAGTGAGAAAGAGGAGCTCCCGAACTTGAGACTTAGCCAAAAAACAGTTAAAGAGCCAGCTGCTGGGCTGATGAAAACTGGACCACTGGCACAATTCCCATGCCACATTCTTCTGGGGTGAAAGGTCGGCTTCATCATAAATGAGTATCATTTAAAGAAAGGATATTGGCTAGATTCCCCTGGATGCCAAAACCCAAGTCCCTTTCCTTCCCTCTCTGAAAACATTTTAACTCCACGTGAAGAACCAGAGCCTTTGATAGCTACAGGGTAGCCTCAGACATCACCTAGTGGAATCTCTTCATTTTACAGATGAGGAAACAGAAGGCCAGAAGAGAGGCTGAAAGGCTTGTAATAAGAACATACAGCTGGCCAGCAACAAAGTCAGGACTAGAATCCACTTCTTATGACTCCCAGGCCAGATGTCTTTTCCCTAATATTCCCCTCCTAACATTCTCATTTCCATGCCCCAATCCTAGCGGCTTTCCATTCCTACCACCATTACTTCTACATGTGCCCTCAGGCCTTGATCCCCTACTCGTGATCCTCTTATCCAGACTTTCTACTACAGGCAGAGTGAAATTTCTAATGCCTCATTAGTCTTTTAAAACCTCTACTATAATCTGTCTAGTCGCAATGAGATACAGTCTCCCCCACCAATCTCTCTGCTCCCACTCTTTCTAGCAACAGAAAGCTCAGAAAAATCAACTTCCCTTTCTCCCCAGAAGCAGAACTTCTCATAGACCAGCCTGGTGTTGAACTCAGTGGGATTATGAGTGTGACCCAAGGGAACATTTCTGCCTCATTAAGCCTAGAACAAAGCAGGGGCATTCGAATCCCCAGATTCTGGGTCACATATTTGGCTTGTGACCCACTACTGAATGATGTTCTGTGGGGGTGGGGGAGGAGACAGAAAGAAAATTTCAGGCTCTGTGTTTCATATAAACCAGGCTCCAGCTCCATTTTCTCTGGAAGCAGTTCATGCCCCTACCTGCCTAGGCAGTCTAAAGAGGAAAAATGGGAATTTACACAATGCCCAGCTGTTCTGCATTACTCACACATACATACACACACACACACACACACACACACACACACACAACAACAACAACAACAACAGCAACCTTCTAAGCTACTTAAAGAGCATCAGTGTCTTTATTTATTTGTAATCTAAAAAGAATGAGACACCTACATGTCCCCTAGCTCGTCTAAAAAAAGTACTCTCTGTAAACTGTCTGAAAGAACAGCTGGTGCTATGGTTTAGGAGCCTGCTGAATATGCCAGAGACCTCAGCAGGACCCTGCCTCCTCCTCTTAATTGGGCTAGATACAGAATAGTTCTGTTGACTCTGTCTTTGTGTTAATACCATATAATTCTCTAAATGGAGAGAAGATTGTACCATCAAACGTGCCGTATGGAAGTTGGTTTTATTTTTCTTAAAAAAAAAAAAGTATTAGCCAGCCCAGATTGGTGCTTCTTGTTTAGCTCATTTTCTATATTATTAATGGCCAAGAAAAGAGGGTGCCAGGGGGAACAAAAACAAAGCCTTAAAAATCCTCCTCCCATCCCCACCCCCAACCCTCCACTTTAGCTGGGAATCCAAGAATCCAGTAACTGATCAGTATCACCCTTGCTAACACTATAGTTGAGTATGGCAGAAGATGGCGTGGGCAATATCCTTCAAAAGGAAGCCCAGATAAGATTTCATGTGGCAAAGTACTCTGATGCCCCTCTTGATGACATTCTCTGGGTGTCTGCTTGCCACCTTGCGACGGCTCCTTTGAAAAAGTTTTTAAAGAAGAGAACAGGATGCAACATGAGTTATAGAAAGGAAGAGGAGATAGCAGCAGTGTTAGCAATGACCATATGGTAATCAGGTTTAGTCTACTGAAAAACAACCAAGTGAATAGAAAAGGAACGGACTTCAAAAGTCCCTCAAAGCTGATCACAGAAAGGTGAACGGTAAGTAGCGTGATATCGGGAGGAAAGGATTTTTGCCAGAATGACATGCTTTTATCAGTGTATATAATTACGGGATTAGTAAGCACAGTCTACCTAAAAGCTAAGCTTCTGGCATGACAGAGCACCCCATTAGGAATTCCTCACTAAATTAAACTCCAATTGGGCTGAGTGTGGGCACTGGTGCAGAAACACTCCAAGGGTCGAAAGGCTAGGAGCAAACTAATGACGAGCAGCAGGATGCTGAAATCTGGGGCAAAGAAAGGAAGCCAGGATGTGATTCTGAATCCCTGAATCTTAGTGTTGGAGGTAACCTTCAATCACCAGTCAATTCATCAGTCAAGTATTTACAGTATGCAGAAAGCATTTTGCTGGGTTCTGGAGATACAAGTACATAGAATGAAACAATTCCTTCTTGCAGTGAGCTTATATTCTAGGGCGAGAGAAACAAATGCATGTCTGTGTATTATATACATATATAACATACACATACATGCATATATATAATTGATATAAAGTTAATACATACAAAAATATGTAAAGTATGTGTGGGAGACCAAGAAAGGCTTCATCTATTCCTTTTCCAGCACATTTAACCTAAACAGGTCAGTGGTAGGGCTGGAGAAGCCATGAATGAAAAGGAACCCAAGACCAAACTAAGAAGATAGAATCAGAGACTTTTCGAATTAGAAAAAAAAAATCCCAAAGGTTCCTAAATCCAGTGAGTTAGATTTTTAGGAATGACCTTGAAATGACTGAGGAACCTTCAGGAAAATTGCAAACAAAAGAGTCCCACCTTTCTGCCAAGAGAATCACAGATCCTCAGAAAACGCTTCAACTCCTGACATCCCAACTCCCTCATTTCCTTACTCTATGAACCAACAGCTTAAAAAAAAATAGCAGCATTCGCTATGATATAACAGCAGAAATGTAGCAGATGTAGCAGTGTAGCAGAAATGATGTAGCAGAAAGAGGATGGAAAAAACGTGGAGTCAAAAGAACAGGGTTTCTGTCTCAACTTGGATACTATCTGTAAGATCTTAGGTAAGTCACTTACCTCCTCTGCCTCAGGGCCTCAGTTTTCTCATCTGTGAAATGAGAATTCACTAGCTCATCTCTCAAAGTTCCTTCTCTTCCTCAACCCTGTGGTCCTATGATCTTCATGGATTATAACAGCCCCAACATAAACTACAAAGACAAAATCCCAGCTCCTAAAATGCTAAGTATTGTACCAAAGGGGAAACAATCCAAAACAATTCCAAAGGCAGTTAGTGGAATGGAAAAATATGGAAACCAGTCCCATACAAATAAGAGCTAGTGACAAAGAGAAGAACTGCAAGACAGTCTTACAGTCTGATACCTGGGCACTATCAAATAATCAAATGGTAGGATATTAGCCCCTTTTCCTCCCCATCCCCATCCTGGTATCTCTGACCATTCAGCAGAAAATGACAGACTGAAGCCAATTCCTGTTCCTTCTTCCCCTCTAACCAACACTGTTAGCTAAAATCACAAATCAAAGGCTGCCCCAAATAGGCATGAGAAGAAAAGCTGTCCCACAGAATTAGATGTTATAGATAATTGATGCTTCATTTTATCAAGGTCAAGATTTTTCAATTAAATTTTAACCATTTTGTATGGAAAACTTTCTAAAATACATTTATAGATCGAAGTATATTGGATTATTTTTTTAAAAAAAACTTTCCTTTTATTTTTTTTTGTAACATAGGGTAATATAGAAATGGGTCTTGCATGACTTCACATGAGTAATGGGTATTATATTGCTTGCCTTCTCAATAGATGGGGGTGGGGCTAGAGGGAGAGTCACTGGATTGTAGGGGACATGGAAGAGAGTAAGGAGTAAGAAGACTAGAGAAGTGGAAGGGAGGCAGGTTATGAAGGGTTTTTAAAGTCAAACAGAAGACTTTCTATTTGATCCTAGGTCCAGTGGTCTAGGATTCAAATCTTGGCTCAGACATATATCACCTGTGTATGTGACTTTGGGTAAGTCACTGCATCTCTCTAGGCCTATTTCCCCATCTGTAAAATGGAAGGACTGGACTAAATGTCCTGTATGGGCTAAAACTGTGATCTAATGAGCAAAGGACCACTGCTTTATTAAGCCAGCATTCCCACTCAGTAAAGTGAGGAGGGAAAGGAAAAAATAACACCAAACTGAATCAGTGGATTTGGTTCTAGAACTAATTCTTACCACTCCTCACCTGAGATCTTGGACATGCCATTTCTCTCTGGGCTTTAGTTTCCTCATCTATAAAAATAAGGGGGGTGGGGATGAGATTATCTCTTAGGAACTCTTTGAGTTCCTTAAATATTTGTCAAATGGATGGATGAATCAACTCCTTCAAAAGTTATTGTGGCATCTGGTGGTCTCTGTCCCTCAGAACTGACAACTAACTTACTGTCTACATGCTACCACACTGCAGGGGTCTAAAGTTTTTCTGGTGTCTCACACTCTCCACCAGTCAATTGTCATTTCTTGTTGCTGTCAAGACATTAAACAACCAATATCTCCTCATTTTCTTGGACTAGGAAACCAGATCCCCAATCTTTGTAGAAATATTCCTAAAACAAAGAAAGTATATTAGTTTGAGTATCCGACTAATGTGTCATCTTCTCTGGCTGTTCAGAGTCAATGGGACTTGACAACTTGACCGGATCTGGTGGAGGTGGAGGGAGAGGGAAGAAAGAAGAGACAAGGATAACCTTGTTCTTTGAAACACCACAGTTGAAAGCCTAGGAGATTGAAAGGATGAAGATACCCTCAGTGAAAATAATAGGGAAGTTTAGAAGAGGGATCGGTCCAGGAGGAAAAGAGTTCCATTTTGGACAAGTTGATTTAGGGCTAATAACCCACAACCCTCCAAAAAAACCAACATATATTTCTACTCCCTACCCCCAGCAATGGTACTTTCCATGGAGGAAAGACCTGAACCACCAGGGTGCAAAATGTGGGTAAACCAAATGCCACCTTTTCCCATAGAAGGTCCTTACCTACAAAAACACAATACAATACTCTCTGTCTCTGGTGTTGCAGAAAATGCTTTGAACCAGTAAACAGGAAATCTTAGTTTCAGATCCAACTTTTTCACTCTTTCATGGAGTGACCTTCCAAAAATCACTCAACCACTCAGTTTCCTCATCTATAAAATGAAGAAGTTGGACCAGCTGACTTTACTTCTGACCAGCCACCTTCCCACCCTGGAGAAACTTTGGCTCTTGGATCCAGTTCTCTTGATTGGTGGCTGTCTCTCCCTGATACTTATTTCAGGAAAAACCTCAGCCATGCTTCTCTCTATTCAGAATTGCCTTGCCTCAGTACCCAGTTATGGAATCAGGAACCATAATCAAATCAGCACTGCCAACTGTTCCTGGATGGATGTAAATCTACTCACCATAACCAGGTAACTTTGAGAACCAAAGTATGTCTTCCTGACTACCATTCCCTTTGCATGTGGTCTCCTACATTTGAATGTCTATTCTTGGAGGACATACTCAATGTATGTCTTCTTTTTTCTTTTTCTTTTCTTTGAAAAGGGAGGATGGGGTGGGGAGGGTATTTGTATCTCTAGCATTTAGAATAGTGCTTGGATACTGTAAGCAACTCATTAATACTTTTTCATTTGTTCATTCATTCATTTTGAGGATTCTTTCAAGAGCTAAAATTTTTAGCCTATTTCCCAGAGGTTTCAAAGATAATTATGGACAATAGTTCATTTAGTTATATAATAGTCTCTAATAAATGAAAGTCTCTTAGCATCCAAGTCAAATAGGAATTTATCATTTACATCCTGGAAGTCACCTTCTCTGACCAATGAGTCCTATAGTTGCCTCTTTTCACCTTGTTGGCTAAAGGTATAGGAAAGGGAGAAGGAAAAGGAGAGGAAGAAAAGGAAGTTAAAGGAATGAGAGACAAGAAAAGTGTAGAAAGAACACTGTACTAGATAGTCAACAGACCTAGATTCAAATGTTAGCTCTGTCCCTTACTAGCTGTGTAACTTCAGCCAGTCTCTTAAAGCTCACTTTGGTCAGTTTCCTCACCTATAAAATTAATAGGTTAGGCTAGAAGATTTCTCTTCTGGTGCTAACATGCTGTGATTCAGTAAGAAAGGAAGAGAAAGTGGAAAGAAAGAAGAATACACCTGGTAACAATCAGTAGAATGGACGTACAAACTTCCCAAGTACCATTAACTGGTGCTATAATCCTGTCCCCAACCTTGTGATTCAAGAACTTCAGATGGCATCAAGAGAATTCACTAACATCCTGGATCCGCCATGATGCTGTCAGGTTTCTCTTCTGTAAAATGGGGGGCTATATGGTCTGATCTCTGCTTAATGCATAAAAACCATAAGAGTGAAATAAGATATGTAATAGGGGTCTATCACATGCCCCAACCACCTGACGTTGCATATTTTCACACTGAAGCTGTTTCCAGGGGTATCCTGGTAACGCTTAGGGAAGTACCTTGGAGAGAAAGGAACATGTGAGGACATTCTGTAACAAGTTTCATTGGTAGCATAGCATCGATGCCCTGAGGAACAAGGAATGATGTTGGGGAGTGATCCAGGACAGCAGTGAGTTAGATACATGACCATCAGCAGTCATGCCACATTGGGACATGAACTTGATGGAACCAGTGTTATCAAGAGAGCTAAGTGTTGAGCCTAATCCCCTCTTTGCGCCCAGGTGATATGGGAAAGGAAGGCTCATTCCTCCAAAGGTGTTGGGGAAAATATTTGTATGTTTGTTCTGACTGTGTCTTTTAAGTAAATATCCTTTTGTAAATGTTAATCAATGTTAAGTTGTTAAATGGAATTGCGATGCTAGTTCATTGTTTCCTAACAAATATTGAGAACACAGCCAGTGGAGGCTCAAGCTGATGACGATTAAAAAAAAAAGAGAGGTACTCACAGACCTCTCAGGACACTACTCAAGAACCCTGAGAGAGAGAGTAGCCCTCCTGGCCCTCAGAGAATTAGGACCAGAGCATATATTTGGTACAAATACACAGAGTGCTTTGGATACCTTAGGGGAAAGGGTCTACTGAGGCAGATTTATATTACTCAGCCATAATCAGAACCAACACATTTTTGAGCTAAAGGTAACTGAAAGTTTAGAAAGTGAACTACAGAATTAAAGAATCTCAGAGTTGGTGGGGACTTCAGTGGCCATCTCATCCAACCTAAATCAAAGGAACTCTTCTATGATATCTCCAACAAGCCTCCCACGTGAAAACCTTCAATGAAATAAAGGCTTCTAAAACAGTCCCTTCCATTTTTGTACAGCTCTGAATGTTGGATTTTTCCTTATTTCAAATCAAAATATGCCTCCCTCTAAGGTCCACCCACTGTTCCTAGTTTGGGAAACAAGTAGAAAAAAGTTTAATACCCTCTTTTACACAAAACCCTTCAAATACTTAAGAGTCATCTACCATGCTCTTCAAAGAGTCCCCTTCTGCAGGCTAAATATCCCCACTTCCTTCAGCCATTTATATTAATGACTTGGTCTCTAGCTCCTCCACCAATCTCATCATACTTTTGTGATATACTCCATCTTTTCAATGTCCTTTCTAAAGTATGGCACCCAGAACTGAACGATACTCCAGGTATGGTCTGACTGGTGCAGAGTACATCAGAACTACAATCTCCATTCTAGACATGAAGCCTCTCTCAACCACTCTCTGATCAAATTTAGCTTTTTTTGGTAGATATGTGACACCATAGAGTCATTTTTGAGTTTACAGTCATGTAAAACTTCTACCTCCTTCACTGTTGAGTTTCTGTCTAGCCCTGACCTATCCTGCAGTAGTCAGAGACAGAACTAGAATCTAGTCCTAGATTTATTATTTTCAGTTCGATACTCAAGAACCAGAGGTCAAGTGATGAAGAGGAAGGGGAGAAAGTTCCTCTTAGAAAAGGGTCGATACGACTAGATGTTGGAAGAGATGGGACTGGTAACAAAGAGAAGGAGGAAGCAAATGTATAGAAGATTTATCTGGTTTATGAGAGATTCAGAAGAAACCAGAGGTGTCAGAACAGGAAGTGAGAAATGAAAGAGGCATAGAATGGGTTATAGTCAAGAACAGGAAAGAAAATCAAGGTTTTGCCATGCCAGCTTTGGCTTAAAACCCCTAAACCCCAAACCACTATTCACCTCCCATACTGAGAAGCACCAGAAACCACAGCAGGAAAATAAAGGTTTAGATTGGTCAGATGGATGGTTCTAAGCATCCTCCTTAAGGAGTAGGTGGGGAAGGTGGGGAACAGAGGAAAATAAGGGAGGCAGGTTCTGCTCCAGAGGACTCGATCCATTCCCAGGTCTAACCACCCCAGCAATCTGGCCTTGTTTTGTGAAGAGAAAGACAGGATAACTGTGGTTAGTGGTTTGTGGTTCTCTATAACTGTACTCTCAGGTTTCTGAGAGAATAGAAGTAACTCTCCCAGCAACTGGGAGAATGTTAAAGCCAAAGCTCTTTGGGGTTGGCACAGAGGAAGCCACCGGGGACACAGAAGAGCTGCCACACACCATTTCTGCTAACGTGTGGTGCCTAATAGTGGATTCCTTCAGTCTGTCAGTCAACCAGCATTTATTAAGCACTTACTAGATTCCAGGTACTAAGCAAAGCACTGGGACACAAAGAGGCGCAACAACAACAACAAAACAGTTTCTGCCCTTATGGATCTCACCATCTGACGGAGGAAAGGCCATGTAAATAACTAGGGACACAGGTGGTACGTAGGGAATAGAAGGCCATCTCACAGGGGAAGACACCAGAAGCTAGGGAGATGGCATGAGGCTCCTGCTAAAGGAGGCATTTGAGCTGAGTCTTGTAGGAAGATTAGGAAACTAGAGACAGAAAAGAAGACAGAGAACATTCCAGGTATCAGGGGCAGTCAGTGCTTCTGCACTGAGATGGAAGATGGTGTGTTGTGTGTAAGAAAGCAAGGAAGGGGCATAAGCAGTTATTAAGTGCCCACTGTGCACCAGGCTCTGCACTAAGCACTTTACAAATATTCTCTCATTTGATCCTCACAAGAGCTCTGGAAGGCAGGTGCTATTATTACCCCCATTTTACAGAAGTGATTATTACCTATGGGATTATTATTCTCCATTTTGCAGAAACCAAGACCAACAGAGGTTAAGTGACTTGCTCAGGGTCACACCACTAGTGTCAGAGATTGGATCTGAATTCAGGTCATCCTGACCTCGGACTCATGTTCTATCCTCTGCACCACCTAGTTGCCTCTAGGCAAGCAGGATTATCCAATGTTTTCACCTGTCAGTTCCATTAATAAAGGTAGAATTATCCATCAAAACATGAGCCTACATTTCCAGAATCACAGTCCTAGAGTTGGAAGGGACTTTAGATGTCCTCTAGTCTAAATCCCTCAGTGAGCGGAGGCTCAGAGTGGTGAAGAGTCTTGTCCAACACCACACAGGTTATTAAGTGGCTGAGCTCTGATTCACACTTGAGTCCCGTGCTTTCAAGTTTGGCCCTCTTCCTGCTATACCACACAGTAGCAGCTTACCTTTATATAAAATCCTACATGAATTATTTCATTAGACACTCACAACAACTGCAGGAAATAGTACGCTTGTGTCCATTTCGCAGATGATGAAACTAAGGCTCAGGGAGGAAATTATCATCTCTGACACTGGCTGGGTGACCTTGAGCAATTTACTTCATCTCTCTTAGCCTATATTTCCTCACAAAATGAGAATGAGCATACCTGTGGTGCCTACTCTGTAGATTGTTCTGAGGCTCAAACAAGTGAATATACCTAAACATCTTTGGCATTATATCAAGGCAGTTATTATTAATTCATTCATGTGTTCCTTTAAGATTCACAAGACCTCTTTCCCAACAATAGGGCTGAGGTAGGTGGTACATTATTATTTCTTCTTTATGAGCTGCAGTCTGCTCCTTGCCTGGCCCCACTGAATTTGATTTCTCCTGCCTGCCTTGGCTGACCTCTCTGGATTTGACCCCTGAGGCACGAGACATGGTACTTGCTAATTCCTTCCAATCCTAGTCATGGCCCCTGGCCTGAGCTGGTCCACCTGCCCTCTGCTCTGGTTGCTATCCCAGTGCCAGTATGAGGAGGTAATAATATAAGCCACATAGGGCTGGTGAACATGTTAGCAGGCCACTGGAGGAACTGGCTGGAAGCTCATCTACTTGCCAGCAAATCTTTGTTTTTTCCCAACCAGGAAGACAAAGTTGGATCCAGGCTCATTCTCTTGGGTACCTACTTTATACATGGTACCACAGGTAGGAATACAGGTAAAGCAGCTGGATGGGACATCACAAGACCAGGGTTCTAATCCCAGTTTAGTCTCTAACCTATAATACAACCTTAACTTCTCTTCATTTCTCTTGCCTAATTTCTCTGGAATTGTCTATAAGAGAAGGATAATAATATAGTAATTTCTGTCACACCTACCTCATAGGATTGAATGAGAGCTGATGGAGGTGAAAGGGCATAGAAATAAGACATCACTAATTCCATTTAAGGTACCATCATTATATAATGCTAACTTCTCACAGCCATTCAGCCTTCCAATCATCTACCAAAAGCATCTTACTGTCTTTCTTGCTTCCCCCTACATGGACCACCACTCTTTATATCAGACCTGGGATCTTCAGACCCCCCACAGCCTCTCACCATCCATATGTATCTCTCCACCTGGACCATGACCCTCCAGACCAAGACCACCACACCCCAGAACTTCAGAATTAATGCTCCCCAAGTCCCTTGGGGAAGTTAATCCACTCATTTTGGAGCTCCTACCCTAAAGTCAGTTCCAGATGATTGCTGGCTAAGTGTGAACAAGGACAAGGTAGTCTCAAACTAAATTATGCTTCATGTTCACCTCCATCCAGTCATCCAGAAGTCTACCAAGGCCATCAGTCTGTCCCTATACATATTCACCTCTTCCCTATACACACACACACACACACACACACACACACACACACACACACACACACACATATACACCTTCTATCTCTTGCTCTGGGCACAGTAATTGAATCAGTGGTGAAAAGGCTGTCTCAGCTGACTGTCTCTATGACTCCCCAGATCAAAACTCCCTTACCTGACCCCCACTCCTGTATATGTGCTATCTTCCCCTTATTAGAAGGGTAGCTCCTTGAGGGCAGGGTCTCTATTCTTATACTATGTCCCCAGGATTTATCAGAGCACTGGGAACATAGTAGGCACTTAATAAGTGTTCTTTCATGCATGAATTTTTATGCACACAAAAAAATAAGAGATGTAGATTCTTTCCATAAGATTGGGAATGACCATTGAGACACCAAGCTAGGAGGTGGACCCAAGCCAAAGCAGAGTTGTATGCTTAAAGCAGCTAAATGCCCTTGTATTTCTCTTATGTAAAATCCATGTGTATTTGAGGAACATATTAACAGCTCTGTGTACTCCTAGGCACCCCTCAAGGAAAAAAGGAAATATTTGTTAAGCACCTACTATGGACCATGCTAAGTAAGAGCTTAACTCCTTACCCAACAACCCCTAAAGGTAGCTACTATTACCATCATTTTACAACTGAGGAAAATGAGGCAGACAGAAGTGACAGGACTTGCCTAGGGTCACACAGCTAATAAGTGTGTAAGGCAGGATTTGAACTCAGGTCTTCTTGACTTTAAGACCAGTACTCTAACCACTGTCCCTTCTCACTGCCAGGCTAAGCCCAAGAAATTTCCATAGAGCTTTAAAGGATCTTTTCTCCCCTTAAAGAATGTAAAGCAACTTTTAAAACTCCTTTTCTAGTTCAAAACATATGCCTTCATTTCTTCACTGAAGGCTTTGTGCCTAGGACATGTGCTCTTTGATACATGTTACAGCTCTAATATTCTCCACTTTTCTACCTCTTGTGGATCCCTGCTCTGGTTTATTCCACTTCCCACACAGAGCCAGCCCACTAGAACAGTCCGAGTATACAGGCATTTATTAACAGTTGTGGGTTAATCGATTGCCATAACTAACACAATTCTAATCAGCTGATTTTCAAAATGACACATGACCTGTGTTTGACATTGTAAGCATGGAGAGTCAAAAGAAACACCAGGGAGCTGTCCAAATCATTCTGCTGCTCCAGTTAATATTTCACTAACATAAGCCCCCAGGAATGGCTTTACCTCCCAGTACCTCTTCCTTTTTCACTCATCCTATGTGCTCTCCCACTGATCCAGTCACACAAATATGCCCTGACCCCAAGTGCCCTTAGCTAGGAATAAGCAATATTGCAATAGATACTTAAGTGGATTTGGTAAAGGAGGGGAAGGGGTGAGTTCCAGTACCCATGTGGAAGACTACCTATGCATATGATGATGTATGGAGGAGGGGAAGGACGACAGGTGTGTGCATATTCAGGGCAAGGGTGATTATGAGGTCTATATAAATGGACCCAAGGCTGCTTTTTATTTGTTAGCGTTGTGGATTTGGCTCAAAATTGTGCTGTGTGCAGGGTTAGTGGTGTAAATCGACTTGGGAATCAGGTAGGGCAAAGATAAGAAAAGGTCCATTTATGATATAAGGACATTCACTCACTCAATATGATATTCATTTATTAAATGCCTATCATATAGGTGGAATTGTTCAGTTCTTGTTCAGTTCTAGGTATGACAAAGGATATAAAGAACAAGACACCATCCTAGCACACAATCCAGTTGATGAAACATGTAATTGGAGAAAAAAATAAAATATATTAAATATATGTAGTAAAAGAGATAACATATATACAAACAACTAAAATTAAAAATAAATATGATAATTATCTTGGAGAAATAAAATAAAGTTCAGAGGAAGAAAGGATTGTTTTCTACTGGGGAATCAGGAAAGGAACCATGAAGAAGGCAGCAACTGGACAGGGCGTTAAGGTGTAGGTAGGACTATAACAATAAAAGATGGGAGGGACAGGGGAGAGATGGCCTCCCATGTGCAAGAGATAGCATAAGGGAGGGGAAAGAGGTAGAAATGAGAAGGATGAGTTTAGGGAATAGTGAGAAGCCCAGTCAAAATCACACAGGGCACGGGAACAGAAGTGGCATGAGCCAAAGCAGCTAAGTAGATAGAAGAGTGTTAGACTTGGAGACTGGACAACTAAACCTGAATTCTGCCTCAGAATCTGGGCAAGTCACATGATCTATCTCAGTCTGAGTTTCCTCATTCTATAAAATGAAAATAATTACATCACCTACCTCCCAAGGGCTATCATGGGAATCAAATGAGATTCAAACCTAGAAAGCACTATATTTGTTGTTGTTCAGTCATTTTTTAGTTGCGTCTGACTCTCCTGACTCCATCTGGGATTTTCTTGGCAAAGATACTGGAGTGGGTTACTATTTCCTTCTCCAGATCATTTTACAGATGAGGAAACTGAGGCAAGCAGGGTTAAGTGACTTGTCCAGGGTCACACAGCTAGTAAGTGTCTGAGGCTAGATTTGAACTCTGGAAGATGAGCCACCTGACTTCAGGTCCAGCACTCTATCCATTGTGCCACCTAGATGCCCAAAGTACTATATAAATGTTAACTATTATATTATTATAAAGATTCAAATGTAGGCTGGCTCCCAATTGTGGAAAGCTTTGGTTTGACAAAGTGTCATGGTAGATAGAGCACTGGGCCTGAAGTCAGGCCCAAATCTGTCTCAGACTCTTTCATAACTGCATGATGCTGGACAGGCTTCTGCCTCAGTTTCCTCAATTGTAAATAACAGCCTCCTAGTGTTATCATGAAGACCAAATTGAAAGCGTAATTGTACCTGACGCACAGAAGGTACTTAATAAATGCTTGCTTCCTTCCATGCCTCCTTCCTACTTTCCTTGAACATTAAAAGAGTTAGGTCACATTCATTTAGCAAAACAGGCAGTGGTGAAGATGGAAGCGAGTGACATGATAATACTCATACATAAGGAAACAATGTGAATGATGTACTGGGGAGAAAAGAGATTGGAGACAGGAATACTCATGAGGAAGCTATTGCCATAGACCAAGTAGGAGATGATGAGGCCTTTACAGTACTAATGGCAGTAGGAATAGACAAACAGGTATGGAAGAAGCCAGGGGGAAAAAAGCAAGATATGGAGGTGAGGAGAATGCAGAATAATACATTCAATTGGGGCATGTTGAGTTTTAGGTCTTTGGAAGATAGGCAAATGGACAGATCTAGTGGGCAGTTGGAAATACAGTCCTGACATTTAATAGCTAAGTGACCCTGGCCAAGTCACATAACCTCTATCTCAGTTTTTTTATGTGTAAAATGGGGTATAATAATTGCACATACCTCCCACGGTTGTTGTGAGGATAAAACAAGGTATACGTACATTGCTTTGCCAACCTTAAAGTGCTATATACATGCTAGGTAGCCTTATTATTTTAAATGATTTATTATTTTTGTTATTATTATCCTGGAGCTTGGGAGAGGTTAAAGGTCAAGATACGGATTTGAGAATCATCTTCAAAGAGGTGACATTGGAAGCTGTAGTGGTATACAAGAAGGCCAAGTACAGAAAGAAGAGAGACAAGAACAGAATTCTGTGGAAAATTAGCATTTAGGGGCCAAGAGAAGGAAGAGAAGCCTCCAAAGGACAGAAGGATCAGAGACAGGAAATATAGGAAAAGTACAGCATCAGGCACAGAGCAGGCACATTTTTACTTATTCTTTTATAAAGATTGGTTGATTGAGGGAAAACCAAGGGGGAAGAATCGATGAAATCTGTGAAGCCAGCAAAAGAGAGATCTACAATGTCAAATATCACCAAGATCAAGGGGGACAAGATTTGAGAAAATGCTTCTGAATTTGGTGATCAGGGGAAACTGGTGACCTTTGAAGAAGGCAGGTTCTAAGTGAGGAACCCAAAGCACCAAGGTCCACGTGGAAGTGCTAATCTTCTGCTGGGTAAGTTAATTCCTAAGAGTGGCTCCCAGTCTATTTTGTCTCCATACACTGGATTTTTAAAATAGCACACTCAGCTCTTACAGCGATGGGCAGTATAAACTTACACCAGTAGCACATTAAAAGATGCACCCAGACACAAAGTCCACTAAAAAGTGGGTATATCATGACATGGTGGACAGAAAGACAGACGAATGACTCAGCCCAGCATTTGAAGGTGCAGAATGAATAACCCAGAACAGCAAAAGGGAAGTGAGGAAATTGGGTCCCTCCCAATCCCCAGTTACCTCCAGTCACCAATCTTAAAAGTCCTCAGGCACCTACTGAGAGCAATGAAATCAAGGAATCATATTACTGAGTGACAGTGGCCTGACCAAGGCTTTCAGCAAAACCCAGGGATTTTCCAAATGAGTCACCAATTACTCAGCAGGGAGCTCTCAAGCAGCAGTTGGCCTGAACCATCCCAATCTGTCTGATTTAATCTGCATCCTCACCCATCTACCCACGTACTCTCTGCAAAATCTCAGGGCAAGTTTAAAGAAACAGAACCAAGAAAGCCCAGAAGCAACAGCTCAATTTGCTCAAGCTCTGGAACTTGCTCAATTTTTTTTTTAAGGCAAATGGGGTTATTTGCCCAGGGTCACACATAGTAAGTATCTGAGGCTGGATTATAACTCAGGTCCTCCTGACTCCAGGGTAGGTGCTCTATTCACTGTACCACTTAGGTGCCCCTAATTAATTATTAATTAGCTAATTATTTAGCTAATGGGCAGTGAGTTCATTCTGGCTCCACTGTCAATCTGGTTGTATAATTTTGGCAAACTACTTGACCTCAGTTTCCCTCTCTGTAAGAAATAAATAGTTGCCTTTTATTCACCTCTGAAGCATGGAAGGGAAAGAAAGAAATCTATCAGGGATATGATGAAAAGATCAAGGTCTCCTGGGTCATATCAGCAAAGTACAACATAAGGTTCTAAAAATTGAGAGCCTACTCAGGTCCAACAGCTAACAATCAATCTTGCTTCTAACCTTTCCAACAAGACTTAATAATCACAGGACTCAGCTTACTGACCACAGAAAACATGTCTTACATCTCTTTCCCACCATCTCTCCCGCCTTACAGTATCTAGTACAATGCTGGACCATTCGAGGTATTCAGTAAGGACCTGTCAGAGGGAAATAAGTTGAGGAAGGAAATATGTTCAGGAGGTTGCCTTCCATTGTGATGATTACATCACCCTTAAAAATAGATAACCACACTAGACCAGGGCCCATCATTAACTACTTGATCTACTCCACAACAGATGAAAGAATGGAGAAAGATCCCCACTGGGATTTGCTCTTGCCTGTCTGGAATGTCCTTTCTCCTCCTCTCAGTCCATTCAAACACTACCCTTTCCTCAGCAGGATCAAATATAAAATCCTCTGTTTGGCTTTTAAAGCCCTTGCTAGCATGACCCCTTGTACCTTTCTAACCTTCTCATACCTTCCTCCTTTCTAGCAAAATGGGTCTTCTAGCTGTTTCATGAACACAACTCTGTCCCTCAATTCTGTTCATCTTTACTGTCCCCTACACCTGGAATTCTCTCCTTACTTATCTCAACCTCCTGGCTTCTTTCAAGTGCCAGCTATAATCTCCTTTGTACATAACTGCTTCCATGTTGTCTCCTCTGTTAGACTGAGATCAGGACAGTTGGGTTTTTGTTTTGCTTGGCCTTTCCTTTTATTCCTAGCTCTTTGTAAATGCTTAATAAATGATAATTACCTTTACTGGTCTCAAACAAGATACCCTGAGGGAGTGACAGGAAGTAGCATCTGCCAGAAAAGTCAAACCCTCACCAATACCTTGACCATTATCTCTTCTCATAGCCTAGTGAAGACAGACCTAGGACCCAGAACCCAAGAGCCTTGGGATGAGAAATGCCTCTCCCCAAACCATCAGCCCAGCCCCTACAGTCATCATTTACAGGAGAAATTATGGTGGAGAAGGGCCCCAAATTCTTTACTACCAGCAGCAATAATCATGACCAACTGGCAGCAGCCTCCCCAGGCAATCAGTCTTTCTTCCAGCTTGGCCCTCACAGCCATCATGTAGAGAAACAACCATGAGGAGAAGTCAGTCACCCCCACCAAATGCCATATACAGTCCAGGCAAGCAGGTGAAACCACCACCACCAGGTCCTCAAGAGACCATATGTGGCCTTGAGGCCACAGGTTCCCCACCCCGTCCTACACCATCATCTCCCCTCAGACTCCAGAGGAGACAGGCCAGGACCCTGAACCTAACACCTCTGGGGACAGTAAAATCTCTAACACAGTGACCTCAGTCATCATTCTGAGGAACAATACCTACAGAGATGCAGCCTGGAAAAAGCAAGAGCAACAGCCATAGCTACAAAAGATTGGGACAGAAATTTCTTGCCACCAAAGTCCTTGGTACTGTCAAATGGTTCCACATCAGGAACTGGTTGTTTTTATCAATAAAAATAACACCAAGGAAGAAGCATTACCATCTGCTTTACAACTGCACTCTAAGGATCATGGGACTTCTCCCTCTGACTTGCAGCTGAAACCTTCCAGATCTATTTCTTCTTCTATTAGCAACGTGACTTCCTTGAGAACATCGGCCATCTTACTTTTCTATTTGTATGGCTAGCCCTTACCACGGTGCCTAGCTCATAGGAGGCATTAATAAATGCTTTATGACTGACATTACCATTCCCCAGAAATGGAAACTTTCCAGAATAAGTAACAAATTAATCATCCCACCATGTCAAGAGCCTACTTCCTCTTGTGCATTTGTCCAAAACATTTACAAAGTAATCTGATGCATGCTGGGCCATGTTAAATGCTCTAGAGAAGTAAAGAAAAGCTGGAGGGCACTGCCCATGGTGGAGATTACAATTACATTGTATCTAAAGTCTAGGGGTAGGGAACCTGCAGCCTTGAGGCCACATGTATCCCTCTAGGACGATACTCAAGTGTGACCCTTTGACTAAATCCAAAGTTTGAATTTTTTTATTTGGACTCATTCAAAAGGCCACACCCAAGGACCCAGAAGGCCACATATGGCCTCGAGGCCTTAGGTTCCCCACCCCTGCATAGTCCAACATTCATCTTCCCTGTGTGGCCCTTTTTTTAGTCTTTCTTTTCCAGACAGTCTTTTTTCCTGTGTAGCCTCTAAAACTGTCACCCATTCTTCTACCTCTGCTTCCTCCCTGTTTCTCCACTCTGCTGCTAGAGTATCCATCCATTGTCATTGACTGTGACTCATGCCTTAGGTTTGCTTCACTCAGAGAAAATACTCCCTTGATGGCAATGACACATGTCTTTTACCATATTTAATCACATTCCCGAGCTTGCCCTTTTGAACCGAAATATATTTTCTCTTCCTTTCAAAGGCATACACAATTATAAAAATGGCTTGTTATCTTCTCCCTCCCCTCTTCTCTTCCCAGAACATCCCACACCAAGTCCATTAGATGGGTAAAGGCGGGAACTGGGTCTAATTCTATGTTGTATTTAAAACCAAGCATATTCTTGGCTCTCAGTGAATGACAATTACTACTAATAAGAATAATACCAACAACAGCAGCCTATAAATACTTCTTTGCCTGCAGTGCCCACTGTACAGAGAAATTAAGCACGCTGCAATTACAGAAAAGCAGAAGAAAACAGTAAGTTAGAGCCTTCTCAATGCGGACAACAAGATTAAGGCAATAAATACCAGCTCCAGCACATTCCTTTGGCAAAGCATTATAAAATCATCCAATAAAGACTTAGAGGCTATTTTATGCAACAACAGAATGCTAACATGGGATGAATCACCACAAAGCTAAAACTGAAAGTACTACCCAGCTACAGGAGGGCAAAGAGAAGTAATAAATAAACTGACAATTTATATGGCTCCTAGGTTGTAAAAATGATGCATTGCTTCAACAAATTGCTCATTAAAAAAGGATCACAATTGGTGCATGGATTCTACCTTCATCAGTTGAGCCAGGTTGTTAAATATCGGGTTTTTGTTTGGAGGCCATTTTTTATTTCAGTTTTTCTATAATCAATAGACTTAGAGAGGGACTAAGAAAGAGGTAAAAGGACTGGCTCATGGCCACACAGCTTGTAGGTGTCACAGGCATGAGGACTTGAACCCGGGTCTGCCTGATTCTAAGGACACACCTCTAATCATCACTTACCCAACTGCTTCTGAGTCAGGATCAGACAGCTAAAACTAATGCCTACTTTATGACTTGAGAAAGATAAGGTTATTAGGTTGGGATCAAAGTTATTTGCTATGACAATTCCAAGCAAAATAGTTGTCACTAAAAAATCATGTGAACAAAACTGGTAAGTAAAAGACTTATACGATAAATGGCAGCCAGGGAAACAAGGGAATGAATACATAAATTGCTTTCACAAATGTAGATTCATATACAACAAGCAGGGAGGTATGATTGGTGAGTGTGCTCCGCTTGGAATCAAGAAGCCATGAGTTCAAATACCAGCTCACAGACTAGCTATGTGATTCTAGAAAAACCAATGACAACTTCTAAGCCCCTAATTTCCCATAAAATGGTGATCATATTTTTCCTACCGACAAAAGGATAGAGTAAAATGTGAGCAAGCTTCTTGAAGGCAAAGACAGTTTAGATTTTTTTTTGACTGATTTACCCCTAGCACAGTATTGGACACGCAGTAGGTGTTTAACAAATGCTTGCTGAATTGAAAGCACTTTGTGAACCTTACAGCACTATACAAATGTGAATTACTATTAATCTGACCCCAGTACTTGCCATGTGTGATCTGGACAAGTGACTGAACTATTTAGCCTCAGTGTCTTCATCTGTAAAATGGAGATACCTCATAGAGTTGCTGCAAGGTACAAAGTACCAGAGAAATGTATTAGGATATTACTAAGATTTTATAATGGCAATCTGTCCTCACACATAAGTTAATAAATGATCTAATACAGCCCAAGAACAAATCCAAAAATATTTTGGAAAAAATGGCACAAAACCATATTAGTCTAGAACCATAAAAACAGATAAAAAATATCTTGGCCACTAGAGCAAACCTTCTGCTATTTGAGAAAATGAATAAGGCAGTATAGTTTATTGATACTTAAATTCCAGGGCCCTCAATCTGGTCCTGCCAATAATTTGCTGTGTGACCCTGAGAAAGTCCCTGCCTCAGTTTACTCACTTGTGAAATGAAGGCGTTAGATTTGATCA
The DNA here is from genome assembly GCA_028627135.1 of Pseudochirops cupreus. Taxonomy (NCBI): domain Eukaryota; kingdom Metazoa; phylum Chordata; class Mammalia; order Diprotodontia; family Pseudocheiridae; genus Pseudochirops; species Pseudochirops cupreus. The sequence continues at coordinate 44,584,614 of CM053584.1, read as the reverse complement.
TCATTTCCCAGCTGTAATCTGATTAAACAGAAATCTCACCCAAACTCACAAGGAAAAACAAACAAGTATCCACCACCAGCATTACATACTTCAAGGCAGCAATGGCCTATAATTTCATTAGCATTCCCTCTAATCATGCAGAGTAGTCTTTGATAATTGCTATGGCTGAAAAAAAAATCTATCACTCTGAAGCCAAAACGGTGACAAACCTCTCCAAATTTGGCTGGGTTGGCCTCTGGACAGCAGACTTTGTAATCAATAAATCACTGGACCCAAATTCAAAATCCTGCTGGGTTGGTAGGAATCTGACACAGCTTGGGTTCCATTAGCTGAGTCTTTGAAAGAAAAGCCTGAGTCACCCCCATGAAAAAGCATCAGAACAGAACTTTAGTGAAGGCTAGCAGAAGACCAGAAGCAAATACAGAAACAAGTGAGAGACAAAATAAAGTATTTCCAATAAGAAGGGTGGTTTCCTCTACAATGGGAGTTCTTAACCTGGAATCTAAGAACTTTTTTTAAAAAACATTTTGATAGGTATATTTAAAGATAACTGGTTTCCCTGGTGATCCTATGTACTTTATTTTTTGTATTTAAAAATGTAATTTTTAGAAGGGGTCCATAGGTTTTATCAGACTTCCAAAGAGGGCCATGGCACAGAATAGCTTAAGAATTCCTGCTCTATAGTTTTATCACACCGAAGGTCAATGGTGCCACCTGTAGAAAATATAATGTTAGGCAAAACAAGATGGTGGGAGATGGGGAGTGGGGGTGTTGCATCTAGTTCCTCAGCTAAACCATCAGATTTGCCTTTCTAGGTCAGCTGACTGACTTCAAACTGAGGTTCATTCATTCAATAAGCATATACTGAGCCCTAACTATGGACCAGGCACTGAGGATACTCTGGGAATACAAAGACAAAAATAGGTCAGCCCTTGTCCTCAAGGAGATTACATTCTAGAGGGAAAACAGCATGTATACAGATAAATGGACACAGAATAGATACAAAGTAAATATAAGATAATGAAGGGAGTCATTAGTACACAGAAGGATCAGGAAAGGGGTTCATGAAGTAGTTGGCACCTGAGCTGGCCCCTGACTGAACCTAAGGATTCTAAATGACAGAGATATGGAAGGTGATTTCTCAGTCATTGCAGTGAAAGTGGGTTGTAATGTATTAACAATGTTACTGAGAAGTGATGTTTGCAATGTTGTATACTTTGGAGTCTGTCCCTATACTCTAACTGGATAGTTTATAAATTGGTAGACTGGTCAGGCCTGCCTTATACACTTCTAGCTGTATGATCACAAAGGTAGGCGTGAGTGGATACAGTGCCAGATCTAGAGTCAGGAAGACTCTTCTTCCCAAGTTCAAATCCAGTCTCAGACACTTACTAGCTGTGTGCCCTGGGCAAGTCACTTAACCCTGTTTGCCTCAGTTTCTTCATCTGTAAAATGAGCTGGAAAAGGAAATGGCAAATGACTCCTGCATGTGTGTTTGCCAAGAAAACCCCAAATGCAGTCACAAAGAATTGGACACAACTAAAACAAATGAACAGCAAAGACTTTTCAGGATCTGGCACCAGTGCAGAAAGCAGTCCTTTTGGATACTTATTACATCACCAGGAAATTCTGTCCCAATGAGATTATTATGATATATTTCACCAATTCTATTACAATGAGTTTAAGACAAGATGGATCTTATCTATTTTACTATTGATTATAAGTATCCATCCCCACCCTGATATTTAAATTCATTGGACATTTCCTCTGAAGGCTGTTCAATCTCTCAATAACCAATCAATACATCTTTTGTTAAGTTCCTATTATGTGCCAAGTCAATCATTCCATGCGAGCTTTATCTTCTACTCTTTTTTTGACCTTCACTTCAAATGTCTCTTTCATTCACACTTATAGTCAATTTAATGAGGATTTATTAGTACCTACTACATGTGACCTATGCAGGGAAATATTATGCCCTAACTCCATCAAGGCAGGCAGAGAATGTATTTACAGAAAGGTAGCAAGGCATATTGCAATAAGAAATTGGGCCTGTCAGAGAACTCCAAGCAAGGTTCAAATCATTCTGCCATTTATCATTGTCCTCCCTCACTGGCCAGGTTACCTGGAGCAAATCACTTAGCTTCACCTCCTAGCTGCCCCCTTCCCACTTGGGACAACATAAAAGAGAGGAAGTCAGAGTTAAAGCTCTCTCCAGCTTGCCTCTACCATGCCCACACTCTCTCATATCTAACAGTTAAAAGGCTGTTTGGAACTCTGGAAAAACATGGTATTGATCTGAGTAAGAGTCGAGGCATTCTAAATAACAGAAAAATAGAATGTCTCCAATAATTAACACCAATTTTTTTCCCTTCTAGTTCTTCAAGAACTGGAAAATCAAGCCTAATTTCTATTTGGAGCAATGCAGTAATTTGTAATTAAGAGAATGTTATGCAAATTAAACAGTTATATAACCACACAGAGTAGTATTATATGATTAAGTGCCAAAGCAGAGGTATAAACAATAAGTATAATGAGTTCAAAAAGGAGGAGAAATCCCAGTGGGCTGGGGGAAGTGGGACTTAAGCTGGACTTGTAGGATGGGTAGTAACACAGGAGAAAAAGAGGACATAATCCCTCTTCTCCAGTACTGACAAACTATTTAGGGAGACAAAACACCCCATCTGAGTGGAATCACAGATCCCAAGATAGAAGGAACCTTAAGAGACCATCTAATCCAACTCTTTGTTTTACAGATGAGGAAACTGAGGCCCAGAGAAAGTGGTTTACTTATACAGAGTAGCCATTTAAAGAACATTCGTTAAATGAAAGCCTCCGGGTTATTTGCTGCACAAATTCACAATATTATTAGTATATAAAGCATTCAAGAGAAGTTTGTACAAATCAATCTAGCCTAAATTGAGTCCCTACATCCTGGGGTAGAGAGGTCACAACTGAAAACAGGGCTTATAGACAGCAGAACCAAAGAAAAAACTTCAGGGATGGGCAAAAGTCCACTCAGACCTAGGCCCTGGAGTACTCTTGCCTATGGGGCAACAGCCAGCAGCTGCTTTTCTGGCTCAGCGGGTTAGATGTTTCTGGAGGCTCTGGGCAGAGTACAAAAAATGAATGGCCCACAGAGTGCAGTTGGGCCTGCACTTTCCAAATGGAAAAGGGTATCTACTAAGGGAGGAGTGAGGGAGGACTGACAGGAGAGAACAGAAAAAGGAAAGTAGTCAGAGCCTCTCACTTTTGAGATTTAAACTTCTTAGAAAGATAAGGAGATTAGAAGAGAGTGGGGGGAGGGGAAGGAGAGAAGGAAGGGAACTTGAGGGATAAAGCTTGAAATTTAATCCCCCTCAAATACTAAGTACCTACTAGATAGATGGCAATTTTACAAATCATTTCTCAAGGCCATCAAAAGAGGCAAAATCCAAAGTTTCTGTTTAGTGAGGGATAGACAGTAATAGCCACAAGATTTAAGAGAGGCAGTATAAGAGTAGTGGACCCTTCATATTTACCTGGAGAGGCTTATACAAACTGATGCTAGATGAGAAGAGCAGAACCAGGAAAAATTTGTACACAATCACAGACACATCGTATGTGTGACGACCAACTCTGATAAACTGGACTCTTCTCAGCAACACATAGGTATAAGACAACTCTACAAGTCTCAGGATGGAAAGAGATACCTACACTCAGAGAAAGATCTAGAAAGACCAGAGTTTAAATGGAGACTGAAGCAATCTACATGCTATCGCTCTTTTTCCATGTTTAGTTCTCTTTCTTTTTTCCCATTGTTCACTCCATTGGTTACAATCCTTCTATACAATCAGACTAATGTCCAATGTGAAAGTATTTGCAGATCCTATACTTGATTGCATGCTGCCCTGGGTAGGGGCGGGGGGAGGAAGGGGAGAGAATTTGAAACTCAAGGGATTGTGGAACTGAATCTTGTAAACTACAAGTAAATAAACAAATCAATTAAAAAAAATTTTTTTTAAGAGTAGTGGACCCAAGAAGACTAGAAGAGTTCAAGTCTGGCCTCTGACATATGCTGACTGTCTGACCCTGGACAAGTCACTTAACCACTCAATAATCTGGAAGCTCCCACATGGATAGCGAGGGCTTCTTTATTTGGGGTTTTCCTGTACCAGAGCAATCATAGGTCCAAACCCCACCTCTATAAGATGTATTGGTAAGATATATAATCACCCAGAAGAGGCTTATCCTAACATCAAATTGCATTGTTTTACAAGGTACATGACTTCCAGAAGATTTTTTCACCACGATCCCACAATAAGATCATCTCCATTCCATCAATCAATCAACATTTAGTAGGTAACTAATATGTGCTAGTCACTGTGCTAAGTGTTAAGGATACAAAGACAAAAGACAGCCTTGCCCTCAAGGAGATTACAATCTAGCAGGAAGACAGACAGACAGACAGACAGACAGACACACACACACACACACACACACACACACACACACATACACAAACACACGGCGAGTTACATACAGATTAAGTAGGAAATAATCAGGACAAGGAAGACACTTGAATTAAAAAGGGATGAGAAAATTAAAACTTCACCTTGGTTCACCCAAGTTCTAATAAGACTTTTGCCTTCTTTTGCTAGGAAAGCCCAAACCCTCCAAACCACTTCCTACAATCTACAACTAACCCCTCCTTCCCAATCTCTCCTTTTCCTCTATCTCCACTCTGGATTTTCAACACCTCTTTAGTCTTTCCTGAATGAAAGATATACTCTTGGAGGGCAAGGACTGTCTTATTTCCTTATCCCCAACACTTAGTACAATGCCTGGCACAAAGTTAAGCGCTTAATAAATGACTTCTCTATCTGTCCTAAAATTATGCTTAAAATATTTTTGTAAATGAAATTTTATATATGTGTGTATATGTGCATGCATGCATGCATATGTGTGTGTGTGTATATACATACATATGGGCTATTTAAAAGTATACTAGAATTTTTGTTATAATTTTAACAAGGAAAATAAATCCCTAAATTATATGTATATATATATATACATATATACATATATATATATATGTGGGTATGCAAACATATATAAGCAGATACATACACGTGCACATTTTTGCATGTGCCTTTCTAAATATAAGAATACTCAGATATTGTACTTGATCAGTAGTTAATCAACAAACATTTAAGAGCTTACTCTGGTGCCAGGCACTGTACTAAGAGCTGAGAATATAAGAAGAAAAAGGCAAAAACATTCCCTGTCTCCAGGGAGCACTCACATTCTAATGAGAGAGATAACACGGAAATAACAATTTACATATAAGATATATACAGGTGGCTTCTGAGCTGTGCTTTGAAGGAAGTTAGGGGCAAGCTAGGTGGCACAGTGGATACAGGACCAGGCCTGAAGTCAGGAAGACTTATCTTCCTGACTTCAAATCCTGCCTCAGACATTTACTAGCTGTGTGACCCTGGGCAAGTCACTTAACCCTGTTGATCTCAGTTTCCTCACCTATAAAATGAGCTGGAGAAGGAAATGGCAAACCATTCCAATATCTTTGCCAAGGAAACCCCAAATGGGGTCATGAAGAGTTGGGGCACAGATGAATAAGAACAACAAAGGGATCCTAAGAGGTGATGATGAGAAGAGAATGGCTTTAGATACAGGAGACCAATGAGCCAGAATGTTGGGTATGAAAAATAGCTAGTGGACCAGTTTTACTGGCACAGGGCATGCATGAGGGGAAGTCAGGCAGTCCATAAACTCTCATAAGGGCTTACTACATGCCAGCACTGATGAAGATACAAAGATGGTAGGCAATCTTTGAGTGATGGCACTAACCTCTATGGGGACCACCTGCAGAAGGAGGGATTTGAGTCGAATCTTGAAGAAAATTAGGAGACAGAGGTGACGAGGGAAAGCATGTCAGGCACTCTGAAGGTATGTAAGGAACAACAAGCATGGCAGTGTCCCCAGCTTTCAGAACACACGGAGAAGAGGCAAGTGTAAGAAGACTAGCGTGGTAGGGAGGAGGCTAGGTTGCGAGGGCTTTCTGTGCCAAATGAAGGGGTTTATACTTGATCCTGGAGGTGATAAGGAGGATCCCTGAAGCATTACAGAAAGTCTAAGATTGATTCAATTGAGTTCTAAAAGTAAGGCAAATGGATATTTTGGATGAAATGTCTTTCCCCTATCACCCCAAGTAGATCTAAACAGAAAAGCTGACAGCTCTGAATAAATCTCCCAACATCCTGGGAAGAAGCAGGGTCTATTTCCTAAGAAGGTCCAGAGCAGCCCCTAGTTAGGGGCTGTTTGTTACTACCTTTACTCTGACAGCTCTTAGCCAGAATCCTGGACTTCTGATAAGGAAGCCAGCAAAGCAACAACTGACCATCTTCCTAGAGAGAAATTATGGCAGGAACCTGGTGGAAGCTCCCAGGGCACTAGGAGCACAAGGCCAATTGCTTTTGGCAGCCCAGGCTGACTGGCCCTGAGGCTGGGTATCTGAAGGCATTAGAGCTGCCGCTGTCAATAGAAAGTATTAGACACTGCCTGCCCCCCACATACCGTGAACATATGCTTCCCTTTAGGCTCCTCAAAAGCATCAACTTCCATTGGTCTTCTAACTACATCAGTGACCATTTCTATTGAATGCCCGTCATTGAAAAACTAAAATTAATTAACTATTGCTCATTTCTCCCCAGTACCATGTTCTAGGTTCTCGGTTTCCACCACTAACATTCTCTGCCCTTTTCTCCTACAATTCAGAAGTGAAAAGGAGAGAGACTGGGAAGATGGGAAGGGTTTTGGTCTTCAGTTTGCATCATTTAAAACCACAAATGAATCAAAAGAAAAAATGGAGTTTGTGGGCCTGGACTAGAGGATCATGGGGGATCATAAGATTTAAGGACTGAGAGGAACCTTAGAGATCATTACAGAAATAAGGAAACTGAGGCCCAGTTCTATTCAACATAGCAAATATCTGCTATATTCCAAGCACTTGTACCAAGTGCTGGAACAAGAAATTATTTCAAAGACAAAAAAGAATGAACCAGTTCTCACCTTCAAGGGCCTACTCCCTGCTGTACATTTGTAAATTTGTACTTCATTAATTAAATACAAGATAAAAAAAAATTAAACAAAGGAATCAGAAAAGGTCCCTTAGGAAGTGGTAGGTGAGCTGTGCTTTGAAGGAATCTAAGGCAAAGGTGAGGAGGGGATGCATTCCCGCCACAGGGGACCACTATACTAAGGCACCCGAAGCAGAAAATGAAATGTTGTATAGGAGGAACAGGTGGTAGGCCAGTTTGGCTTGAAATAGAGAATATATGAAAGGGAAGCTAGCCAACAACACACATTTACTAAGTGCTTACTATGAAGGAGGGAGAGACAGGGGAATAGACTGGGAAACAGGGCCAGCAGAAGGTAGAATTTGAACTGAGTCTTGAAGAAAGCCAAGAAGTCAGGAGGAAAAGGTGATCTGACTGGGCAGGGCATTCCAGGCTTGGGAAACTAGTGAAAAAGGAAGAGAAATAAGAAGAGGTAGTGTAAGGAAGAGTAGGGAGGGCAGTATCACTGGATTGTAGAAGAAACAGAGGTGAGTAAAATGTGAAAAGACAGGAAATGTACGAAGGGGCTAGGTTGTGAAGGGCTTTGAATACCAGAAGATTTTATATTTGGTTCTGGAAGTAATGGGGAGTCACAGGAGTTTATTGAGGGATAGAGGGTGACCTGATCAGACCTGTAGTTTAGGAAAAATCACTTTGGCAGTTGAGTGGAGGGTCAACTGGAGAAGGAATAGATTTGAAACACTGAAGCCAACCAGTAGGCTATTGCAGTAGCACAGGTATGAGGTAATAATGACCTCAGCAGGGTAGCGACTATATGAGTGGAGAGAAAAGAGCTATAGGAGAGATGTCTAGAGGGTAGAAATTATAAGACTTGGCAACAGACTTGCTATGTGGAGCAAGTATCCAAGCTAGTCAAGGATGACACTGGCATTGCAAGCCTGAGTGACAAAGAGGATGGTGACGCCTTCAAGAGCACTAGGGAAATATGCAATATTGAAGAGGTACTTAGCAACCAGATTGTGGAGATCTTTAAATGTCAGGCTATAAAAATTATCCTACAAGGAGAAAAAAAAGGAGATTTAAAAAAAATAATTTACTATTTTATTTTTCCTCAATTACATGTAAAAACTATTTTTAACATTAATTTTTTGAGTTCCAAATTCTCTTTCTCCCCCTGCTCCTATCATTGAGAAGGCAAACAATTTGATATAGGTTATAGATATGTAGTTGTGCACAGTATATTTCCATGTTAATCATGTTGTAACAGAAAACACAGACCTAAAAAATGATAAAGAAAGTAAAGAAAAAATATGCTTTGGTCTGCATTCAGACTCCATCAGTTTTTTCTGTGGATATGATAGCATTTTTTTTTTATCATAAATCCTTCATAATCATTAGATCATTATATTGCAGAGAACAGCTAAGACATTCACAGTTGATCATCACACAATATTGCTATTACTATATACAAGGCTCTCCTGGTTCTGCTCATTTCACTTTGCATCAGTTTATGTAAGTCTTTCCAGGTTTTTCTGAAACCATCCTGCTTTGCACTTCTCATAGCACAGTAACATTCTAATACTCATAGCACAGTAATTTCACAATCATATACAATAACTTATTCAGCCATTCCTCCATTGATGGGCATATCCTCAATTTCCAATTTGTTGCCACCACAAAAAAGCTGTTATATGGGGGTTCTTTCCCTTTTTTATGATCTCTTTGGGATACAGACCTAGTAGTTGTATTACATGGCCAAAGGGTATGAACAGTTTTATTGCCCTTTAGACATGGTTCTCCAGAATGGTTGGATCAGTTCACAACTCCACTGACAATGCATTAGTATCTCAATTTTCCCACATCCCTTCCAACATTTGTCATTTCCTAAAAGGGGAGATTTTTTGAGAAAGGTTTTTTAAACCAGAAAGGTAAAGTGACTTTCCCAAAGTCATGCATGTAATAAGCAGCAGGACTAGAACTCAAAGCCAGGTTCTTTGACTCCAAAGTCTTGCCACCATTCTTCCTCTCCTCTCTTCTTTCTCTTTCGGCTGGGTTTGTTATGTATCTACTACTGGCATTCTACATGATGTCAGGCAAGGTTCCTTCCTGCTCTCTTCTTTATCTAACCCATAAGTTAAAAAAAAAGATAGATTTTCTACCTCCCTGTTATAAACGCTGCACCCTAACCAAAATTATTACTGACATAATTATAAAATAAATATAACATAAAATAATAAATATGTTATATTATCTTAATATAATATGAAAATAAAAATAAAATATAATACTGATATAACACATGATGTGGTTCTAAGTCTGTTAGAAAGGTGCTTTATTTGAAAAAAAAAAAAAAACAACCTTCCTGTGACACTTGGCTCAGGATTGCTGCTATGGAAATACCTTTTGGTATGTTAGTAACTAAATCCCCTTGAATAGGGTCCAAGGATTTTATACTGAATTCCACTCAATAGTCAATAGTATTAATGTGAAATTCCAAGGCAGAAGGCATTGCAATCGGTTTTTAAAAAAAACAAAACAAAACAAAACAATATTATTTAACATGGATTGCCATTAGGATTAGAGCCAGATTAGGCCACATGTGGCTTTAAGGCTGAAGGTTCCTGACCCCTGGATAGACCCTCTATTGCCTGTGATAGTAACAGACTGTTGGAGAAAGTTGTTCTGGTTGAAGGAGAATGATAAGGTCACAGAGAGGCAGACAAAAGGAATAAAAAAAATTTTTAAGAGATTTCAATGCAACTAATTCCCAAACTGCTCCCAGTTTTCCCTTCTTTCCCCTCCTGTCTAGCTCTAGGGACTGGAATTTCATCCACAGAAGGAATCGCTGCTCCCTTCATGGTCTCAAAAAATAAAGAAGCCTTAGCTTGACCTATACTTTGAGGCCATCTGTTTCTTCCCTGAAAAGGAATCCATTTTCCCCAACTGCAAATGTAAAGCATCCAATCATTTAAGACTTACATTAGACACATGACCACTAGCCAATATCTTTTTAACTCTATCCAACAATTCTCCAATTTTTCAGCCAAAAAACTCATTGCAATATGGTTTCTGGCTTCTGCTGACCAACCCCTCCTTGTGGATATTCTCTCCTCTCTGGGTTTTCATGACACTGTTCTCTCTGGTTTCTCCTGTCTTTCTTTCTGATTGCTCCTTCTTGATCTTCTCTGATGGATCGTCACCAATGTCCTATACCCTAATTGTCAACATACCTCAAGGTTCTGTACTAAGCTGTCTTATACCCTCTATACTCTCTCGCTCTCTCTCCAAAATCTCATCAGCTTCTATGAGTTCAATTACCATCTCTATGCCAATGATGACTCCCAGCCATGAACTATATTTCTACATCACCAACTGGATGTCCCAATGTCACCTCAAATCATCATATCAAAAACACAATTGATTTATACTTCCTCCTAAACCCAACCTTCCTCCTAATTTGCCTATTTCTGTCAAGAGCACCATTCTTTCCAGGCCCCTAGTTTTATAACCTCAGAATTACCCTGTCATTCCTCTCCATTACCCCCTTTGTCTAATCAATTGCCAAGTCTTTTCAATTTACCTCCATAACACCTCTCATATTCATCCCCTTTCTCTAAACACACACACACACACACACACACACACACACACACACACACACACAACACAAAGAGACCCACTACCCTAATTCAGATCCTCATCTTCTCTCACAAGGACAACTTTCATAGACTTTGAATTGGTCTCCACTTTCCAACAAATCCTCCAAACAGCTGTCAAATTGGCATTCCTAAAACACATCAGGCCCATATCACTCCCCTGGTGGGGACTGAGGGGTGAGGGGAAGCACTCCAGTAGTCCCTTATTGCCTCTAAGATAAAATACCAATTCCTCTCTTCAGTATTCAAAGCCCTTCACAATCTGGCTGGAGCCTACCTTTCCAGACTTATTACATATTACTCGCCTTCAGGCACTCAACTGGCCTACTTGATGCGTAACTTCATTCCATCTACTTCATTCCATCTTCTTTCTTTGTCTGTGCAAAGTCTTTCCTTGGTGCCTGGAATGTACTTCCTCTTCTCCTCTCCCTCTTAGAATCCCTAGCTTTTTTTTGTTTTCAAAGCTCAGCTCCCCAGCTACATCCTAGCTAAGATTCTTCCTGATTCCTCTCACCCCTATCCTATGGGTCCCCTTACATTTATTCTTTACCTTGTCTTTACCTTGCATTTATTCTCTCTATATTTTGTTTTTGCTTATATGTATGTATGTATCTATCTATATGTATACATATGTAATGTGTGTATATATGACATCTAGTTGGTAATGTAGAAATATAGTCCTGGGCCGGTATATAGACATGGGGGAGGGGGGAAATCATCATTGGCAAAGAGATTGTAATTGAACTCATGGAAGCTGATGAGACTCTGGAGAGAGATGGTATAGAGGGTATAAGACAACTTAGTACAGAACCATGGAGTATACACACAATTAGGGTGCAGGACACTGGAACTCTCACATTATATATGTGTATATAATAGAACATGAGCTCATTGAGAGCAGAGACTATTATATTTTTGCTTTTGTATCACCAGAAAGATCTAGCTCAGTGTCCAGCACACAGAAGGGGCTTAATAAATGCTTGGTGAGTGATGAAAGACAGTCCTCTACAATTTTAATAGATGTCTTCTTAAATGGTCTAATCTGAAAAATGGGTCCATCACTACCTACCCTGCCTTGCCTTACAAAGATGTGATCAAGATAAGTTAGTCCATGTCTATAGAACTCTTCTAAGTTTCTAATTTTTATTTTATTTTATTCCTCTTTGTGCACTGCATTCCTGTAAGCTGACCTAGCTAGCTGTTTTCCAAACTTGGCATTCCTCATCTACCCAAGTATGTGGAATGTTCAACCCTCCTCACCTCCAGCTCTTAGAATCCTTAGCTCCTGGAGACACTCACTACCTTCTACAGCTCAGTTTTCCAGAACTGTAGAGCATGCCTCCCTTGGGGAGGCCAATGTGGTAGGGAGGGGTGGGAGAGAGTGGGGTGGGGGAATGAGAGACCCTGGGGCGGGGAGGTGCAAGGGAAGTTTAGCAATGGCCAAAATCACTAGTTATTTTTTGGTACAACTCCCACATAAATCCTTCTGCTTCTTTCAATGAAAACAAAGTTCAAATCAAAGTCAACAAAAGCAAGACTAGCTTGGCAAATTTCATTCCAACACACAGTAAATTGCAGCCCAGCAATTCGATAATACGGTGTGTGCGAATGAAGTCAAACTTGACTCTGTGCCTGTTGAATCTGAACTCAGGCACAATCTGACCTTCTCTGTCGGTTGGCACAGGCTCAAGACACAGATGCCCTGTGTTTTTGAACTGCTTGACACATTTAAACATCAAATGTGTAAACCAAAAGTCAAACCGTCTCTGTGTGGAAGTTAAAATTTCCACCATATCTGTTTTAAATAAATATTTTCTCAACGTCACTGACTTTGCTACGTATGAGAGTAAACGGATTTCAAAAACAACATCACTGTAACCTTTTAAAAATGGAAATAACTTGAGAATGCCTGTAACAGTTTGAAACTTTCAGAAATTAAATTTAAATAGATAAATTAATCTCATTTATTAAATGTAAGTTAATGTACTAAATGTAATTGTATTAAAATTTAATTATCTTTTTTAATTGAAATATATCTTTATCATGAATAAATACATAATTAGTTTGAAAATAAAGTTCAATGGAGCAGTTGAAACAAACATAAGTAAACACAAGTTACTAATAAAAAGTCAGCAAATAGTTGTCAGTCAAGTCAGTCAACTCTTATTGTTGCTGTTTAGTCATTTTTTCAGTCATGCCTGACTCTTTGTGACTCCATTTGGGGTTTTCTTGGCAAAGATACTGGAGTGCTTTGCCACTCCCTTCTCCAGATCACTTTACAGATGAGGAAACTGAGGCAAACAGGGTTAAGTAACTTACCCAGGGTCACACAGTAAGTGTCTGAGACTAGATTTGAACTCAGGAAGATGAGTCTTTCTGACTCTCCTCCTGCCACTGGCTACACTGCTTCCTTGCCTGCTATGTGCCAGGCACTATGCTAAGAGCTAGGGCTACAAAGAAAGGTAAAAGACAATCCCTGATTTCAAGGGTTTCACCGTCTAATGGAGGCGACAACATGCAAACAACAATACACAAACAGGATATATACAAGGTAAATTGGGGTGAGAGGTAGTCCTAGAGGAAAAGGATTAAAATGAACGAAGACTTGGGGAAAGCTTCTTCTGGAAGGTGGGAGAAGCAAAAGCCCAAATCTAAACAATACAATCCACTTTGTCAGTGTAAGGGATTGAAGGGAAAGATGTCTTTGTTCACTTTGTAGAAATGCTTAAATTGCAGATCACATAAACTCTAATAAGGTGAATACAGTAGAAATAAGAATTGCTCCTATGTCTAAAGACCTTAGTTAATTGAAAGGCTGAATTTTGTTTCTCTTTGGCTCTACAAGTAGATGAAGAAGCAATGTACATAATGAAAAATGCAGCTGAACTTTCTTTTCTGTATTGTCTCACCCAATTTGAGTGTAAACTCCTTGAGAGCAGAAACTATCTTGATTTTTCTATTTGTGTCCCCAGCCCTAGAGCTCAGCACAATGCTTGATATATCATATGCATTAAATAAATTATTTTCATTCATTCATTCATTCATTTATTCATTCATTCATTCATTCATTCATTCATTCATTCATTCATTCATTCATACTATATGCTTCCCAATCTCTTATCTTGAGAAAAATGAGCAAGGAGCTATATATAGTTTTTCAAGTTGTAACAAAAATAATCAATTCTGTTTAAAAAAAAAAAGTCTACTAAAAAGAAGGCCCTTCAGAAAATTGTGTGGTTATGGGGAGCAAAACATAGGGAGTTTCTAAATAATTATAAAATGTGCTGGCTTTCTTTGAACAGCGTATTTAAAAGGACATTGGAACTAAAAGAAGAAAATGCCATTTTTCTCACTGATAAAAATAAAGAGAAAGTGAATTCATTTCATAACAAAATTTTCTTCCTGAAACTTGCATGGCTGGTGAATATTTGTGAAAAACCAAGTTCTCTAAATAAACAGTACTAGCTTCTCAAATTCCTATTCTTATCCAGAAGGATAAAATGATTTTATTTATTAAAATGTTAGAGTTATGGATAGTAAACTTTAAAAATATTTGTATGCTACCTAATTTTAAGACCACCTGCCTTATAAATGAAACAAAATAAGTAAAGACCTGATCACTTGATCAGTCTATCAAAGCAATTTTTATTTTATTTTAAAGGCCTAGATATTTCAAAATACGAGCAAATAAGGAACACATTTGCTATAGACATGGTATGTTTGGCCAAACTATCCGAACAAGAATAAGTAATAGATTTGTCTTGTGATAGTCTGTTAAAACAAGAATTTGATCCTGAAATTTTCATTATATTTTAACTAATGGAAGTCTCTGGGAAAGGATTCAAAGTCTCACATGGCTTCCTGCCCTCAGGAAGCTTATAGTCTAATAGAAAATTATGAAACTGACACAGTCGATGATTTGGATAAAGGCATAGATAGCATAATCGTCAAATTTATAGATGACAAAGCTGAGAGAAATAGCTAACTTATTGGATGACTATCTCAATAAATGTTCAGCAAGGATCATGATACCAATAGCTCAGTACAAAGAAACATAGAGCACACAAGACAATACAGCAAATCTGATTATTGAGAGGACACACACTTACAATAAAGAAGGGCAATCAATAATGTAGGAATATGTTTTATATTACTTCACATGTATAACTTGTATCAGATTGCTTGCTGTCTTGAGGAGAGGAGAGGAGAAAGAGGGGAGGAAGAAAAATTGAGGGTTCAAAGTCTTATAAAAATGAATGTTGCAAATTGTCTTTATATGTAACCAGAAAAAAATATCATTTTAAAATTGTTAAAAGGAAATAGTATAAAAAAGAAGGACATTCAACAGGGATGGAAACAGATCCAGCCACCTGGGACCCTGGTGGACTCTGACACCAAACCAGTCAAATCTGGTGGGTTTTTGTAAGGTCCTCATTTGAGTCAAGCATGGGGTGGGGGAGGAAAGATCTTGGACTGGGGGACTGGTGCTGATTCATGCTAGTAAGGACACAGAGGTGTCTCGTGGGGAATTGGCAACTTGTTGACATTCAATCTCTCTGCCACTCATGTTACAGCTAGTCTTATTTTGACAGGGTGACTCAGGGAATGTGAGTTTCCCCAGGCTTCATCTCATTTAGAGGGTTAGGGAAGCTACTGAAGTCCTTACAAGGACAGAATTAGGATATACAAGGACCTTCACAGGCTAGGACATTTGTACTCAACCTAATAAGCTGAAATTTAATAGGGATAAATGTAACATCTTATCAAAGAACAAACTTTGCAAATATGATGGGGAGCACATGGCTAGTTAGAAGTTTGTCTAAGAAAGTCTGGGGGTGGTAGCTCAAAAGGAGCCAATAATGTGACATGGCAGTCAAAAAAGTTTTTTTTAACTCAAATTAAGAGAGGGCTAGCCACTGGGACTTGGGAGATAAAGAGTCATTGTCAGACTCCAACTGGAATATTATATTATTCAGTTCGGTATGCCATAGCTTAAGAAGGATCCTGATAAGCTGAAAAGTGTCCAGAGGAAGGCAATCAGGACGGTGAAGAGCCTCAGGCTATTCAATGAGGATCTAATTAAGGAACTGGGGAGTGTTTCATCTGGAAAAGAGAAGACTAGAGAGAGGAGGAACCATAAGAACTGCCTTCAAATAGCTGAAAGGCTAGTACCTGGAAGAGGTTATTAGATTTCATTCAATAGTTCATTTAACAAGCTTTATTAAGCATCAACTAGAGTTCTGTTTGGTTCCATAGAGCAGAACTAGGAATAAGAGGCAACTTTAGGCTTGGCATCAGGTAAAAATGTTGGTACAGTGGATAGAGCCCTGGGCCTGGAGTCAGAAAGACCCAAGTTCAAATCTAGCCTCAGACACTAGCTATATGCCTCTGATCAAGTCATTTAACCCCTATTGCTTCAGTCTCTTATCTGTAAAATGGGGATTTACTACAGAAAGAAATAGCAAATCACTCCAGAATTTTTGCCAAGAAAATGTAATTGGACATGACTGAACAACAGTAAAGTAAATGAGCTGTCTCAGGAAGTAGTGAGTAACCCCCCTCCCACTAAAGTCTTTAACCAAGGGCTGGATAAACACTTATCAATATGAAGTAACAGGGATTCTTTTTCAGATAGGGATTGAGCCACAAGTCTCTTTAAACCCTCAATTCTTTGATCCTGAACTATTAGCATAGTCTAAATTCTGTCCTATCTCCCTTTCCTCCCCATTCCAATTCTTGATGTTCTCCCCCCATTGAATTCAATCTCTGAGCACATAGTATACTCCAGTAAACTCCCTAAGGATCCAGACTGGTCATTTTTGGTCTTTGTATTCTCGCTGCCAAACACAGAGTCTTATTATACAAGTGCTTAATAAATGTTTGTTGAATTAGCAAAATGCATGATGCGTGCATCAATTAATGTATAAGCAGAGCTCCCAAGAGATCCTAGCAGGAAAACACAGTCATCTGACAGGTGAATATCAGGGCTGAGACTAGCATTCATCCCTTTGCTCCATGGGAGTTTAAAAAAAATCCACTCTCTGAGGAGTCTTTAAATTGGAAGAACAGAAACTTCTGACAAAGAAAGAGTTTTAAAAAACACAGACTAGACTACTCTTGGCAGGAGGTGTTCTGGCTTTCAAACCACACAGATTTTATATGTGTGTGTGTGTGTGTGTGTATATATATATATATATATATATATATATATATATACACACACACACACACATATATGCATATATATATGCATATATATACACACATACACATAGATACATATATACACATATATGTATATATACATATGTGTGTTTATATATATACACACACACATATACATATACTCCCCCCTCCTCTAAGCCTGGGGCTTCTTGGAGAAAAGAAAAAGAAAAGATCTCCTTCCCAAGCAAACCAACTAGCAAATCTAACAAGTAGGGGAGTATACCTGGACACCATTAACCTCCCTGCTTTGTTTCCAGTAAATACAATGAAGCCTTGTAACATCAGACCAGGCTGTCTTAGGAGGCACTGAGGCAGGAAACTGGAGACATAGGTAAAGGAAACGGCTGCTCAGAGTTCTAATTTGTCGGGGAGTATTGTGTGGATATCACTCGGATATAGAACTTCAATGGATCCTCTTTGGAAGAATGAAGGCTTTAAGTGAACTTTCTAGGAGAGACAAAATCTGGCCACTAGATACTTATTTTAATTGGCTTAGGGTGCTAGGCTAGAGCAGACAAAGAAAATTAGCTCAGGAAAGCAATACTTGATGCCCCACCTTGAATCTTAAGGTGATTGGGCCAATGTATGGAAACCAGCAGCCTCCAGAGAGATTGCCAGTGCAAACAGATGAAAATGCCTGAAATGAATCTCTGTTCTTGGGAAACTGCAGCTGGCATCTTCTAACTATTGAACTTTGTTCCTCAAAGTGGATGTTATGAATAAGGGGCACGTTTAACTTCAGTCTTCCCCCCAGGTACAAGAGCATTCTTGGCAGAATAAGCAGCTTCAGGAGAGGCCAGACCCAGAGAACCTGAAAAATTAGATGGCTTAGCTTCTGACCACAAAACAAGGGTTAGAGCTTGTACCACAGCTAGTGAAATATTTACTTACCTTAAAAACAGCCACAGACTTAGGTGTGTGTAGGGTAGAAAGAGAGACCCCTCTCTGGGGACTTGGCTAATGAAAGAAGATTTGCTGTTACTAGAATCAGTAACCAATACTTGATCTTCCCAGTCAACATTCCTTGGTGTTAAATCTGCAGTATCAACTCTCAGTTAACCCAACTGCTCCTTCTCACTGGCTCCCTCCCTTTGGCATGGTCTGAAGAAGAGTTTAAAATCTAAAGCCTTAGTGAGTTCCAATCCCCAAGGCAACTATATCTCAGGATGGTAACAATTATAATAATAAAGCCCTTTAAGCATACTATTATCTCATTTGATAATGAGACTAAAAGAATTAGTGGATGTGGTTGCTAGGAAGCTGCCAGAGGTCTGTGAAAAACCATCAAGAATAGGACAGCTGGCTGTCAGGACTAGAGAGAGACAAATGTCCCCAGTGTTCAAAAAGGAGAAGATAGATATATTTGAACTAGTGGTCTGAGAACTTGACATGGATTTGTGGCAAAATTCTAGAATGTGTTGTTACAGCAATGGTTTATCAGCATTTAAAAGGGAAATAGTGATTGCTATGAGCCATTAGGAGCTCATGGGATTATAGATCTACGGTTTAAAGGCCACCCAATCAATTCCTTCATTTTACAGATGAGCTGTCTGAGTCAGAGAGGTTAGGTGACTCATCAATGGCCACATAAGTAATAAAAGACAGAACCTGGATTTTAATTCACATTCTATGACTCCAAATTCAGTGCTCTTTCCATTGGAGTCATCAAGAATAAATCACACCAAAATTAACCTCATTTCCCATCCCCACCTTTTTAAAAAAATAAAAAGTTGACATTAGCTTTCATGGACTTTGTTTCCTTTTTGTCAAGTTCCCTAGACAAAATTCAAAGGAATACCATAGACCTAACATACCTGGACTTCAGCACTGCATTTGACGGTGTCTTTCATCACCATTATAGTCTTGTGGATAAGATAGCAAACATATGTTGCTAAAGGAAAGCACAGTTGGATGATCATACCTAAAGAGTGGTGATTAATGTACCAATGTCAAGCTGGAATGAGGTCAGTAGGACTTTATACTTGGCTCTGTTCTGTTCAATATTTTAATCAGCAACTTGGACGAATGCAAATATTGCTTGTTTATCAAACTTACAGGTAGCACAAAGGTGATGAAGTATGGTTACCATGTCACATGACCATAAGAGGATCCAAAAAGAAATCAACACACTAAAATGATCGGATGAATGTAATGGGATAAGAATTAATAGGAACAGATGTAAAGCCCTATAGTTAGGTTTAAAAAAAAAAAAGCAATGACTCTAAAATACTATAAGGGGAGAGATGGTCAGAGATAGTTCATGTGAAAGAGATGTGGGAATTTTAACTGTTAACTCAATGCAAGTTAATGGTGTAATCTAGCACAGAAAAGAGCCAGTATAATCTGAGACTGAATGTTCAGAATGAAGGAGGTGGGAACCCTGATGTACTCTGCCCTAGTTGAAGTCTATGTGTAGTATTATGTTAACTTCCCAATGCCACATTTTAGGAAGTACATTGACCAACTGGTGCACATTAAGAGGACAGTGATAAGCAGAGTGAGGAAAGGAAAAGCCACACCGTTTAAGAATCAGATGACCTAAGAGATGTCTAACTTGGAGATGAGAAGATTTAGTTAAGTAGAAACATAATATTCATCCTTGGAGTAACTTAAGGGGCTGTCACCCAAGAGGAAGAGGAGTTAGACTTGTTTTTACCTGACCCCAGTAGGAATAATGGATAGGTTTTTTAAGGAGACAGATTTGAGCTTCATATAAGGAAATATCAAAATTAGCGCTGTCCACAGTAGAATAGGTTATTTCAAGGGATAGAGGATTCCCTGTCATTGGAGGTCTTCAAAAGTCCAGGCTGGATAATGTTCATCATGGATATTAACCCAAGGAATTCCTGCTGGAATAATGGTACTCTGAGTTTCTATAATCAATTCTGGGGGAAATGGCGATGTAAATTTTGCTCTTCTCCAGTAAACTGAAGTGAGAAATTCCTCTAATTCAATCCAAAACTCACTTTTGCCTAAATTATTAGGGTAGATTTTTCCCCCTTAAATTATATGGCTTAAGATGTGACCTAAATACAGTCCAGTAGTGCTCTTTTTTAGTCACTCTCTGACTAAAATCATTTTCAATTATAGTCTCATATAGGACCTAACCATAGGTCTCAACCAAGACTTTTGTCTGGTATACTAACCTATTCCCTGATCCAAGAAACTGTATGAATTGTGGTCACTGAGCACATGAAGGTAATTCAAATGTTCCTAATTTCAAATTTATGCCAAAACATCATTAAAACAAAGTTTCATGAATAAGACAAGATGCAAAATAGACAACTTTCAGTGACTGAAGCTAATAGGGATTCACATAACAAATAGTATTAGCTATTCCTTCCCAGAAGTAATCCATTCCAAAATGTGATTTGGTAACATTCAACTATGAAGATTACAGTATCTCCCTAAATGTCACCATCAGAAGCAGATGACCTAAAATATAATCAGTGTAAAACAGTTTGTAAACATGGAAATCATAATCTATTGTGAAAGTCTGTTGAAGTAGGGGAGAGAGACAAATAATAGTGAATGAAAACAAAAGTCTTCCAAATCTAGGATTCAAAAAAAAAAAGAGAACAGATTAATTCAATTCAACCAACTATCCTGGTTGAGGACATTCAACATCTAGACAAGACACAGATCCCTGCCCTGATAGAACTCAAAGTCTAGGGGCAGCTAGGTGGCACAGTGAATAGAGCACCAGCCCCGGGGTCAGGAGGACCTGAGTTCAAATTTGACCTCAGACACTTTATACAAAAACTAGCCGTTTGACCTTGGGCAAGTCACTTAACCCCAATTGCCCTCCAAAACAAACAAAAAAAAGAACTTAAAGTCTAATGGGGAGGTGAGATATTACCATGGATAATGCTAACAGGCAATGCTACATTCATGATAATTGCATTCATCAAGCAAAATACAAAGTGTTCTGAGGTATCTTTATATCTCCACAAAGGGACCAGAAGAGAAGGAGGAGCAAAGACAGAGAGGAAAGACAACACAGGAAGGAATAATGCAATTTGACTGGAATGTAGAGTGCACAAGGAGAAGTAACAGGAAATGAGGCTGGAAAGATAAGATGGCAGAAAATTGTGGAGAGCCATGAATGCCAGACAAAGGTGGATGGATTTCAGTTGCCAAGCAATAGGGAGTGACTGAAGACTTTTGATCAAAGGAGTAATGTGCATTATCTATACACTTAAGGATCACTATGGTTGTCTGACAGTAGTTTAATTGATGTATTAGAAAAAGGAAAGAATGGAGGCAGGAAGACAGTCCAGGATGGTGACTTGAAGAATGAGAATTTGCTAGTGAGCCTCTAGCACTGCCCAAGGGCGAGAGTGCTTGGAGTTTATACAACCATTTCCAGTTCTTTAAAATAAAATTCCCGAACAGGAGTGAAGTGATAAATCAGACTCTGCTTGCTTTGGGATAAAATATCCTTTTAACCACATTCATTTCTCCCCTCCCCTATTTCTATGCTCACCAAGCAACTTTCTGATCTATAATTTTCAATGTGCTTCCTAAAATGTCTTGGTTGTAAGGCTGAACATAGCTCCTGTAATAAATTTTTAAATGGCCATTCTAGTTTATAACTCAGTTTCTTATGTTCCTGGTTAGAATAAAACAGTTTTCTAGAGTCTGATCACACCCTGAATAAGCTGATAAAAATCAAATTTCCAAACCTGAATTTCTCTTATATCTATCCCTCCCCCTCTTTCTTCACTCCTCCTGCCATAAACCTAGACTAGACAGTCACTCACTATCTCACCTAAGACTGCAGGAATAGCTTAACTGTCCCTAATCTCCCCCTCCAAACTATCTATTGACTACTCCCCAAATTGAACTCGCCAAAACAATGCTTTCATTATAAACTCATCTTTTTTAAAACACCTACTGACTCCCTACAAAATAAAATGTCTTCGCTCAATCTGATGTCATAATTTATCTATTCTATTTGGCCAGCCTCTTCATGGTGCAGTGGACACAGAACCAAGCCTAAGTCAGAAAGTTGTTGATGTTCAGGCATTTTTCAATTGTGTCTCATTCTTCATGACTCTATTTGGGGTTTTCTTGGAAAATGTACTGGAGTGGTTTGCCATTTCCTTCTCCAGTTCATTTTCAGAAGAGAAATTGAGGCCCAGGGTCACACAACTAAGGCGTGTCAGGCCATATTTGAACTCGGGAAGATGAATCTTCCCAACTCCAGGTCTGGCACTCGACCCACTATGCCACCTAGCTGCTCTGTAGTCAGAAAGACGTGAGTTCAAATCTGACCCTAGACACTTAGTTGCTGTGTGATTGTGGACAAGTCACTTAACCTCTGTTTGTCTCAGTTTCCTCAATTGTAAAATGGGTATAAAACAGCAGCTATATCAAAAGGTTATTGTGAGAATAAAAGTAGATATATATAAAGCACCCAGCACTTATGGTGCTGACATACAGTAGGAGTTTAATAAATGTATACCTCCTTCTCTGCTCCCTCATTAGCTATTACTCAATACAACCCCTCTGAGTCAGCCAAGGTAGTCTCATTCTTTCTAGAACATACCATGATCCCCAGTTTCTTTGTTCTAGCTGCTTCCTGTTCCAAAGAATATCCTTCTGTCTTGCCCTCTATATACATGCCCAAAGTCTACCCATCTTCCAAGGCTTATGTTAAATTACTTAGGGAGAGCTCACCTAATGCTCTAAATCGCACTGAATTGCCCCTTGCTAAACACTTAGGGCACTTATTGTCTGTAATCATTAGTTCTGGTGGCCCTTAAGCTCGTAGCACCTTTTGTTATAGCTGTGCTGGTGTGTGTGTATATGTGTGTGTTTGAGTGTGTGTGTGTGTGTGTGTGTGTGTGTGTGTGCGTATTGCGTCTCCAAACTGGGCACTTCTGAAGGACAGGGACAATGCTTTACAATCCCTAAACTTTTTGGAATCCCCCAAAATACCTAGGACAGTCCTCACATTAAGAAGTGGTCAAGAAGTATATGCTGAATGAAAGCCTTCAGGAAATTTCCATTTTAAGGAGGGGCCGTGTCTTCGTTCTTCTATATCCAGACTTCTTTCTCCACCATTCCTAAGCAGGTGCCTAATTTTAATTTCTTTTTATTCTGACCTTTAAAAACACCAAATAAATCTCTATTATGCTAAACTCGATTTTCCTTTAAATATATAATTTAACATGTAACATTCAAAGCTGTCCTTCTTGTTTTTGTTTCCTTCTGGACTTTCTATAGTTTTGAACATTTTTAAAAAATGTTTCAATGATTCCTCCTTTCTTACTTTTTTCTTGGGGTGGGGGGGCAACAATCCTATTGCTAGCTACTGCCCCTCCCCCTTTATTTCTTGCTGTAACAAGATGAGCTGCTATAATCGTTTTTGCACATATAGGTCCTTTTCCTCTTTTTTAAAATCTCTTTGAGGTATAAGCCTAGTAGCTGGAGCACTGGCTTTTGGAGCATAATTCCAAATCACTTTCCAGAGTGACTGGAACAATTCATCCCCTCCAACAAATGCTATTTTTTCCACTTCTAGTCATTTTTGCCAATCTGGTGGGTATGAGGTAGAACCTCAGAGTTGGTTTCTAATTGTTAGTCATTTAGAGCATTGGCATATGGTTGTTGATAGCTTGGATTTCTTCACTTGAGAACTCCCCATTCATGTCTTATGACCATTTAGCTAATGGGGGATTGGTTCTTATTCTAATATATTTTAATAAGTTTCTTCCTGATCCCCCCAACTGCTAGTGTCCTTCCCCCAAACTGCCTTGTATTTATCTATTTGTATATTATGTTTATTAATCCTGTACTGTGTGTACATATATATGTGTGCATATGTGTATAGATATAGATATATATACATACACACAAATACATACATATTTTAATGTACTTAATATTTCCCCCATTAGAGTATAAGTTCATCATGAGGAGGGATTTCATTCTTTATACTTATATCCCCAATGACTGGCGCATAGCAGGTGCTTAATAAATCCTTATGGATCAATATATCTTAAATAGAAGACCCTTATCAGATAAACTCATTCCAATGACTTTTTACCCCATTAACTGTGTGATGCCTTAATTTAATTTCCTTGGTCTTCTTTGAACAAACTTTTCATAAATTTTATGTAATCAAATTTTCTATTTTATCTTCCGTGATCTTCTCTATCCCTTATTTGGTCATGACACTCTTCTTATTTGTATATTTTTAAAGCAACTTTCTTCTATTCTCCTCTCTAAAAAAAAATATTTCTTATACCTAAGTTAGATATTCATTTGGAGCATATCTTGGTATTTGAAGTGAGATGCTGGTCTCAGCCTAATTTCTGATAGACTACTTAAGAGTTTTCCTAGCAGTTTTTGTCAAATTGGAAATCCTTACCCCATTGGGTTTATTAAGCACTAAGTTACTATGTCCACTTGTTTCTGTATATTGTATATTTAATTTTTAATCTCTTAAATCTTTTCCAGTGACTGACCTCTTTCTTTTTTAACCACTACCAAATAGTTTTGATGATTGCTACTTTGTAATATAGTTTGAGAACTGATACAACCAGCCCCCCCATAATTGCCCCCTTTTTGCCCATTATTTTCCATGAGAATCTTAACTTTTTTGTACCACCAGATTATTTTCATTTCACTACCTCTATAATGTATTTTTTTCATAGTTTGATTGTTACAGTACTGAATAATTAAATGAATTTAGATATTAATACCATTTTAACTAGGGGCAACCGAGTGGCACAGTGGATAGGGTACCAGGTCTAGAGTCAGAAGACTCATCTTCCCGAGTTCAAATCTAACAACCAACTGTGTGACCCTGAGCAAGTCACTTAACGCTGTTTGCCTCAGTTCCTCATCTGTAAAATGAGCTGGAGAAGGAAATGGCAAAACACTCCAGTATCTTTGCCAACAAAACCCCCAAATAGGATTGTGAAAAGTCAGAAATGACTCAACAATAACAAAATATTATTTTAATTACCTTGGCATAGGCTAACCTGAGTAATTAATATTTCTCCAATTATTTAGGTATGTATTTCTGTAAGCAGCTTTTTGTCATTATATTCACATATTCCTGTGTGGATTTTAGTAGACAGACTCTTGAATACTTTATATATGTAGTTATTTTGCACAGAGCTTCTCTTTCTATCTCCTCCTTCTGGGTTTTGTTGATAATATGCTGATGATTTGTGTGGGTTTGTTTTATATCCTGCTACATTGCTCAAGTTATTGTTTCAATTAAGTTTTAGTTGACTCTCTAGGATTCTCTGTATAGAACTAATCATCTGCAAACAAAAGCAGTAATCCAGTACGGAGATGAGAAGCAATATGGGAGAGTGGAGAGAAACCCAACCTCGGAGTCTGGATTCAAACCCTGTCTGACACATACTGGCTATGACAGAGACCCTGGGCAAGTCACAACCTCTCAGTATTCCCAGATGACCCTCTAAGACTATAACCTGCAGAGAGGTTGCTGATATTATAGTCACCCATCACCCAGAATATTCTTCCTCCTAAGCCAGATGCAGGGACCAGCATCCCAAGGACAATGGGACAGAAAAGCCCAGGAGAGTCCTAACAAAGGAGCTGCATTGGTGGAAGGACTTCCTCCTCAAGGAGTTCCTTTCCCCAATGAAATCACAAAACTGTTGGGGGAGAAAAAGCATAAGCCTTCTCATTTTAGCCTTATTAAATTTCATCTTGTTAGCTACAGTCCATCAGTCTGCCTTGTCAAAATGTTTTTGAATTCCTGATTCTGTCATCCAATTTATCCAACATAGATCAAGCCAGGAGTTATAGAAAGACAAGGGCACCCACTTTATAAGCCACCAACTGCAAAGGCCAGGATGCTTGAGCATGGTTGAGACTCAGAAATGATGTTCCCATTACATAAACACCCTGGGAATCAAAACATAAGTCTCTGTCATCTTCCTATGCAGAGATTTAAAAAAAAAAAAGAGAGAGGGAGAATATAAAGCTCTAAAGTACCCTTCAAAGACTGTTTCTTCTTATTTAGGAGACTCCTGACAACCCCCAATGAAGGGTTTAAGTGAACAGTCAATGAATAACATTTACTGGCTCCCTGTCCTGTGAAACATAGTAGGACATACATTAGACACCTAAGTGAAGAGTGAACAGAGAGAAAAGAATGAAAAGACTTAATTCACCACTCTGAAGACCCTTCCCATTTACCTGGAGAGAGAATACAATCACAACAGAAGCACAGTTAATTTTAAAAACACAATTAAAGTATAAACTGAGAATAGAGATGAAGTGTCAAACTGAGTACAGAAAGGTAGGTGGAGTCAAGACGTAGGTGTAATTCAGATGTTAATGAACAAGATGGTTTCTAGGAGCCTCTAAAACTTAGCTTGGTGGTGGTTTAGTGTTCTTTTACTTGAGTCTGATCTTCATGACCCCTTTTGGGGTTTTCTTGGCAGATACTGGAGTAGTTTGCATTTCCTTCCCCAGTTCATTATATAGATGAAGAGATTGAAGCAGGCAGAGGTTAAGTGACTTGCCTAGGGTCACACAGCTAGTGAGTGTCTGAGGCTACATTTGAACTCTAAAAGAGGAACCTTTTTGGCTCCAGGCCCCACACTCTATCTATCCACTATACCACCAAGCTGATTCCCTATTTCAGGATTTAGAGTCAAAGAAACTGGGTTCAAATCCCTGCTCAACCATTTACTATGCAATAAGGCAAGTCAGCATTTCTCTAGTAGTGTTTCCTCATCTGTAAACTGAGAGAAGGTATTGGGGGGAGGGGGATGTAAATGACCTCTAAAATCCTTTACAGCACTCAATCTATCACCCACTTACAGGGATTGTTGAATGAAGAAGAACCAAGGCATAGTGGTAACATAACAGGAGTCAAAAACCTTGAGCTCCCAGTCTAGCTCTACCCCTTCCCAGCCTTGTGGGCTTGGCCAAGTCACATCATTTCTCTCATCTGTAAAATGGGGGAAATGACACTTAGCCTCCTTCCTCATAGGAGCTATCGTCAGAGTTAAATGAAATAATGCATATGAAGGAAATTTCAGGGGTAAGGTGCTATCTCATCACCTTTTTCATTTAATTCACTTAAAAACAGGATGGTACCTTAGACATACAGGATGTTGCAGCTTCTAGAAAAACCTTCTGCCTCACTCTATGCTAAAAGATTCTGTGGTTCATCCCCCAAGAGTCCAGTGCTATGTCAAACCCAAGCTCTGCCATTTAGCACCAGGGTGATCTTGGACAAGTTCCTTATCCTCTCTGGGCCTCAGTTTCCTCAAATGTAAACTGAGTGGGTTGGGCTAGCTGGCCTCTAAGGTACTTGCAAGTTCTAACTCTATGATGATCTTGTGATGCCATAACTTCAGACTGGGACATGAGGTGGGAATTATATTCACCCTTCCCTCAGGACATTCTTCCTCCTAAACCACAAGCAGAGAGCAGCATCCCCAGAAAGGAGAGATGGTGGAGCCCAGGAGAGTTCCAAGGCAGGATTCACAGGGGAAAGGATTGTTAGAGGGAGGAGAGGACAGTCCCTTTCTGGCAGCTTCAGGGCTATCTTAGAGGTTGCTCTACATGTTAGATGGGTTCTCCTCCAGAGAACTGGACATGCTTTTATACACCCTAGACAGCGAACATGGTGACATTCTGATTGTTTCTCTCTTCTGTAGAAACAGCCCTGGATGTGGAGTGGAAAGACTTGAGTTCAAATCCCACTATCACTTAGTACTTCCATGATCTTGGGCAAGTCACCACACCTTTCTCAGTCTCGATTTACTGACCTGAAAAATGGGATGGTTGGACTATATAACTTCCCTTCCGGCTCTAAACCCATGACCCCATGAATGCTCTCTGGTTCATTTTATAACCACTGAACTTCCCACAGAGACCAAAGTCACCAAAAACCTTTCTGCTGTCAATCTGAAATCCTACTTCCTTCATAAAGTCTTCTGCGACCTAGAAGAATGGTACCATTTTCCCATCATCCTTACATTTCTGGGACTGAAATTCCCATTCAAAGTTATTTATTCAACATTTCTTAAACCCCTACTATATACATAGCTTTATAATACAGTATGTTGGGGGAGAAGAGAGGAAAGCAAAATATACACATGGGTGCCTTAAGAAGCTTAGGCTGTAATCAGGGAGATTAGACCCATAAACAAAGCATTATAAAACAAAACAGAAGAGTGTGAATATGAACACAGTTCCATAGAATCTCACAGGAAGAGAAAGCACTCCTTCCAGGGAAATCTGGAAAAGCCTTTGTAAAAGAGGGAACATTTTATCAGAGTCTTGAAGAATAGTTAGGATGCCAACAGGCAGAGATGGGGGGGAAGGGCAGTCCAGGCAGAGAGTACAATGGAAGGATGCCAATGGGCAGAGATGGGGGGGAAGGGCGGCCAGGCAGGGTGAACAGTGGAAACAATAGCACTGAGATCAGTAGGCATAGGGGAATGTATACAGAATGTTGATTAGTCAGTTCAGCCTGGCTGGAGTCCAGAATACCTGAGGAGGCCAAGTAGTCCCCTCCAGCAAAGCTAGAAAGTAGGTTGAGCCTAGAAAGATAGATTAAAACCAGAATGCGGTGGGCCTAAAATACAAACTAGAGAATTAGAACCTTTTTTTAGGTAGACAATGGGGAGTCACTGAATGTTCCTGAGTAGCGCCAGGCTCATTAAGAGCTATGCATTAGGAAAATTACTCTGTGGGGGGTTTACAAAATTGATAGTCGTGAGACAAGGAAATCAAAGCAGAAAAGTATAGCAATAATCCTTAGAAAGCACTAATGAGGAGAGCGGTAAGGAACAGACTCCGGAGAAGCTGTGAAGAGAGACCAGCACTTAGCTACTAACTGGTTTGGGGGTAGGCACGGAAGTGGGGGGGGGGAAGTTTGAGCCTGAGCTCCAACCATTTTACTCCACTACCCTAAATGGGTTGTTGTTGCTGTCCAGCCCATATGTTTACATAGACTATACATATACTTACTAATTCTTGACATACCAAGCCTATCACTCAGTGAGGGTTAACATCCATATCACAAGGATGTGTAATGTCACTGATGTGGGCATTCTTGCCACCGACAAAGATCTCAACCACTCTATCAACATGGAGAAGGTCCATAGAAGTTGCGATGATCAAAAAATTTATCATCCCACAATAAGCCTGGTGTCGAACGTCTAAGGAAGGCAGAGAAACGTGGTCCACCAGTAGGCCTTTCCTTAGGGCCTTTTTGGTCTTCTAAAATCTGCCAGAGTGTGTACCTTTAAGAACCTTGTAGCATTCTACCTCAATTTCAGGGAGGCCATTAAGGAAGAACAATTTAAACCCTTAAATCAAAATTCATCACCTCTTCTGTGCCATGGACCCCTCCAGCAATCAACTTTGGTAAAGCCTATGGACTTCCTTCTCACAATCACTTTCTCAAACGCATAAAATGGAGGTCTATTTCTGGGAACCAAGATGACAGAGTAAACAGTTAATTGCTATAACTCTCCCATGTTCACCTCCAAACAACCATAAAATAGTGCCCCCAGACAAATCCTGGAACAGCAGAACCAGCAAAAAGGTGGCACGAAACAATTTTTTAGCCCAAGAAGCTTGGAGGATCAGCAAGTAATGTCTATCTCACTGAGATGAAAGGGGAATGCAGACCAGAACAGAAGAGTCCCAGCAAGTCAGCAGCAAGCCCCACCTCAGCAAACCAACAGATGATCCTGAGCCCCAGTGTGGTAGAGCAGGCAAGTACCAACACCAGGACTCTCCACATGCCTTAGCATAGCCAGGGGAACTGGCAGACTCCAGCTTAGAGAAACACCATGTGTTTCAGCATAGCCCCAGGGAAACAGGCATCCAACAGTAAGACCTTCATGTATTTCAGCACAGCTTCAGGCAAACAGGTAGCTGCCAGTTAGCACTGACTCACCATGGTTCAGCATAGTCTTGGGCAATCAGGCAGCCTCCAGAGGCCAGACCACCACTTGCTTCAGTGTAGCCATAGGGAAATGCAGAAACACCCCCACCTGGACTCAGTACATATCAGACACCACCACTAGGACCCAGCTCAACATGAGGGAAGCTGCCAGACCCCCACAGCCCCCAATGTGCCAGCCAATCCCCACCCCACCCCCAGTACAGCAGCAGACACAAGGTCCCCTGTGGGCCTCAGGGCAACATCAGTGCAGCACCAGGTAAACAGTCATGGCCTACAGTCACTAGCACAAGAAGCCAGAGGCAGTGCCCCTTCAACCCTGGGAGCATAGTTCAAATATTAAAAAAAAGAAAAGAAAAAGACCAAAAAAGAACTGAGCAAAAAAACAACAAAAAAAAGAGAATCTGACCTTGGATAGATATTATGGTGACAGGGAAGACCGAGACACAAACTTAGAAGGGGATAACAATGTCAAAATATCTATGAACAAAACCCCAAAGAAAAATGGGAAGTAGTCTCAAGATCAGAAAGAACTCAGGGAAGATCTCAAAGAGGAATTTAAAAATCATATGAGAGGTGGAAGAAAAACTGAGAAAAGAAATGATAATGATGCAAGAGATTATGAAAAGAGAATCAAAAGATTGGAAAATTGCTTTAAAAGCCAAATTGGACAAATGGAAAAGAAGATACAAAAATCCACTGAAGAAAACAATTCCTTAAAGAGAACAACTGGCCAAATAGAAAAGAAAGTACAAAAGCTAATTAAGGAAAACAACCCCTTAAAAGTTAGAATCAGGCAAGTGGAAGCTAATGACTCTATGAAACATCAAGAATCAATCGAACAAATTAGAAAGAATGAAAAAAATGGAAGAAAATGTAAAATGTCTTATGAGAAAAACAACTGACCTGGAAAATAGACCCAGGAAGACAATATCAGAATCACTAGACTACCAGAAAACCAAAATCAAAAGGAGTACTTGGACAGCATCTTTCAAGAAATTATCAAGGAAAACTGCTTGATATCCTAGAACCAGAGGGCAAAAGAGGCATTGAAAGAATCCATCAATCACCTCAGGAAAGAGATCCCAAAATAAAAACCCCAAGGAACTTTACAGCCAAATTTCAGAACTATCCAGTCAAGGAAAAAATACAAGTAGCCAGAAAGAAACAATTCAAATATTGGAGAGTCAAAATCAGGATCACACAGGACCTGGCAGCTGTAACATTAAAGGAGTGGAGGTCATGGAACATGATATTCCAGAGGGCAAAGGAACTAGGACTGTAACCAAGAATCACTTATGCAGCAACATTAAGCACAATACACCAATGGGAAAAATGGTCATTCAATGAAATAGAAGGATTTCAAGCCTTCATAAATAGAAGACCAGAACTAAAACAAAAATTTTACTTCTAAGATCAAGAGAAACATAAACAGGTAAAAAGAGAAAAGAAAGCATAAGGGATTCAGTGGAGTTAAACTGTTTACATCCCTACACGAGAAGAAGAAGATTGTAACTCCTAAAAATTGGATCACTAGCAGTACAGATAGAAGGAATATACATAGACCATTTGACCATGGAAAGATACAGGTATAAGATGAATTTGAATGACATAAAAATTTGAATGACATAAAAAAGCAAGGGATGAGAAAGAGGAGTATAATGGGTCCAGAAGATAGGGAGAAGTAGAATGGGGAAAATTATCTCACACAAAGACATGAGAAACACCTATCACAGTAAAGGGAAAGATGGAAGGGTAGGCAATGGGCATTGCTTGAACCTTACTCTCATCAGTATTGGTTCAAAGAGGAAACGCACAATCAGTTGAATATAGAAATCTATGTTACCCAACAGGAAAGGAGGAGGGGAGGAGATTAAGTAAGGGCAGGAGGAAGACTCACAGAAGGGAGTGCAGATCAGGGAAAGTGGTAGTTAAAAGCAAAACACTGGTGAGGTGGGAAAGGGTGAAAGGAGAGAGAAGACAAACAAGAAGAAGAATAGAACGGAGGGAAATGCACAAGTAGTAATCATAACTGTGAATGGGAATGAGATAAACTCTCCCATAAAATGGAAATGGATAGCAGAGTGAAAAACCAAAAACCAGAATCCTACAATGTGTTGCTTACAAGAAACACACTTGATGCAGAGCGACACATATAGAGTAAAGGTAAGGGGCTGAAGCAGAAACTATTATGCTTCAGCCGAAGTAAAAAAATAAAGCAAAGTTATCAATCCTGATCTTAGACAAAGTAAAAGCAAAAGTAGACCTAATAGAGACAAGGAAATAAACTGCATCTTGCTAAAAGGTCCCATAGATAATGAAGCAATCAAATTAGAAGAGGAAAGAATAGTCTGTCAGATCTATGGGGAGGGGAAGAATTCACGACCAAACAAGAGATAGGAAGTATTATAAAATGTAGAATAGATAATTCTGATCGTGTCAAATGCATAAAATCAGATACATGAGGTTATAAAGGAAACTAACCATATTGAAATATAATCATCAAAAATTATTAGAAAAAAATTCTTAGAAAAAGCAAGTACAGAGAAGCCAGGTTAAAAATTCCTGCCTTAAATACTGAAACGTAAAACAAACAAAACATAATCACAGAGTTGATAGAATCTGTTCAATGTTCTTACTCTATTGGCTACCTGGACTTTAGAGGCTCATCCCATTGTCTGTACTTGTCACAGTCTGTGACCCTCTAGAGGCCAGGAACTCTGATTGCCCAAGTCTACCAGCAGAGCACTAGCATCAAATGCTTTTTGAGGATATCAGAAGCACAGAACTTAAACTGGAATCATGTCAGACATGAAAGGTACCATTTTGCAAATAAGGCAGCTGGGACCCAGAAAGAATGAATAACTTATCCAAGATTAAGCTGCTAATCAGTGGTGAGATATCATCTATCAAACTTTCCTATGCCATGAGACAGCTAGTTGTGTACGTATAGTGTACAAGGGATAGTGTAGAGGCTTAGAGTCGGGTAGACTTGAGTTCAAATCCAGTCTCAGACATTTAGTATCTATGTGACCTTGTGCAAGTCACTTAACCTCTGTCTACTCCAGTTTCCTCAACTGCAAAATGGAGACAATATGAGAGAATTCATTTCCCAGGATTATTGTGAGGATCAAATGAGAAAACACATGTAAAGTGCTTAGCACAGTACCGGGTATACACTCGATGCTTAATAAATGTATCTTCCCTTCCCATGACAGAGTGATGAAACTCTCTTGAGTCAAGTCAGCTGTTTTTAGTTCCATCTGCAGTCCCCCATACATACTATGTGCCCCTCTCTGTGTCTTAACGACATATAAAACTATCTAGTCATTAAGGAGAAGCACATCTGTAAAGAGCAAAACCAGTTTCCAACACATCCAAGATGGGAGCAATGGTGATGGCAAGGAGGTGGATATGAAAAGTGTCATTACAGACAGACGGTGCCATTTAGCTAAAAACATCTAGAAGCACATTCAATAATACGCTACTAAAAATAATAACAAGTCCAGAGAAATTCAATGACCTTATGCAAGATGGCTTTGGTGAGACCAGGGGCATGAAGAAGAGTTATCCAAGATAGTAAAGAAACTAGAAGCTGAGATTCACCCCAGATGAATAAATTATGCATGAAGCATGAAGGTATTAGAAGATACCTTCATCAGAGATGCAGAACTTCCCGCAGCACATTCAACTGCCGGGAAAACTCAAGATCAATAATTCTATGCTATGGATCCCAAAGTCCTGAGGGGCTGGACAAGGTCACCTTCAAGGCCCGTATAAACTCTACGCTTCTGATTCTGTGATCTTCCCAGTAATATTAGTATAGCACCAAGGTATACACACACACACACACACACACACACACACACACACACGTAGGTATGTATATGCATATATGTTTCTATACATACATATATATCTATACATGCACGTATACGTGTGTGTATATGCACATACATATACATACATACATGCAGTGTGTGTGTATGGTACCAAGGTGACCACTCAGTATTCTCAAACAGCAATAATGTGCTTGAGAGTTGCCATTTCTTAAGAATGAAGTTTTTAAGACACACAAACAATTTCAAAGAGGAAAAGAGGAAATTGTAAAGGGACTGATATGGAACCACAAGAGCCACAATTAACCAGCTCAGGTTTTTTTTTAAAGCCTCAGCCAGATCCTGATTAGTACAAATAATGAATCCCATGAAGTGGTCCCATTATTTGAAATTTGAACTGCCTGTTTCCATTGGACTGGAAGCAAGGACCATATTTTACATATAATCATAAATTTGAGGACTTTTAGCCCTAATCAGAGACCAAAATGTGCCCAAAGGACAAATACAAAAGAAAGTGAATAAATGCTAACCCTCAGAATGAGCTCAAGAAAACTAATGGCAGTTTACAGCATTTTTGCAAGGGCATTCCATATGTTAACCTATTTGATCTTCACAACTACCCTGAGGCAGGTGTATGATCACCCTCACTTTACAGAGAAGGAAACTAAAACACACAGAGGTTAAATAATTTGCCCAAGGTTATACACAGTTAGTATCTGAGGAAGGATCTGAATTCAGATCCTCCTGACTCCAAGTCCTGTATTCTATCTGCTGTGCCACCTAGTTGCCAAAAAACAAAAAAGGGCATTAATTAAGTTAATTAATTGGCATTAGTTAATTAATACATAAGGAAACTTGGTTAGATGGTTATTGTCCTTTATACTTGAAGAAGATGAAACTGACATCACCATGTCAGGGTTCAAATCTGTATTACTAGCTGTGTCACCTTGGGTAAGTCATTTAACCCTGTTTGCCTCAGTTTCCTCATTTGTAAAATGAGCTGGAGAAGGAAATGGCAACTCTCTCTAGGATCTTGGATTGGATTCTTCCTCACTTACAAGTACTCCCCAACAATGAAATACAGTGCCTCAAGATGTGACAAGCAAACCAGCATAGGTAGTGTCCAGGATAAAGTGAATGTTGTATTTCTTCATCCACTCCTGTGGCCTCTTCCTCCAATTGGTGAGTTCCTCTTCAGAGCCTCCACTACCATGCCAGTCAGCCATGCTCACCTGGAAGTCAGCTCAGCTCCTGAATCTCTCAACTGCTTTTCCACTTCATCCCTTTTTTGTCCTCAACCCTCCCTGTTTTCCAGTTCCCTTTTATGTGTTGTTTTCTATTCTCAGAAGCACCTGGAGGGCAGAAACCATCTTTTCTCTTTGGCACAAAGTAACTCTTAGTAAATATTTTATCTAATCTAATCTTGATGTGGTTAGTTTAACTAGATAATTTCTAAGATTGATTCCTATTCTAAGATCTCATGAATTTAGTACTGGGTCTGTGACTGACTACATGTGTAATCCTTAACAAACCATTTAACCCCTGTGGAAAAGGAGGAGTCAGATAAACTATAAGCTCTCTCCTAGCTCTAACATGCTGTGACTCTAAAGTAACCTCACTCATACTGTTCCCTTGGCCCTACACTCTGGAACAAAGTTCTGAAACCAGGTTTTGAGCCGCTAGCACAGAGTCCCCCTAACTATATTTATCACCTAGACCTTTGTCCTCTTATTCAGACAAAAATACAGTGGGATGTTAGATAACAGTTTTGCAAATGGATTAGTGAGACAAACTTAGAACACACAAACACTTAATCTGAGTTTGAACCTCTGGACCAAGCAGAGTCTCTCCTGGACAACCTACTCAGCTTTTTGTTGATCTTAGAAGAAGTCTCTGACAGAATGGCCCCACATGGTTTAACGGCTGTGAGTGGAATCTTCCATAGGTTCATTTATTTAGAACTGATCCTAAGGTATCATCCAACCCAGTCCTTCATAGGAAACTAGGGCCCAGAGAGATTAAGGTCACAAAGACATAGAATCATAGATTTTTTTGAGTTGGAAAAGCCATTAGAAGTCACATAGTCCAACCATCTTATTTTACAGATAGTGAAACTGAGCCCCAGAAAAACTAACTGAGTTGACCAATATCACATAAGTAGTATGCAGCAGAGCTGGGTTTTGAACCCAGGTCTTTTGACTAGAAATTCATGTCTCTTTCCACTATACCTTATGATATTCTATTTTAATCAATGGATTCAACTAATATGACTGAGTGCTTCCCAATCTACCAAAGCCAGAAAAATACAAAAATACTTAATCCCACATGTCACTTTTCTGTTTCTAAAGTGATAATGGTTATAGTGCTAAGAATCACATTTTTTTTGGACCTCTCTACAAACTTTAACTTAACTATTGGTACTTTAAATGTGAGATCATTGTTTGACAGCGAACCACTGGAAGAACCAAATGTTATCAATCTTGAAATTCTTTTTTTTTGGGGGGGGGGGTTAGTTTTTGCTTTTTTTTGGAGGGGCAATTGGGGTTAAGTGACTTGCCGAGAGTCACACAGCTAGTAAATGTTAAGTGTCTGAGGCTGGATTTGAACTCAGGTCCTCCTGACTCCAGGCTGATGCTCTATTCACTGTGCCACCTAGTTGCCCCATAATCTTGAAACTCTTGCTGTAAGTGAAAACAAGAGACAAAAAATTGTTGCAGCTAAAGGGAAGAATACCTCAGAGGTTTGCCTTGAATAGGCAAACAAAAGAGTTAATAGAGTTGGTTTCATCATGTGTCCAAAGGCAACAAAAAACATCATGAGATGCTTGGTCATCTCCTATTTCAATGTTTATACTAAATATTTGCTATAAGACAACTGTGAAAGAAATGATAGCTTATGTGCTAACACTGATAGCCAAGTATGAGGAGATGAATTCTATGAAGAACTTGATAAGAATCCCCAAATTAAAATCTAGCATCTTCATTACAAAAATGGGCATGGGGGAGAACAGCAAAAAATATTGGAAAACGTGGTTCAAGAGTAAAGCATTAATGAGGGTTATAAGATTACAAAATAACTTCATGCCTATTGATCTTAAATGTTTTCTTTAAGAAAAAATTGAGAGACTTGGGACACGGTGAACATCAAAATGGTGAACATCTGGACCAAGCAAGGTCTCTTCTGGACAACCTGGACATCCCACACAAAAATGTAACTGATTATATTTTAACAGATATGAAATTTTTTTATTGAGGTGGGAGTCATTCCTGAATTTGTGTGCAGTCAGAACATTAACTTATTAGAGCAAAATTTGAAATATAAAACTCAAAGAAAAAATATTAAGGTTATAGAGAAAAGGCTATAGCATTTAACTACCAGCCTGATTTGTTTAAACAAATCATTGACACCAAGATTTACTAGCCACCATTTTCATGCCATTCTGCCTGATTTCAACCATCATCCTCATCCCAGTTCTGCCCCCAGCCCCACAAAGACAATGAAACTCTGGAAGATGCTCCAGGGACCTCAAGTTCTGATAGATGATCTTTGGCCTTGCTTTGTCTGGAATGGGATCTCAACATTACTTCCAGGTGACCAAACCCAAACCAAAGAGCTTCTCCCAGGCCTTTCAAGTTTCCCTTTTTGAGTTTCCTTCCTCCAAAAGACTGTAAACTTCTTGAGGGTAAAGATAGTCCAGATCAATTGTATTTGTAGCCCCAGAACTTAAGCGAGCCAAGGTAGAGTGTTAACTTTGGATAAATGCTGTTTCTATCTATTCCTCTATGTTTTAAAATAGAACAGGAGGAGGGAAACAGGCTACAATCTTTGAGAAACTACACAGCTTCTTCCTAGAACAAAAGCTCATCTTTTTAACACTGATATCTTTCCTATGGTGTTGTAGGACTGTGAGTCATGCAATACTATAGCGTCTGAAGAACAGAGATAGAGGTTCACCCATAGAACATCTGTGCAACACATGGTAGATGTGAGCAGGCTACAACACAAAGAATCACATGAGAGAAATGGAGCAAAGGATGCAACCAGGGAAATATATGACCAGGAAAAAAAAGCACTGGGCCAGTCACAAAGTAAGAGTGTAAGATATCCTTTGGAAAACCAGACCACTCCATAGATATCCATTGGTGGAAGGCAGTGACCCTGTCCCAGTTCCCAGACCCATTAATTGCCTGAGGCTCATTGGACACTGCTACTCCCTTGGGATTTCCAAGATTTCTCTATAGACTTTTCCTTGTTATACAAAACAACTTAGAGCAGCAGTTCTTAACCTACGGGTCAGGACCCCTTTGGGTGTTGAACAACCCTTTTTCACAGGGGTCGCCTAAGACCATCGGAAAACACATATTTCTGATGGTCTTAGGAACTGAGAACTGCATGCCCACATGCAGATACGCTCACATACTAGTATTAAAGGGTCACAGCATTAGGAAGGTTGAGAGCCACTGACTTAGAGGGTGAAACCTTAGAAAGTCCCAACCCTCTCTATCAGTACCCCTTGTCCCTCTGCCATAAAACTATAAGAACCCTGGTGCCACCTCCCTCTTCAGGTTTCCCTAACACTTGCTGCTACGTGGTATCCCAGTCGCCATTGCCCAGTCTAAAGATCATAATTTTGGCCATACTGACTGCCTTCTCTTTAATTTGGGTTGACAACACAAAGTGAACATGAAGAAGGCCTCCCTTTCAAAATTTAAAAAAGAATGTTAATAAATGCTCTCTACCTCCAGAGAGTTGATGAATTCTGAGGGCAAAATGAAGTATAATTTTCTTACTTTATTTTTCTAGCTTTTTTGGAAATGACTAATATAGAAATGCTTTGCATGATTTCACATGTATAATTGATATCATATTGCTTGCCTTCTCAGTGGGTGGGGAAGGGGAGGAAAGAAGGGAGAGAATTTGGAACTCAAAATTTAAAAAAAAAAAGAACGTTACAAATAGATAATATATTTTTTAGATGTTGCAACAACAGTAACAAAAAGACCCCCTAGCATATTGGCTGGATCCTCAATGATGAAATTATAGGAGGACGTGAGTCAGAGTCACACAGGGCGGGCAAGCATGAATGGTCTGGGGATCCATACTATTGGAAGAAATAACCAATGAGATCACAGGGCCATTGGGGTACCAAGTGCAAACCATTGTGTAGCACCAGGATCAGAGCAAGTGGGGAGAGAAAGGAAACATTGCAGGGGGAAAGACATGGAAATAGCCCCTGCCTGCCTTTACTGTGTTTGTAAGCTTGTTGTTTAGTTAAGTCATGGGTGGTTGGCGTAACTGAAGAGTGTAGAGAAAAAGGGTGAACAACAAACATATATTAAGTTTTATATGTCAAGTCAAGGGGGGTAGGGAGGAATCAATAGACAATGGGAAGTCTTTTAAAAAGATGGGAGAAGAATGTGACTAACTCCGATACTCACAAGGCAAAGGCCATCTGAGCACCTAATCTGTAGTAGACACTGCAAGGGATACATAAAAATTAATAAGATCTAGTACCTGCCCTGTAGGACCTTAAAATCAAATGGCAGGAATAGGATTAAATAACTAAAACACAAAATGTTCAGTATATAAAAATGTCTGTTGGCATTACTGTGAAAAGAAAGAAGTCACATCCAATGGGGTGGAGGTAGAGAATGACCTTGGATCACCCTGGGTGTGAAAGTAAGCCTGATATGAATAGTAACCTTGCTACTTCCTAAATGAATGACTTTGGCCAAGTCATTTTTACCCTCTCTGGGTCTCAGTTTCCTCGTTAGTAAAAAGGAAGGGCTACATATGTATAAAAATATTTATAATAGTTCTTTTTGTGATTGCAAAGAACTGCAAACTAAAGAGGCACCCATCAATTAAAGAATGACTGAATAAGTTATGGTATATGAATATAATAGAAAACTATTGTGCTGTAAGAAATGATGAAAGAGATGATTTCAAAGAAACCTGGGAAAACTTGTCTGAATTGAGGCAGAGCAAAGTAAGTAGAACCAGGAGAATAACTGATATCATAACAATACCACTACTAAGTCTATTTCCAAAGATGATTAGGGAAAAAGGAAAAGAATTTCTGTGTTCTAAAATGTTTATAACATGTCTCTTTGTGCTGGCAAAGAACTGGAAATTGAAGGGATGCCCATCAGTTGGGGAATGATTAAACAAGTTTTGACATACACTCATGATGGAATACTACTGTGCTATAAGAAATGATGAGCTCAATGATCTTAGAAAAACATGGAAAGACTTGCATGAAATAATGAAGAGTGAAATCAGCAGAACCAAGAGAACATTGTTACTGTTAGCAGCAACATTGTTTTAAGAATTACTTTGAGCGAATAAGTCATTTTGACCATTTATAAACATCCAAATTAACTACAAAAGACATGTAAAGATGTTATCTGCAAAGAGAGAAAGAACTGATAAATGAAAGTATGTGTAGAATAATTTTACGTATGTGTATATGTGTGTATACACACACACACACACACACACATACACACTTATTTGTGTCTAATGATAGCTATTTCTAGGGTAGGGAGGGGAGAGGTAAGAAAAAAGAAAAGAAATTCATAGAATAATTTTATTATATATTTAAAAGGAATAGCAAGTTGTATGTGATAGGTTTGCAGTTTCATGTGCAATCATCTTTTTTTTTTTACTATTCTATGCTATGGAAATGCTTATTTTATTCCATAAATCATAAATAAATATGAAAAAACCCCAATATTGTAAAGACAACTGAGGACTGATAAAATGAAGCCTGCTATCCACTTCATAACAGAAAGTTGATCAATCCAAGATACAAAATGAGATTTTTTTTTTTAAAACATGGCCAATGTGACTATGCATATTTGTTACAGGGATTTTGCTTTTTCTTTTTTCTCCCCAATGTTAGGAGAAAAGTAGGAGGGAAAGAAACTAGATTTTTGTTCACTAGAAAAAAAAACATCTTAAAAAATAAAATAAAATGAAGGGGTTAGAGAGAATGATCTCTTATTAGCTTTTCTAAAAACAAAAGATGGTGGTGGTGGGGATGATGATGATGGTGATGATGATGATGATGGTTGTGATGAAAGAATCAGAGAAGGCTCTGTGGAAAGGGTGACAGTGGAGTTCAACCCTGAAGGATATTTATAAACTCAATTTCTTGAGGTTATGTTGTAGAACATTCCTAAGAGAGTGGATATGGTGAGCAAAGTTGGCAGGTAGAGAGAGCACTGACTACATAGTAGAGTTGCCTTCAGCATGGGCCATGGTAGAGAGGAGCAACAAAAGTTTACACTGAGTATCACTCTCTTAACTGTACAGGTAAGAGACTATCACCACACAGTATTGGATACACTGTCAGGCTTCCATGATGGGTTTGTTGTTCTGGCTGAGCTATCTTGAAGCTCTAATCTTTGGGATTAAAATGAGATGGCTCACTGTGGAGAGAACTAATAAGGAACATACTTATGAAATCAAGGTGATATGAAAGTAAAAGACATTTTTTTTAAGTCAATGCTAAAAAGATACAAGCTTTCTAATGATTATTGTAAAGGGAAGAGAGTCTGGGCAAGACTTCACAGAGATGGTAGAGAAGGCTATTGTACTAAAGGACCAGACTATTTATTCCTTCCCCACACATATGCTTTTTATGCACCCTCTGTGGGGAACCACATATTCCCAAATGCAGACAACCCAGGTCAGCTTTCACATTATAGAAACTTAAAGAGAATGTGATCTCACTCAGCATTGGTCAGCATTGTTCTCAAAGCCACTATTGTTGTGCTATGAAAGGAAAAGCTTTAGGTCAGACTTATATATTCATGACAGACTTAGAGATAGGTGATTCCCAAGCTTGTGTTCCTTCCCCAATTGGAGCATGGAACTAGAGGTGTGCACACGCACGCGCACACACACACACACACACACACACACACACACACACACACACACACTGTTTTATCCACTTCACCATACGATGGGG
Source organism: Pseudochirops cupreus (assembly GCA_028627135.1). NCBI lineage: Eukaryota > Metazoa > Chordata > Mammalia > Diprotodontia > Pseudocheiridae > Pseudochirops > Pseudochirops cupreus. The sequence continues at coordinate 44,542,918 of CM053584.1, read as the reverse complement.
CAGCAGCTCCATGCACATCACCATTGCAGAGTCCATGCGTAGGCACTTTAAATGTGTTTTAAGAGACAGCAATGTATAGAGGAAAGACCATTAGACTGGGATTCAGTTCTAGTCCATCCCAATTTTCACAGGCAGGCACAATGAAAAAGATTTGAGGGGAGGGAGAGAGAGAAGGAAAACAATAGACAATCAAAGAGGATGAAGAGCTATAGTAAAGGGAAAGGAGGGAGGGTGCTGTGGCTGGTGGGAAGTAATCCAGAATTGCAGAGAAGGGTAGAAAATCATGGATACAAATTAAAAGAATTAATCCTGCTTATAGGGCTGCTAAGTGGTGCAGTAGACAAGGTAAATCCTGCCTTAGAGACTGGCTAGCTGTGTGACCCTGGGTAAGTCACTTAACCCTTTTGCCTCAGTTTCCTTATCTGTAAAATGACCTGGAGAAGGAAATGGTAAACCACTTCTTTGCCAAGACAACCCCAAATGGGGTCATGGATCTGGAAAGGGGTTGATGGTCCTACAAGAAGCTACCCTTGGCACATCTAGGTCACAATAAATTCTTGTCACAGCCACTAGTTCAAAGGGTAGGATGTCTGGGTTCTTCATCCTTCAAATAACATGGTATCTCATGGCTCCACATGTATACTGGCACAGTCCATTCACTACTAGGGCCACAGCAAAAAAGGCCAGGACCATGGATTTTATTAGACAAGTTAGTCTTGTTAGGGCTACATTTGGCCTCAAGGCCACAGATTACCCACCCCTGGTCTATACCTGAAGAAATCATATAAGTTCTTTTTGGACTCTTTCATAGTCCCAGCTCAATGCCCAGCTAACTTAGTCCTTGAGCAAATTCCCCACCTCTCAGGGCCTCAGTCTTGTTTGTAAAATGACGAGGTTAGATTAGATCACTGTATGATTAGCTAGTTACATGATCAAAGAGTTTAAGCCTGGAAGGATCCTCAGAGATCATCTAATCCAGAACCCTCAATTTTCAGATGAAGAAACTAAGGCTTAGAGAAATTAAAAATAACTTGAGAAGTTCACACGAGAGATAAATTGCTGAACAGAGATTTAAACCTAAGTTACCTGACACCATACTCTTTTCCAGCACACCCCATTGTCTTTTCCCCTTCCCACCCCAGTATTCTGTGATTGTAATGGACACCAAACCCTCATGCATTTCCTTGCTGGGCTAGCAGTGACCTCTCTACCACTGCCCTATAAGATACAGCAATGTGGCCAGACTTGGGCCTGGCCATCCCCCTCTCCGGGAGGTAGAACAGGCAACTGCTGCAGACTCAGCACGTAAGGGTTGCTTGCTAAATTGTCTTTTAACAAGAGTGGGTTTAAGCTCAGCCCTGACCTCAAATGCTTACAGCCAGTTTTCTAATTCTGTTTTTATGGGATTTGTGGGCTGAGGGAGGAGGATAAATCAAGAAGAAGCTTACCAAGACTGCCTGGGACATACACAGCTGACATTTAAATGAGACCAGATTCGGCAAAACAAGCAAACAAAGCCCTCCTCCCTGACCGATCCACTGTCTCCTGTGGGAGGCTAAAGTCAACAGGAGTTGTGAGGATGGGCTGGAGAGCACTCTCACAGTCAATGGATGTGTTGGCTTCCTTGGTTCGGAATGTTATCAGTGAGAATCAAGTGGCCTTTTCTACCCCCCAAAGAATTTACACCAACATCTCTATTTATGAAACAGCCTGAGCTTCTCCCTACTGCTGTCCTCCACTCAAATGTCAACCACTTCCTTCACAGCCCAGCCTACCTGCCATGACTTTTCCCCTCTGTAAGGAAGAGGTGTCTACCCCACTACCTATCTTACACAAGGAAAGGAAACCAGAAATAAATGGAATTCCTAATATTTTGTGGGTACTTGATACAGATTCTCCTACACATCCCTTTACAGATGAGCAGGATTCCACCTAAATCCCATATACAAAATAAAAATATAATAAACAGTAGGCAATAAGGAAATCACTGAAGGTCTTTGGACACAAGTGTGACATGATCAGACTTATTCCTAAGAAAAATTATTCTAGCAGAGATGTGAAATAAGGATCAAATTGGATATATGTGTAGCACTTTCTCTCTCTCTCTCTCTCTCTCTCTCTCTCTCTCTCCTCCTTCACTCTTCCCAAATCTATTCTCAAGTCTGACAAATCAGGGCTCTAGGAGGAAACCTGATGGGTAGCTACATTCTTAAAACTAACTCCTGAACCCCCATCACTGTGCTTCCCATTGACAAATCAGACAAGATGAGCCAATTAACTCTTAACAAAAACATTTACTAAAATGGAAAAGCAAGAATAATATGCAACATCCTACCCATAAGCCTGAAGTATACCTTCCCATCAATGCACATAATGTCCATGGGGGAGAGTGGACACAAATCTAAGGTATGAGAATAATGAGGAACATGTGTAGGGAACAGACATGCCCAGGACAATTCATAATTCCAAACTGCAGATTGCACTGTCCTTTCTCTTTTTCAGGGCATCCTTTCAAAGTTCACTAATGGATGCAGCAGGTGGTTCTGCTGGTAAGTGAGACTGTTCTGAGGCTGTGCCTGATTATTTTACTTTGTAGCCAGGCTGCAAACTACTGCATGGCCAAGCTGCTTTTCTGTTGAGTCTCATTACTGCCAAGGTATTATTTTATTCTTTCAAAAAAGGAAGACACTCTTAACCTAGAATTAGTATGGTCAGATCCATACTACAGGAAAATCACTTTGGTGGTTGTAAGAAGGATGGATCAGAGTAGGGAGAGACCTGAGGCAGGGCAACCAATTAGACCACTGTAAATACTCCAGACAAGTGGTGATGGGGCCATATGTCTGAATTATTATGGTAGTGGCTATGTGAGCAAAGGAAAAGTGTGTGTGTATGTTTGTGTGTGTTCTGGCAAATAATTGGATATGGGGTCTAAGTGAGAGTGAGGAGTCAAGGATGACACTAATCTGAATTACAAACCCAGTTGACTGGGAGGATGCTGGTACCCTTAATGGTAATAAGAATTCAGAAAGGGAATTTTATTTTATTTTATTCTATTGGCAGAAGGAACAAAAGAACTTTATTTTATTTTATTTTGGCAGAGGGAACAAAGGAGAAAGAATGTCCATTTTTGTACATATTGAATTTGAAAAGCCTTTTGGAGGGACAACTAGGTGACACAGAGGATAGAGCACTGGAGTCAGGAGGACTTGAGCTCAAATACAGCCTCACTTAATAGCTTTGTGAACCTAGGCAAGTCACTCAACCCCAATTGCCAAGAAAGAAAGAAAGAAAAGGAGGGAACGAGGGAGGGAGGGAGGAAGGAAAGAAGGAAGGAAGGAAGGAAGGAAGGAAAGAAAGAAGGAAGGAAGAAAGGAAGGAAGGAAGGAAGGAAGGAAAGAAGGAAGGAAGGAAAGAAGGAAGGAAGGAAGGAAGGAAGGAGGGAAGGAAGGAAGGAGGGAGGGAGGTCTATAGGACAACCAGTTCAAAATGTCCCATAGGCAGTTTGTTATATAAGCCTTCAGTTCAGCACAAAATCTAGGGCTAGACATATAAATTTGGGGAGTCGTCTGCAAAGAAATGATGATTGAATCCGTGAGAGCTAATGAAATCACCAAGTGAAAGGGTGTAGGTATCCAGGACCAAATCTCTGGGTACAACCACAGTTAGTGACATGAAGATCTAGGAAGGGAGACTGAGAAGGAACAGTTGTACAATTTGGAGGAAGACTAATCAAAAATAGCATCACAAAAACCCATAGAGGAAAAAGCAACCAGGGGAACAAAACGGTCACCAGACGGTCAAGGCAACACACATTTATTAAGCACTCACTGTGTTCCAGGCACTGTTCTACACATGGGAGATATTTTTAAAAGGCAAATTTGGTCCCTCCCCTCAATGAGCACACAGTCGAATGGACAAGACATCATACATATAAAAGATAAATACAGGGTAAAGCAGATATAATTTTAGAGGAAAGACATAGGTGAAGAAGCATGAGAACTAAGAAAAGACTCTTAGATTTGACAATTAAGAGATCATTGGTAAATTTGGAGAGCAGTTTCCAATGACTGACGAAGCAGGAAGCCTGACTATAGTGGGTTTAGAAGCCAGGGAGAGGAGAAGTCTAGAAGCTGAGAGTAAACAGCTGATGAGTTCAGTTTTGAACAACAGAGTATTAAGAATCAATTGAATGCTATCCACATAGTATGTGTTACATGTCCGGGTGCCATCTTGACCTTCAGGGGGTATAAAAAGGGTTCATACTCTCTACTGCTGTCAATCAGCCAAGCTCTAGATAGCAAGATATTTTATTCTCTTCATAAAAATCAAGGCCCCTGGTTTTTTTCATGTTTCCCTACAGTCCTTCCCAGGGTATCTGGACCTGGCAGGACATTATCAGGGTATTGGAGGATGAATCCAAATTTATAAACAAGAGATCCATTCATTCATTCTTTCTCTGGGTAATTATTGAATATCAGCTAGGTGCCCAGCATGAAGCTAAGTGCTGTGGAGAAAAACAAAGAATAGTATTTGAACATGACCTTGAAGAAACAATCACCTCGAAAAGGAGACACAACAGAGAAAAAGTTAAGTAACCTCATAAGACAGTTTATGTAAGTGGCTCCAGCTAATGGCACTTCAACACCAAAGGCACCAAGGGATAGAGAGAATCATAAGTAATTGGAATGTTTCTCAGCAATAAGTCTCTGAAGTCAAATCCTTAGCCCAGTTCTGCACCTTTGACAAATCAAATTCTTGGGGCCATCAATAAAATGAGAACATTAGAATAGGTGATGTTTCAAGTCCTTCACACATGTAAAATCCTACAGCTGAGGTCAGATCTTACAATTAGGAGTTGCAAAGGGGCAGATTTCAGCTCTGGGTAAGGGAAAATGCCCTCACAATTAGAGGGAGCTGCAGTGGGAAGTTCTCCCTCCCTGAAGATTCCCAAGCAGGGGGGAGATGGATATTTATGAGTGATGTCTTAAAAGGAGTTCCTGTTCAATTATAGATGGAACTAAATGACCAATGAGATCCCTTCTGACTCTATACCCTTTGACACAGCAATACCACTTCTAGGTCTATATCCCAAAGAGATCATAAAAATGGGAAAAGGATCCACATGTACAAAAATATTTACAGCAGCTCTTTTTGTGATGACCAAGAACTAGAAATTGAGGGGATGCCCATAGCTGGGGAATGGCTGAATATATGAATGTATATATATGAATGTAATGGAATACTATTGTTCCATAAGAAATGATGAGCAGGTAGACTTGAGAAAAACCTGGAAAGACTTATAAGAACTGATGCTGAGTGAAGTGAGCAGAACCAGAACATTGTACACAGTAACAGCAACATCGTGCGATGACCAACTTTGATAGACTTATCTCTTCCCAGCAAAAGATCTGAGACTCTGTGAACTGCTGGCAATATGACATATAGCAGCACAAAAGAGAAAATGGTGACTGTATCCCTTCCCATGGTGCATAGGAGCAACAGGTTGGAGTTTTTCCCCCTTAGCAGTGTGTGTGACTCAACAATCTCAAGTTTCTCCATCAAACATAAATTTGATAATGAGGAACTTGGAGTTAGGATCTGGGAAAGGAAATAAAAAGTCATCAAGAGCTGTCAGAGCTACAAGGGAAGCTGCCAAGCTCACTCTGACCAGCAGAGCCATTGCTAATGTCTGATCTCCAAACTGCCATTAACCTAAGCTTAAAACTAGTCTACGGTTTTGGTCGTTGACAATGAAGAGTAAAAGTAACACCATGGCCTCAATACTTGACAAGAAAAGTCAGTAAGGGAAGTTAGACATGGAGTGTGCTAGAGTGGGTTCAATGCTGGACTTGAGCTCAGGAGAACCTATGTGCAAATGCCACCTCTTACACTTACTGTGTGACAATCCATCAAGAAGCATTTATTAAGCATTTACAATGTGCTAGGCATAGGCATAAGGGTGGAAAGGTAGGTTGGGAAAATTGTGAGCAGCTTTAAAAGCTAAACAGAAGAGTTAATGTTGGATTCTAGACACCATAGGAAGCCACTGAAATGTACTGAGTATGGGAATGACAGAGTCAGTCAGAATGGGGCTTATAGTAAATCACTTTGGCAGCTGTGTGGAGGATAGAGAGACTAAAAGCAATATAATTAGGAAGATGATGTAATGCTCTGAACGTCCTTTAAGTCTCAAATAAAATCCCATCTTCCCCAACCCCTCTTTCTTCCAGCACCTTCCCTCTGTTAATTATTTCCATTTATCCTGTCTACTGACTGCTACTATTTACATATTGTGCATCTTCCCCCCCTCCCCCATTAGACTATAAGCTCCCTGAGGGCAGGGACTAGTTTGTGGTTTGGGGGCTTTTTTTACCTCTTTTTGTATCTTCAGGACTTAGTACAGAGTGTGACCACTTAAATGTTAAAATTTTTTTATATATTTTTTTTTGCTTTTTGGAGGGGTAGTTGGGGTTAAGTGACTTGCCCAAGGTCACACACCTAGTAAGTGTTAAGTGCCTGAGATCAAATTTGAACTCAGGTCCTCCTGACTCCAGGGCTGGTGCTCTATTCACTGTGACACCTAGCCACCTAGCCACCCCAATTTAAATGTTTATTGATTGACTGATTTAGCTAGAGGTGAAAAGGGTCTGAACTAAGGGGATTAGTGTGAATAGAAAGAAGGGGTTATATGTGAGAGATGGTGTGGAGATCAAAATTGCAAGATTTTGCAGCTTGATGGAGATGCGAGGCAAATCCCTTCCCTGCTCGGAATTTCAGTTTCCATGTTTATAAAATGGCACATAAAATCTATAAATGCCTTTTCATTCATTCCAGAGCTTTAAAAATTAGCGTAGAAGAAGCAGCTTTCAGCATTTTGGTGAGTCAGTGGAAGAAAATGCCCCAAATCATAGGACAAGTTCCCTGTGCCTGTATGACCTTAAGCAAATTTTTCAACCTGTCTAGTCCATAAGTTTGCTTGATGTCTTAGGTCCCATCCACTCCTGGATCCATAATCCCATGTTATCTTGTTTCAACTAGATTATAAATTCCTTTAGGGCAGAAGTTATATTTCCTTTTTCTTCCCTTCTCCTCCTTTCTATATCCAACACACAAATCAGTCTGATTTAATGTTGCTAATTGGGCAACTGTTCTATTTTTTTCCTGGTTTTCTTTTTTTCTCATATCCACAGGGTAAGAAGTCATTCTTATTTCTGTCTCCCTTATCCGAGGCAAGGCTCTTACTGGCTCTGCTCTGAACTATTGCAACAGATGCCTAACTTGTCTAGCTGCTTCATGTCTAGCTAAGATCCTGCCAAGTTAATATTCAAATCAATCAGTCAAAATTTATTAAGAGCTTACTATGTGCCAAGCATTGTGCTAATAGGTGGGGAGACAAAAAAGGGCAAAAGATAGTCCCTACCCTCAAGGAGCTCACAATCTAATGGGAGAACCAAGCACCATACACAAAGCAATCTATATACAGAATAAATAGGAAATAATTACCAGAGAGGCGTTGATAAAGGCTTTCTGGAGAAGGTAGAAGTTTAGTTGAGTCTTAAAGGAAGGCAGGAAGGTTGCTAGCCAGAGCAGAGAGAGATCTTTTATTAGCTTTCTTTCTATCTCCTTCCCAACTGTAAGCCCAAAGAAGGGAGAGAGTGACTATTTGCAGTAGTAACAATGTTTGTCTGACATTTTTATTAATGGCTTGGATGAAAGCACTGAGAGGTGTGTTTGTCAAATTTGCAGATGACACAAAAAGCTGAAAAGGAAGACCAACACATTAGATGACAGAATCAGGATCTAAAAAGCTCATGGAGGACCATAAAAACGGGCTAGGATTTAATAAGGTTAAGTTTAATAGAGATAAAATGTTATGTCCCAAACTCAGGTACAGAAAAAAAAGGCAACTGTACAAGTGCAGGATAGGGATGATGTAGCTAGGAAAAAAAGGTCATGTGAAGGACCTGGGGCTTCTAAGGGACAGAAAGCTCAAGAGTCAACATTGTGACATAACAGAAAGAAAAAAAAACCTAGAATCAATCTTTGACTGTGTTAACAGAAGCAACATTAAGAATATTATTAACAGAATTGCGTTAATACAGCACTGCTTAGAGTCAGGTAGGTGGCCCTGTGGGTAGAAAGCCCTTAACCTGGGAATCAAGAAGACCCAAGTTCAAATCCACTGTCAGACATTTATTAGGTTGGTTCCCCAGATAAATCACTTAACCTCTCAGGTTCCCACATAAGCCTCAATTTTCTCATCTGTAAAATGGGATAATAAAAGCACCTATGTATCAGAATTATTGTGAGGATAAAACGAGATATCTGTCAAGTGCTTTGCAAACTCTCAAGTACTATATTAATGCTAAATATTATTATTATTATAATTGTTGAAGGTAAGAGTCCTGCCATGTTCTCTGTCAGACTCATCAAGAATGTTCCCTTTCTTTTGAGATGTCATATTTTAGGGTGGACACGGGCACACTGTCCAACAGAAGGCAATGGGACTGGAAGCCATATCACCCAAAGATCAGCTGAGGTCAATTGGCCTGATGGAAAGACTTTGGGGGTACCAGTGGGGGAGGTGGGGCAGCTCTACCTTCCAGTACTCAAAGGGCTCTCATGGAACATGGATTTGACCCATTCTGCTTGACACCAAAGTATAGCTCTGAGAGTAATGAAATTGCTGAGAGGCTGATTTTGGTTCAATCCACAGAAAAACTAACAATTAAAGTTATCCAAAAATGGAATGGGCTTGCCTCACAGAATCCATATACAGTCTTCAAGGGGAGACCAGACACCCACTTGTCAGAAAGGTACTAAAGGAGATCCCAGATAGGGGCTGACCTCTGAATATTAGGTGACTTCTGAATTCTCTTTCCACTCTGAGATTCTTAATTCTATGAATAGATGGAACATTCAAAACCAACCATTTAATCAAGAGGCTTCTGACTTAGCTGAGATTACAGACCCAGTAAATGAGCTCAGTCCACCTAAAAATCAGTGCCTCCAAATGTTCTCAAGGGAAAAATACAATTCTTATCTAGGGTCTCAGGGGAGCTGGGATGTTATGGCCCTGGAGGAATCATGATAAAAACCAGGACAGACTCAGGATCTTTTTAAGTTCAACATTAGGTTAGAAAGCTTAGGTGCCACTCAGTCTGGGACTGAGAAGATATAATTCATATGTACCTTACCATAGTGTATTATTTCTGAATCTGTATACTCTCCTTTCCCTTGCAAATAAACCCTAAAAAAATATATTCTTATGGTCTGGATTATGTGGAGACAGGCCAATAGGATGGAAAGACAGGAGATGATGCCAGAATGGTACCAGGAGAGAATTGAGGCAGCAGAAGTAATTAGGGTTAAGATTGGAAAATCTAGGAAGCCAAGCTAGCTTAGGTTTCAGGGGTCAGTCAACAAGCATTTATGAACTACCTACTATGTGCCAGGCACTGTGCTAAGCCCTAGACATACAAGGAAGGCAAAAAAACAAAAACAAAAACCAGTCCCTGGTCTCTAGGAACTAGAGACACAATACCCTTGAGCTGGGGTTCGAAGATTAGGCAGGCTTGAAAAGAAGTGAAATATAAAAGCCTTGGGGATGAAAGGAAAGTCCCCTGTGCTGCTCAAATTAGAAGGAAGCTTAAGACCCAGAGCTGGATCCTTCAGAGGTCCTCCACTCAACAAGATAAAATCCAAACTTTTTACATTTCAATAATCTATCCCCAGTTTCCTTTTCTGAACCTACTATTGCTGGACGTGAAACTTTGACGTGGACCACGTGAGCCCCAAACTGGTCTCCATCTTGTTCCCTGAGCACTCTATTGATATTCCCACCATTACATCTTTACTCCCACTTAACTGGAATATCCTTCTTCATGTTCAATGGCCCAATGAAGCCTAAACCATCTCAACTCTGAGTGACTAGCCTCTCCTCTGAAATCCGGTGGCACTGAAATCCCATGCCACTTTTTCAGAAATTATTCTATGCTTTGCACACTTTCTTCCTCCCCCAAATGGTAAGCTCCTCATAAACAGGAACTGTCTCTTATATTTCCCTTATCCCAGAGACTGACAGTGCTGTAACACAGTAGCTACTCTATAAATATTAATATTAATTAGTGATAATCATTCCTGTGCCTCATCATGGTATGTAAGTGACCTCGAATTCTCAAAGGATATAATGAGGAAGTATAATATTTCACAGATTTTTACCAGTCTGTGAAGACTCTGGGTGTAGGCTTGGCCACTTATTATCCAACAACCAATCAAGTAAATCAGGAAGGCTTATCACCTGGAGGCTCACTACTACATGCGAAGAGTTTTCTGTTATTGTTTTTGCCACAGCAATTCCTAGATACCACCCACTAAGGCATAAAAGATAAAAGGGCTGCAATCCACATTAGTGGAATGAATACCCACATGGATGGAATTTCTGGAAATATTCAAGATCATGGTATCATGGTCTCTTTTGGTGCCCAAGACAGTCTTAGTAAGTACATTTAGTTTTCACATGATTTCACCTAGCAGAAGCTCAAATTTCTGGACAAGCAAGCACAGTACAATTGGTTTTCTAGCTAGGTTTTGCCCAGTGTGCCAGGGTAGCTGCTCCCAAGAAAAAGGAGGTCCTAGGGTTACAGCAGCTGTCTCTCAGGCTACTCACTATTTCTCACGGTCTGTCCTGGACCATTCAGACCTTAATCTGCCCCAATGGCCAAACTCACTCCAAATATTATGGCTACTTAAATATAAACCAAGGACTTTCCTCCAGTTCCCTGAGGATCCAACATTCCACCACAACCACAAATCATGCCTCTGATTCCCTGGCATATTAGACAGGTTTCCCAAACCCACCTTTCCCCTGCAATCTGACCTCAGTGGCAGAATGCCATGCCCAGGCCTCTGGCCACAGAGCCTTCCTATCATCCCCACTGCAACATCAAACAGATGTGGTATCTAATTATAGTCTTTGACCTTGATACTACAGAGACCAGCCCACTTCAGCCCCATGACTCAGCTCCACCCTAAAGTAAAGCAAAAGGTGAATAAGAAAGGTGCTAGCTTAAGTTTTCTTTCAGTTTTTCAGTCACTTAACCACTACCGGCATCAGTTTCCTTATCTGTAAAAATAGGGATAATAATAGCACTTACGTAACAGGGTTGTTTTGAAGACCAAATGAAATAACGTATGTAAAGCATCTTCCAAACTTTAAAGCCCAATAGAAATACTCTTATCACCATCATCATCATCATTATCAGGCAGTAACAATACGAAAAGGCAGTTGGGTGGTGCTCAGCCTAAAGTTAGAAGACTCCTCTTCCAGAGTTCAAATCCCTCCTCAGACACTTACTAGTTTTGTGACCCTGGGCAAGTCACTTAGCCCTGTTTGCCTCAGTTTCCTCATCTGTAAAATGAGGTGGAGAAGGAAAAGACAAACCACTCCAATATCTCTGCCAAGAAAACCCCAAATGGCTTTGCAAAAAGCCAGACACAACTGAAACAAATCAACAACAACAACAACTCTATGAAAATCTGTACCTCAGATAGCTCAAAACACTTCCTTAGGGAGGGAGCTTCAGCATATCCAAAGATCATATACCTTATGCTCCCCTTAAAATACAAAGAAAACATAAAACAACATGCTCAGTTTTAAATACTTACACCAGAATTAATTTATCCAAATGAAGTTTGCCCTTCAAAGTAGTCACCTTGAGGTACTGTACACATAGCTCCTAGAAGAAAGATGACATTTTAAAAAGTCTATTGGATTAATTCGTGTCTGAGCCAAATGGTAGCCAATGATGCAACCTCAGTAGATAACCCCAAAGATGTATGGAACTCCATCTTTTGACACTGCCTCCAAGGTATATCTTGCTGAGTCATATCCTCACTCTACCCCTCCCCGAAAACTGTCATTTTCCCATAACTCAGTTTTGTGGAGTTTTTTGTTGTTTTGGGTTTGGTTAGTAAAAAAAAATCCCTAGCTCATTCAATCACCTCATTCACTAACTTTGTCTCTAAATGCCATGTGGCTATTTACAAAAATCAAATCCTCAAAGGATGAAGATTTGTCATCACTGAGGATACTCAAAAGAAAAAACTGCAAGATCTGAAGACCATTGCAAAAGGGAAGCTCCCCAAATGTTCTGAGCATCACTCGATTAATGATGTTGGCTTCTAAGACACCTACTTGGAAGAGAACACCACACAGACATATGTTAGGTCTATTTGTTCAAAAATCAATTACATTGCTTTAAAGTCGGTCACACTTTTCACACAAGACCAGAAAGGACATTCAATCTAACTCGATTCAGTTTCCCAGGTAACTTCCCTGAATGAGATGAATCTCAAATGAGTATGAAACTCAAAAAGGGAAAAAAAAATGGGGGGAAGGGGAGAGACAGAACATTGATTCTGGAGAAGATGGGCCCACAGAACATAGGTGAAGACACAACATTCTTATTTTTCCATTAAAGTTGTAAGAGTCACAAAACCTGACAAGAAGTTAAGAATCTCAAATTTTACATTAAAAAAAATTATATGGAATGAATAGAAACATCCAGTTGATTATTGTTCCACACTTGACTGTATGACCTATCTACTTGACCTGTCTAGGTCTCAGTCTTTTCATCACTGAAATGAAGAGGTTGGCCTGAATGGCCTCTAAAATCTCTTCAGCTCTTCATCTCTGGCCTTTAATCTATGACTGTCCTTGACCTCAGCACCATATTTTTTTAATATATCCAATGGGAAGAAGAAAATCTTTATCAACAAGAATGTAAACAATATGGTAAGACATAAATAAGGCTAGAATCCGGAAGGACCTCAGATATAGTTTGGTTCTTAAATCTGCCCCTTTTTTTTGCTTTTGTTTTTAAAACAGACAAAGAAAAAAGGAAAGAGGAAATATGTCCTCAGAGTGCGTAGGGAACTGGGGGAATCTAGCACTGCCTTTGAAGCTGTTCAGCTCAAGTGGTTAAGGCATGATGCCAATGAGGTCAACATTAGGTATTTGTTAGGAAGGGGAAGAGTACAGAATGAAATCAGTATATGGTTGCTTTTGAGGAATCTCATGGAAAGCTGCCTGAAAAGAACCCTGAATTAAAGCCACTTGCTTTGGGTTACATGCTACATCTTTATTTCAGTTTCAATTCGCATTGTGACCTCAATCCCACAGCTAAAGCTACAGGTTACAAACACCACAATTATAAACCAGACTACTATCAAAAATGTACCAATAAAGTGTCCAGTACAATCCATCCCTATGACTGGGAGAAAAAAAAACTTTCCAAGAGCTGGTCTGTTGGGCACAGTGACAAATATTAGTGATCCCTGCTCCTGGGGAGGCTGAGGCTAGTGGATTACTTGAGATCTGGAATTCTGAGCTGAAGTAGGGATAAAATCTACTGCTAAATCCAGTATTAATGTGGTAAGCCTCCAGGGTGTTGGGAGCAGGGTGGAAGGGGCACTCGGGACACCTGCCTAAGAAGTGTAAAACTGGCCAAAGTTTAAAATGAAGCAAGCTTTTGTGTTGATCAGTTGTGAGATCAAGCCAATGAGTGGCTACTATACTTCCAGCCTAACTAAGATAAGGAGACCCAAAGAAAACAAAAAAAGGGCTGGTCCTAGTGAAAGTGGCTCAATAGCAGGCTCTTTGTATGGGAAAACACAGCATTATTTTACCCCCGAAGTTGTGCCTAAAAGCCACAAAACACATCAAGAAGTTAAGAATCTCAAATTTCACATAGGGAAAAAATGAAATGGAATGAATAAAACCATCCAGGAAAAAAACCAACAACAAATCTCTATACATGTCTTTCTTACAATCTAAACCCCTCATTTGGGACTCTGCCCATTCACTATCTGGTAAACCTTTGCTAGATATCCTGTTATATGCGATATGTCTTATCTCCCTAACTGGACCACAATTTGATTTTTAAAATTCTATTCCTTAATTTTTAAAATTAAAAACAATAATAGAGTTGCCCCAAAAGGTAGATTCCCTACAGGAGATTTACAGGAGAACAGGGACACAAATTGAACAGGCTAGGCAGGGTGGATTGCTAGCTCTTTGTCTGGAGGGAGTACATACCTTGTTAAGATCACTGATTCAACTATGTCTCCACCTATGTATTCCCTAGAGTGCCCGGAATATGGTGGGTGTTTCCCAAAAAGAAAGCTGATCAACGGACTGATTTCCTAAACATGTGCTTAGAAATGAAGGTACCTACCCATATTGTTCCATCTGGGAATGACCCTAAGAAAAGTCTAAGGAGAGATCTCATCTGTGTGATGTGAGAGGAAATAGGTAAAAGAGAATGAATGTGAGTGAAAGAAAGATCTCCAAAAAGGGAGGGGAATGACAGAGGAAAAGAATTTGGGACTGAAATTTTTAATTATAATTTAATTTTTAAAAATTAAAAGAAAGATCTCCAAAATAGTACAACATGGACTCACCAATCCTTTCCCCTCAAATCTTCCCCTAAACTCAAATGTTAAATGCCTGACAATGCTTACCTTCTGGGAAGGGCGGGAGTGAGGGCAGTGTAAACCAAGAAGAGAGGGAAGAGTACAACATACAAACAGAGAAGCAAATGCAAGATTATTTTAGGTAGGTAGGAACACTAACCAATACTTGGAATGGTCATGGAAGGCTTCCTGTAAGAGGTGGAAACAGGTGAGGCTTAAAGGAAAATGGTCTAAAAATTTACCCCAGTCCATTCTAAGACTGCAAGAAACAGCCAAATAAAATAAAAACAAAAAGTAAAATAAAACAAAATCACAAGTGGGTCCCATCATGGGGGAAAGTGACAAATCTATACCCCCAAACCAGGAAGAGATCATCTGAAATGACCTTGACAATGAAAACCAAAGCACTTGGTCTGCCTAAGCCCAGAGGCAGCAGCTTAAAATGCAGTGTGGTCAACATTGCAGGCAAAAACCAAACAAACAAACAAACAAAAAACATAGACAAGCCATTTTGTCAATGTAGTTACAGCCCAAGTTATGTGTTTATCGGAAACAGAGCACCAGAGTGAGCTAATATGTTATCTGTCACTAGACCCACAGGAGACATTAATCTTTCTCTCAGTGGAAAAACAATGTTTCCAAGTGAATACCTCTTCCCACTCTAGAGGAAAAAAAAACAAAATAAAAAGAGGATTTGTACTTGGAAAGAGGAAAAGAATATAATCAAGTGACTTTTCCACAATTTCCAGTCCAAAAGAGAAGGTCTCATCCCGAAGGTGAGTCAACATTTATAAACTGTTTATGGCCAAGACCAATGATCTCCAAAACTTTCTTGATTGTAGATTCCTATCTGTAAAAAAATGTTGAGCACAAAATAGGTATGTTTGCTTATTTATAAACAATAAACATTTACTATTGTGCTATTCATCAGATACCTTATGAAACTTACACCAGAAATGGAAGTTTAAAAATGATGATAAAAAGATGAAATAATATTTGATCTAGACTTAATAGTCTTAATAGTCAGTGGGTGGGGGTTGGGGGGAAGGGTGATATGGTTATACACTCACTTTAAGAAAATTGCTTTGGCAGCTGTGAGGAGGATGGATTAGAAAGGGGAGAAACTTGAGACTGGGAGACTCCTGCACCAGAAAGGTACTGTATTAGTCAATGTAAGAGGTAAGGAGGTTCTGAACTAAGGCCCATAAAAGGAGAGAAGGGGATAGATGTGAGATGTTGAAGAATAAACAAGATGATTTGGTTACTGAATGGATGGGAGAGAAGGGAGGGAGGGAGAGGGAGAGACAGAGACAAAGAGAGACAGAGAAAGAGAGATGTAGTATATCACTCTCCAAAGTGAGTGACTTTGAATTTAAAGGTTTTCAAATTTAGCTCTCCATAGGATTCCCCAAACTTCTGGTATACCTTTCCTTCCTAACAATCAACAGTAGTTTCTGCCTAGGAATGACACCTTCGCCCAATGAAGACATCTGTTCATGACTGCCTATGGTCCAAAATTCAATCAAACAAAACATACTTGCCTATTTGCACATGGTGTCTTCTGTAGTACATTCAAAGACCAATATGAAGTCAACTATAGTTCCCATCCTCAAGCTTACACTGCACAGAGGGGCTTACCATCATGCCTTTAAGGTGGTAAAATACAATATAACTGTCCAGCCTGGTAGTTAAAGACCTCAACACAGTCCAGCTGCCACCCCCTACACAAGGTCTTCCCTGGTACCATCCAACTGTTAGTATTCTCTCTCTCTTGAAATTACTTTGTATTCATTTACTCATGTGTATATAATATCTCCCCATCTCACCCCTAGTACAATATAAGATTCTAGAAAGCCGGGAATTTTTGTTTTGTTTTGTTTTGTAATCCCCAGGGCTTACAAAATAGTCATTTTACCCAGTAAATACTTATCAATGTTTGATAGGTTACTGAATTATAAAATTTGGAAGAGACCTCGGAAATCATTTTGGACTTGGACGTAGGCTCAGTCAGGAAATAAATACCTTGCTGAAAGTCACATAAATAATCATCTCTGTCGAGCAGAGATTGGATCCCAGTTCTTCTTGATCAAAATTGGATGAGTCTTTCCAGTACATCAATCGATCAAAAAACATTTAGTAAAACACCTATTGTGTGCCTGGCACCGTGCTAAGTGCTAGAGATACAAAGAGAGGCAAAAGACAGTCCCTGCCCTCAACAGCAACCAGGCAGTCAGCAAGTATTCCTTGAGTGCCTACTACATACCCAGTGCATTAGGAGATAAGAAATAGAAAGTAGTCTACTTGACCCTAAAGCCTACCACCAGATGTAAGGCACATCACCAAGGTGGGAACACTAGATCAACATGCAAATAAAAAGCATTCTTTAAAAATCAGTAAGCTCTAATCAGCTAGCTTTACTGGCTTGGGGAGGGAAGAGGGGAGGAAGGAAGGGATGGAATTTGGAACTCAGAACTCTAAAAAAAAATGTTTAAAATTTTCTTTACATGTAATTGGGGAAAATATTTTTTAAAAAGGAAACTAAAAAATCAGTAAGCTCTGTAGAGGGAAGTAGAGGGAAGACTGAGGATGTACAAGCAGATCTGAGTGTACATTTACTGCGGGTGTTCCCTCAAGCCCTTAGCAATCAGCTCCTGGTCTTATTCAATATTTGGGTGGTGGGGAGTGGGAGGATTAGAAAGAGGAAGGAAATCATTGAAACGCAAGCCTATATAAATTATCAGAGCTTCAGGAGGAATGGGGGTGACCCTTTTATCTCAGTAGATACTCCAAAGAGATGTTGAAAATGGTCCAGATGGATTTAAATCCCCACAAGGAAATGCAAAGGAATTCAACAGGAATCAGTGTAAGGGTAATGCACGCTGGTAGAAAACGCCTGAACTGCTCTGGCCCCCAATGGGCACTTACCTTGCTAGAAGTGGAGTCTTAAATAGCTAAAAGCCAGATGCTCTGAAGCTTCAAAGGAAACAAGATGCTGAATGTGAGAGAAAACAGAAGCATCACAAGATAACAATTATTCCCAGGAGGTAGAGGATTGGGGATAGGAGAGGAAGAAAACTTCTGCTCAGATTATGATGGCTTAAAGAAATTATTTCTTATAATTAAGAATATATGATAATTTATATATAATTTTATGTAATTTATATTATATAATATGTTAAATAATTTATATTTTTCCTATAAAAATATTATGTAAATATAATAAAATATTATTTATCCAAAGAAATTTCAAGAAAGACAAGCAAAGATAGGTCCAAGGCTGGGCAGTAAATATGACATTACTTTTTATGCTGAAAAAGCTAAAAGTTTGTGGCAATATGATAGTGAAATACATTAAGAACTACCTAACACCTTGCTAACTTTTCAGCTGCCATCTTCAGGCCTTTTACAGGCTATTCCTCATGTTTGGAATGTACTCCAGACAAGTAGTGTGGACACAGTGAATATAGCTCTGTGCCTAGAGTCAGAAAGACCCGAGTTCAAATCCAGCCTCAGACATTTACTGTATGATCCTGGGAAAGTCACTTAACTTCTGTCTGCATCAGTTTCTTTATTTATAAATTAGGGATAATAAGAGCATCTACCTCCCAGGGCTATGAGGATCAAGTGAGATAAATATTTGTCAAACACTTTGCAAATATTAGAGCAAGATATAAATGCAGTCACCATCACCATCATTATTACAAGGCTGAACCTACATTAAAATCACCTTTGGCTAGAACTTAATGCATTCGACTATTATTCCTGGGGCCACCAGCTTAGATCCTAAAAATCAGTCATAATATACCAAGAAGAGAAGAAAATTCAGAAGACCTTGAATGAAATGTGAACAGATACAATTCACAAGAAAACATCAGGCTGTAACAAATTTCATAAAAATTACAATATTGTAACTATGATCAACTGTGAAAGACTTGGCTACTCTGATCAATACAATGATCCAAGGCAGTCCCCAAGTAGCCACTATGAAAAATGCTGTCTACCTCCAGAGAGAGAGATCTGATGAATTCTGATGTAAATTGCATATTTTTTTAACTTTCTTCACGTTCCTTGCTTTTTTTTCTTCTTTTTTTCGCAATATGGTTAATATGGAAATGTGTTTTGCATGACTTCACATGTATAATGGATATCATATTGCTTGCCTTCTCAATGGGGGATGGGCAGGATTGAGGAAGGGAGAGAATTTAGATCTTAAATTAAAAAACAAAACAAAATTGTACAGTACCTTAACTAAAGCTGAGGTTTTTGGCATTCAAAAATATTCAGAAATTAGAAGCCTATTTCATTGCATGGATCAGAGATGATCAGAGCTAGAAAGGGGCTTATCCAAGGCACATGTTTTACAGATGAGAACAATGAGGCCCAAAACTTAATAGGGATAGTCACTTCACTTTATCCAATGAAAACTCTTACTATAGCTCTAAATTGTCATAATTATTACATTCTTTTTAGACCACTGCCAGAAACACAATCTAGGCTGGACTGGCCATGGTTCTGACCTAGGATAGCAACTCCTGTGTTCTGGTGATGCTGAGAAAGCCAGTTTTAGAAGAGGGCTTTATCTATGCCCACAATTAGGCAGAAAGGTCCAATTTCCCATGTAAGAGACACCCTGTGTAATGTCAGAAGCTTAAATTTTGTCCTACCTCCATCTTCACCAACCACACCAAGAATATATTTCAGAAAGAGATCCCATGATTTTCATTGTAAAGGAGATTCTCTATAGCAGCGGTTCTCAACCTGTGGGTCGCAACCCTTTGGGGGTTGAATGAACTTTTCACAGGGGTCACGTCACCTAAGACCATCAGAAAACACATATTTCCAATGGTCTTGGGAACCAAGACACCACTCCTCTATCCGTCTCCAGGCAGGTCCGCCCACATGCAGATACACCCACATGCAGACACATCCACATACAAGTATTAAAGGGTCGCGACAGCAGGAAGGTTGAGAACCACTGCTCTATAGGAAGTCCCTACTTCTGGGCAACTTCCAAAGCACAAGCTGTATAGGTGGTGTTTAAGTCTATGCTGGCAAATACGTTCAATAAACCAAAGGCAGTCTACGAGGGATGGCAATCTTGATGTTCTGAAACCCAAGGCCGAGTGAGCGTGCCAGGTTTTAGATAGCTGATAATGCTGTATAGATCACTGACTGTATTATGGGAGGCAGGAGCACCTGGCAGGGGAGCAGCTCGGTTCTAAACTTTCCCAGGTCCACCAGCCTACAAAATCACTTCAACATGTTAAAATAGTTAAGCCTCTTTCAGAGTTCTTGCAGGCAATTGTTGCCTTCACTCAATAAATCTCTATAGATGTGAGTGTGAAATAGTGAAAAGAGTACAACAGTTTAGAATTAGGAATAAGGAGAATGAAAATCCCACTTCTGATGCTTATTAACCCTTCCAGCATGGGCAAATCACTTAACTTCTGAGCCTCAATTTCTCCATCTATTAAATGGGGATGATAATGCCTGTATAACTATACATCAATAATGCCAGAAAACCAACTTCACAAAGTTGGTGGTGATTTAAAGTGCTTTTTTAAGCCTTAAGACCATTTGTGGTAAGAAAAGAGCTTGCAATCTAATGGAAGGAGAAAACACCTACACAAAGAAGGATGATGCCAGGGGAGTTTGGGTGAGGAGAGCACTAACAACTAGAAGGATAAGGGAAGGCTTCATAGAGCAAATGGGCTTGGAATGGAGACTTGAGGGAAGATGAATAAATGCCCGTTATTATTAAGGCAGTGCAATGAATAGATGGAGTCCTAGATCTGGAGTCTGGGAGACCTGAGTCCAAATCTGACCTCAGACACTTGTTAGCTTTGTAACCCTGGACAAGTCATTTAGCCTCTGTCTGCCTCAGTTTCCCAGTCTGTAAAATGGGAATGATACTAGTACCCATATCGCAGGATTGTTTTAAGGATATAATGGGATATTTGTAAAGAGCTTTGAAAACCTTAAAGTGCTATATAATTATAGAAACATACAATACATAAATTTATGTATATTATTATTAATCACCACTTAGATTCACTAGAAAAGATCAAAGTAGCATAAGATATATATGCGTACACAGATGGATAGATAGATAGACAGACACATACATACATAGGCCAGGTGATAAAGGATAACTTGACAGATAGGCAGCAAAGAATGCTACAGCCTGGAGGAGGGAATAGCCAGGGAAAGCTTCACTGAGAAAGGATTTGAACTTATCCTTATAGACATAAACAGTGAGATAGCTGAAAGGGAAAGAGGGCATTCCTGACTGAGAGAACATTATGAA
The DNA here is from genome assembly GCA_028627135.1 of Pseudochirops cupreus. NCBI lineage: Eukaryota > Metazoa > Chordata > Mammalia > Diprotodontia > Pseudocheiridae > Pseudochirops > Pseudochirops cupreus. Next base: position 44,522,133 of record CM053584.1, on the reverse strand, counting down.
CCACAGGATTTTAGACCTCAGAAGGAATCTAAGCCAGCCCCCTCATTTTATAGATGAGGAAACTGAGGCCCAGAGAATTTAATTAAATTGCCTAAGGTCACACAGCTAATAAATGGTTGAGTCTAATAAATGAACCCGGTGCCTCTAACTTCAAATCCAGCATGCTTTGCCATTTTATACACTGCTTTTCAAGGGACTAAAGGTACAGGGGTGAGAAGAATGATCACAGCATCTTCAAGGAATTGTGAATCTGCAGGACAATCTCTACAGCAACCTAGGAACCCCTCCCCTCCCGTCCCTCCCAAGACATAGGAAAGAAATCATAACACAGTACTATAAGGTCCCTGCTGCCACCTTCTGAATGGTCTGAGAAAGATACCTAGCTACATGAAACCGATTCCACAAGGGTACATGAAAAGGGAGACAGGATCCAAGGTGTTGAGGCCATTTGGAGTTTACTACTCAATGAATCCCACCTGCCAATGAACCAGGCACTGGTACAGAATACAGAATGTAACCTTGACAGCAGATGCCAGTGGAAGCCCCCAAGTGCTCCACCTCTTCTTCCCTAAGGTGAAGACTGGATGGAGCTTATCACAACAGCCTTCTCAGGACTGCCCTGAGCAAGGAACTATAGCAAGGAATAAAATGGGGATGGGGACGAGGGGCAACCATCCTGAGACACACATTAGAAGCTGCCACAACACTGGTCAGACCCAGGAGACCTTCTGACAGTCCCTGCAACCCAGGTGACCTTCACACGTGGCTGGAGTCTGAATCTGAATGGCCAACACTGGCATCACTGCAGCCATCACTCATTCTAAGCTGGCAGGCCTTAGGAAAAGAAGAAGCTATTTTCAAACTGTACATGGTAAAGTTAGGACATATTTGTGCATTATCACAGACTGTGTTGGGGTCAAGGGGTAGGAGGGAGGAGCAAGGTTTTGATTTAATTCTGCAGTCCTTGAAATTAAAGTCCCAAAATCATGCCTATGAATTGGCTCTCCCCAGGCACAGAAACTGGCCAGGGAGAAACTTTCTCATGCCTGAATGGATCCTGCCGTTCCCTTCCCCAACCCAACAAGATTGTACGCTCTTGGAGAACAGGTGCTAAATATCTTAGGCTACTTTGTCCTTTCCTAGACCCTAGTGAATATAAGAGATGCCCAAGAATAATAACTGGTATTTACATCGTGTTTTAAAGTTTACAAAGTGCTTTACAAATACTATCTCATTCCACCTTCACTAGGACCTGAGGAAGTAGGTGCTATTATTACTCTGTGCTCTTTGTTGATTCTGCATTTCACTTCCATTCTTTAGCCAACTCAGTGCTTAAATACATGGGCATCTGGTACCCATACAAGTACCTTGCTTTTGTTGCTTTGTTCAGTTGGTCCGACTCTTCGTGACCCCATTTGGAGTTTTCTTGGCAAAAATACTGGAGTGGTTCGCCAATTTCCTTCTCCAGCTCACTTTACAGATGAGGAAACTGTGGCAAACAGGTTTAAGTGACTTGCCCAGGGTCACAGAGCTTGTGTCTGAGGCTAGATTTGAACTCACAATGATGAGTCTTCCTGACTACAGGTATGGACATCCTGGCCACTGAGCCACATAGTAGCCCCTAAAAGAGTACCCTGATAGGCTTACAAATGTAGGCTAGTAACTCCCAGGGTTGTAACCTAGACCCCCAAAGTTAGCCTTTACTGATAAGCAACAAAAACTAAAAGATGTCTAGGTTCTACTTCATAGAATCATAGGCTTAGAGTTCAAAGAAACTTCAGAGATCATCTACCCCAACCTTTACATGAGCAAGAATCCTGTGCCTAAGAAACAGTCATCCAGGCTTCATGTGAAGACCATCAGTGATAGTGAGTCCACTACACATTCCAAAACAGTCATCCAAAACATTCCAAACACATGTCACTTTGGGAAAATTACATGGAGCCTAAATCTGATTCTCTGTAACTTCTACCTGGCTAGTTTTACCCTATGAGACCAAAGAAAATAGTCTATTCTCTCTTCCACATAACAACTCTTCAAATATTTGAAGATATTCATGCCCTGCCAAGAAATGTCTGCTACACATTGAACATCTCCAATTTTTTCCATCAGTTCTGGGTCAGCCCTACCACCCTCCATCAGCAGTTCTCAACCTGTGGGTCATGACCCCTTTGGGGGTCACCTAAGACCATCAGAAAACACATTTCCGATGGTCTTAGGAACCCAGACACCACTCCTCTATCCGTCTCCAGGTGGGTCCACCCACATGCGGATACATCCACATACAAGTATTAAAGGGTCGAAGCATTAGGAAGGTTGAGAACCACTGCTCCAAATCATCTTCACCTAGAACTGCATCAAAATGTTGACTTCCATCCACTCTCCTTTAGTAGAGGAGACACATACACACACACACACCCCACCACCACCACTCCACCAGAAGCCCTAAGCCCTAGGCTAGGGTATGAATTCCCAACCCCAACCCCCAGGTCAATGACTGACAAAAAAATTGCATGTTGGGTCCTACAGGGAAGAAAATGAGATCTGCAAGCCCCAAGAAAGTCTCTACCTTCTTGTTTCCTAGTTAGGATCCAGTGCAGGGTACTCAGAGAAAAAAATGAATTAAGAGAATCTTTCAAATCTATTATCCATTCTACCTTTCTGTAAAAAAGCAATGGAAGCATTCAAAAGAGGACAAACTGCCCCCAAAGAGATTTCCTTAACTGTGTCCAAGCAAAATGAAATCTTGGACAGGAAAAGAAATCACACCTTACAGTGAAGGGAATCTGCTCGAGTCCAAGCCACAAGAAAAAACAAAAACAAAAAATCCTTATACAGCACATCCTAAGGACCTGAGCAAGTCTATTCTGGGAGAAGACAGATGTTTCTCAGCCCGCAGGATCCCATACAAGACAGTGGCAGAGTTAAGATCAGTCTATGAGGCAGTTCCACTACAGCAAGCCCAACAAAACCAAGAATTCAGTTCTGTTCTTGTCTACTGGGAAAGAAAAACACTACCACCACCATCAGGGTACTGCCGGGACAGATTTTTTTTTAATTAAAAAAAAAAAGATAAAAGTCTCCAGAAAGCCCAGGGGGTCTGGAAAACAGGAAAGAACTATCAGGACAAGTGAAAACCCAGTCCACACAACTGACACCTGGGGTGACGATTCACAGATGAAACATGTCAACATCATGCATAGAGTCATGAAGGAAAAAAATTGGAACAAAGAAGGGTACAAAGGAGTTCTCTGGCAAAAAAAAAAAGAGCCAGGATGACAGGAGCGGTGAGGGACGATGTGGGTGAAGGAGGGACGCTTTACTTTTGACTTGTCACATTGTTAGGCACTTAGTAGGCACTTGAATACGTGCCAAATTGAACTTTATCTCCCGAAGGGAAAGAAATTGCCGGCTAGTGACAGGGATGGAATGAAATAAAACAAACTTTGGACTGAAGATCAGTTAAGAAGTAATCTCAAGTGAAAAACCTTCTTTCCCTGTGACTACTAGTAGAAATCCCATCACTGGAGGCACTGACAAACGTTTCCTGGGGCATCACTGGGCTCTAAGGAATTTTCACAGAGTCACCCAAGGGGTCATGAACCTGTAAAGACAATGGAGGAAGGAAGGTGGGGAGGGTCGTTCCTCTGAAACAGTGAAACGGAATGACTCTGGGGCCTTAAGACTGAACTAAGAAAACTCCAGCGTTTTTTTTTTTCTCCAGGTCAGCAACTATGGCAGCGGATACACTGCTGATGAACAAGGCGAATGCCCACACCAACCCTCCCCCACCTTTTTGCCTTCTTTCTTTTTAATCACTGGCACTTGCAAAGGGGTAGAGACAGCGTGGGTCTTTCAGAGCTTCAAAACTGAGGCAACCCACCCTTGACTAGTAGCTGAGATATTTGACCACGTCACAAGCACGGCTACTGGGGTGGGGGTGGGGGGGCGAGCCCCTGAATCTTAGGCTAGGGAAGAAGCAATTTCCTCATTCAGGAAGTATGCATTTCCCTTTTGAAAGTCCTTCCTCCAAGCACCTCTTTCCCATCGGAGCCCCATAGGTAAATAACTCCAGAAGCAGTCTTCTGCTCTCACAGCCCTGGCAGGTACCTTGGCAGCTAATGGGTCCGATGGTTGGGTCCCAAAGGAAGGCGGCCCTAGAGTAACAACCCACGGTGAGGTAGGGGCGCCGGAGAGAGGCGGTAATCTGCAGTCTCCAGTTTGCAGGAGCTGCCATTCTCAGGAGTAGGGTTGGATGGGAGCCGAAGTGACATCTCTCAAACTTTGCAGCGGAAAGTTCCCAGTCCAGGGTAGAAGCCAGCCAGCCAGTTGTTATGCAGGAAAGTCACAAAACACCCCCCCCCCCCCAACACCCGCCCACACACCAGCCTCCCTCCATACCACAGGTGGGCCTTCATAGATTGGTTCTCCCATCACATACCCTAAGTTCCAGCATCCCAGTCCATACCCCACACTCCCACCACTGCTCTAACCCCCTCACCTTGGCCTCAAAGCAGATGCCATGCTGGAAGGCGTCCTCGTTATGGAGCGGGATCCGCAGGTCGTGACCATCGTCCACCAGGTTGTACTTGGTTTTGCTGGGCATAGTGACCCCAGCGAGGAGGAGGGGGCTGCAGGGAGAAGGAGGTGGACCCTCTCCTCCGGCGAGGTGGGCTGCGGCAGGATAGGGGGCCGAGGCGGGGGGAGAGCTGGGGACAGGGGGCTCGCACCGCCCAGCGCCCAGCTCTGGAGCCCGGCAAGCCGCGGGCGCCTCTAGCCCTGCGGCACCGAGCTGCGCCCGGCGCGGAGGGAGCCGAGTCCCGGAGCTGCGCGAGGAGCCGAGTGGGAACCAGAGCAGGAGCAGGACAAGACGGTGGTGGCAGCGGCCGATCCCAGGGACAGGAGCGGCGGCGCGGGGGCCATGCAATTCCTGCTAGGGAGCAGGGACTGGAGGATTGGGACAGGGACTAGGGTTGGGGGGAGGAGGAGGAGGAAGAGGAGGAGGAGGAGGAGGAAGAGGAGGAGGAGGAGCAGCAGCAGCAGCGGCAGCGGCAGCAGCAGGCGGGAGCGGGGTCCGCGCGGAGCCCCCAAGGCTGGGGGAGGGGAGGACACGGACCCACCCCTCCGGCAGCGGGAGCCGGGCGCAGCTCCTGCCCGGGATCAGGGACAGGGACAAGGAAGGCGAGGAGGAGGAGGAGCAGGAGCAGGAGGCGGAGGCGGAGGCGGAGGCGGCGGCGCGGGCGCCTGTCACCGAGACGAGACGCGGGATCTGCCACCCAGCCAGGCGAGCAGAGCCGAGCCGAGCCGCTCCTCCCGCGCGGGGCGGGCCCCGAGTCGCGGCTCCTCCCGTGGGGGCGGGCTGCCGAGGGGCCGGCGACTCCGCCCCCGCCCCGGGCTCTCCCGGCCAGCACCGGCCTGGGCTGGGCGGGGCTGGGCAGGTGAAAGTCCCGGTAGACTCTGGAGCCCGAGACGCGGACCGCCCCAAAGGTGGGGTGGGGCGCCCACCGGTCGGGACTGCGCTGAGCCCCTGAACGGGAGGCGGGGAGCCCACCTTCCCTGAGAACTTCTCCTTCCTCGCTTGAGCCTGCAGAAAGACAAGAGGAGCTCCGAGAAGGGGCTTTGGTGGGCTTGGTTTCCTCCAAATAGTATTCTGGATCTGATTTATAAAAACAGATAAAACGTTTTCTGGATAGGTAGGGGAAGAAGGGGGAACAAGCGCTTTGCAAATAGTATTTTATTTGATCCTCACAACAACCTTGCTAGGTAGGTGCTATTATTATCCGTACTTTACAGTTGGTGAAACTGAGGCTGACCAAGGTTAAGTGATTTGCCTTGGAGTCACACAACTAGTAAATTTCTGAGGTTAGGTTTTGAGGGGAAGGGGTGAGAGAGGGAGAGGGAAATGGGGTGCGTGGGGGAGGAGGAGGAGATCGAGTGAGAGAGAGGAAGAGAGGGGGGAAGGAAAGGCAGGGAAGAAGAGGGAAGAAGAAGAAGAAGAAGAAGAAGAAGAAGAAGAAGAAGAAGAAGAAGAAGAAGAAGAAGAAGAAGAAGAAGAAGAAGAAGAAGAAGAAGAAGAAGAAGAAGAAGAAGAAGAAGAAATATTATTATATATGATACACAAGGTGTCCCAAAACTCTTGATGCACTTCCAAGCTTTAATAACATTAGTACTTGAGGTTATCAGGAAAGATGGCATTTTGAGCTTTAAGAGTTTAAACCTGCGTTAAGACTGCTGGAACGACCTATGTTAAAACATGAACCTCTTTAATGGCTAGTGCTCTGAGGGGAATCACCATTCTCTTCACGTCTGAAAAAATAGCCCTCTTCTTCGGAAAGCTGAAGACTCTAGTTAACCATCCCCTCCAGCTTCCTCCTCCCCAACCTTATCCTATTAATTACCTCTCATTCCTTCCTCTGCCTGCTCCTTCTCATGCACCCACAAACGTAGTCCAGATCTCCCTATCCTTACATGAAAAAATAAATATAAACCCCATGGGGCGGGACAGCATAGTGCCATGGAAAGATAAGGCTTTGAGATGACAGGATCCAAGTTCAATCCTGACTCTCACTTATGATCTGTGTAACTTAATTTCTCAGGGCCTTAGTTTCCCCATAACTAAAATGAGGGATCCAACCAGATGAATTCTAAGGTCTCTCCCAGTAACATTCTTTCTGTGTCTCTTGATCTCAGCCCTTCTCTTGACAAATCAGGCTAAACTCAAAGCCTCTAAGTGACCACTGTGTCCTTTGCCCCTTAGGATCTGGCTCTTCTGACCCACCACTCCATTCCAAATACTTTCTCCAATATCACCAATGCCTCAAAAATCCAATGCTTTTTTTTCAGCCTTTCACCAGCAATTCCATAATTCCAATGGACAATTCCACCGTCCAATAGTCAAATTCATTATGAAGCACTAGCTATGTATGGTACATTGTTCTATACTGAGGAAATGGACTAAAATAAAGTAACCTCTGCCCTCTAATAATCTACATTTTAGAATGAAACTGAGAGCCTAGAAGTAATCACTTCACACTTGCTAATTGTAGGTGTTTCCCAAGATTCTCACCTTTGATCCTATCTCTATTACAGTCTCCCTTGGTACACTCCCAGTTTGTTTGGGAGTGTGTATGGATAAGTGACACAGAATTTACCTGGGGCAAAGACCTCTCTCTTTTGAAGACTTCCAACTGCCTGGTGGGCATATGGCCAGAAAGACTCCTGAAGCTTAATAGCATGGTACACCATACTGGGAGCCAGCAGACTCCTAGTTCTGCTACCTACTGCTACCTGGGGGGCCTTTGGTAAATCACTCGACCGTCCTCTGTGGGCCTTAGTTCCCTTATCTATAAAATAAAGAGGTTGGACCAAATCATCTCTAAAGGTCTCTAAGTCTGAATATATCCAAAACTATCTTCAGTCTATCAAAACCATTTTTCCCTTCTGACTTTCTTATGTCTACTCATGACACCACCATCCTCTCATGCAGGTTCGGGTTTCAATCAATGAACACAAATTTATTAAGCATCCAAAATAGCCCTGCCCTCCAGGAGTTTTATTTCAGTGGGAGAGATTATTTCAATCTGTAGGAATTTTTATTTCAATGTGGGGGGATATATAAAAATATATATTATATATGTAAATACATAAGTACACAATACATATATTTATAATGTATACATACGTGCAAATACAAATCGTGACAAAGTTAATATAAAAGAAGTTACCTCTTCATTGGAAAATAAAAGGAAATTAATTTAAAACAAAAAATCCAAAAGAGTTTTTTGGTTTTGTATAATTTATTTTACTTTACTTTTACATTTTAAACTATTATATACTACATGTGGTATATTATTTAAAATATATATCTTACTTTACAATCTACTTTGTAAAATCATTTCAAGGGTGAAGTACTAACAGCTGAGGTTATCTGGAAGGACCATATTTGCTGCTGTTCAGTCATGCCTTATTCTTTGTGATCCTACTTGGAGTTTTCTTGGCACAGATACTGGAGTGGTTTGCCATTTCCTTCTCCAGATCGTTTTACAGGTGAGGAAACTGGGACAAACAGGGTTAAGTGACTTGCCAAGGGTCACCCAGTTAGTAAGTCCCAGAGGCTAGATTTGAACTCAGGAAGAGCCTTCCTGATTCTAAATCTAGTGCCCTAGTTGTCCCATTTCAGCAGGTGGCAGTTGAACTTCTGGTTGTTGTTGTTTGTCTTTCCTTCTCAAAGAAGACCATGACCTCAGGAAGATGACATGTGACTTGCAAGTGAATTGGATTTAAGTAAGGTAGGGCTGCGCAAAGTCACCAGCCTCACTTTCTCCTTCAGAGTCATCTGGGTCCAGTGGCCAGATAGAGATCAGGAAGACTGGAGATGGCCCTGAGGCAACTGAACTAAACTTTGAAGGCACTTTGAAGGAAGCTAAGGCTTTCAGAAAGAGGAGGTAAGAAAGTACTAATGCATTCTAGACATGTAGCTTTGCAAAGCTACAGAGGTAGGAGACGGAATGTTGGGTAGTAGGCCAGTACCCAGTAGGCCAGTTTTCTGTAAAGTAGCATGTATGAAAGGGAATAATGTATAAGAAGCTTGGGAAAGTAGGCTAAGTGCCAGATAAATGATGAAGGGCACTAAATGCAAAAGAGGAACTTGGATTTTAACTTAGAGGCAATAAGGAACCAGAAGAGCTTTTTTTTTCTTTAAAGCATGGGAGAGATCTGGTCAGACCTGTGTTTTAGGAATATTGATTTGGTAACTGTGTGGAGGACAGATTGGAGAAAGGAGAGAGTTGAAGCAGAGAGATCAATCAGGATGCTTTTGGAAAAGTCCAGGCAAGAAGACATGAAGCCCTGAACAAAGGAGATGGCTTCATGAGTAGAGGGGGGAAAAGGTACAGGTGATGTTGAGGTCGAATGAACAAGGATTGTCAATTGATTAGATCAATGGGGTGAGGGATGAAAGATGACTGAGGTTTGGAACCTGGGTCATGGGAAGGATAATGGTATCCTCAGCCAAAATAGGGAAATTTGGATAAAGGCTGAGTTTGGAGGGAAAAGCAATAAATTTTGTTTTGGAAATGTTGTATTTAAGATGTCTATGGGATGCACAGTTGGAAATACCCAATAGATGGTTTGTATCCCTATGGCTTAGCCCAGTTCCTGGCATATAGTAAGTACTTAATAAATGCTTACTCATTGACTGATGTGGGACTGGAGTTTAGGAACAAGACAAGAGCTGAATATATAGATACACATATTTGGAAATTTGTCTGCATAGAGATGATAAATGAATTCATGGGAGCTGATGCAATCAACAAGGATGTAGAAAGAGAAGAAAGGAGAGGACAGAGGCTTGTAGTACACCCATACTTACAGGGTGGATGCTGATATGAAGGATACTGCACAGGAAAGGGCAGGAGAGAGCTGTGGGACAAAAGCCCAGGGAGAAAAGAGTATTCCAAAGGAAAAGGTGGTAAATAGTACCAAATATTGCAGAGAGGTAAAGCATGAAGCCCCCTGGATATGGCATTTTAGAGCTTATTAGTAACTTTAGAGAAAGCAGTATCTTTTGAGGGTTATGTGGGAAACCAGATTGCAAGAGACTAAAATATGACTGAGAAGAAAGTAATGGAGGCAGAAAGAGTAGACAGGTTTCCTAGGAGTTTGACTATGAAAGGAAGGAGAGATGGAGAACAATATATCAGGGTGATGGTAGGGTTAAGTGTGAGGGGTTTTTTAAAATATATATTTTTTTATTTATTTCCCTGAATATTTTCAATTACATAGGAAAAAATTTAACATCCATTATTTTAAAATTTGAGTTCCAAATTCCCTTTCATCTGCCCTTCTCCCACCCCTTGAGAAGGCAAATAATAATTTTATCTATTATATCTATTATATCTATACATGTGAAATCATGCAAAAACATATTTACACATTAACTATCACAAAAGAAAACAAACACAGCAAAAAAAACCAAGAAAAATAAAGAAAGTAAAAAAGTATGCTTCAATCTACACTCAGAGATCATCAATTCTCTCTCTGTAGGTGGATAACAATTTTCATCATGTGTCCTTTAGAATTGTTTTGGATCATTGTATTGCTTGGGTAGGCTAAGTCTTTCATAGCTTATTACTCTCATTCTTACTATGTACAATGTTCTCCTGGTTCTGCTCACTTCACTTTTCCTCAGTTTATATAAGTTTTCTCAAGTTTTTCTGAAACCATCCTGCTTTTTATTTCTTATAACACAATAGTATTCCATTACAATCACTCACCACAACTTGTTCAGCCATTTCCCAATTGATGGGTATCCCCTCAATTTCCAATTCTTCACTCCCCCAAAAAGAGCTACTATAAATATTTTTGCACAAATAGGTCCTTTTTCCTTTCATGTAAATCTCTTTGGGATGTAGACCTAATAGCAGTATTGGTGGATCAAAGGGTAGGCATACTTTTGTAGTCCTCTGGGTGTAGTTCCAAATTGCTCTCCAGAATGATTGAACTAGTTCACAACTCCACCAACAGTGTATTAGTGTCCTAATTTTTCATCATCCCATGAGGGTTTTATTTTTAAGGGTGGGAGAGACCTTGATGTGTTTTTAGACAGAAGAAAATGAACCAATCAATAGGGAGAGACTGGAGATTGGAGGGGAAGAATGACTTATAGGGTTCATCTGTTTGAAAAGAATGAAAATAATGGGATCAGGAGTTCAAGTAGAGAGGTTAGCCTTGGTAAGAAGAAAAGACACCTTTTCTCTAGAGACTGGAGCAAAGAAAGAGAGAATAGGGGATGATGTCAAGGAGTTTTGAGATGTAGGACATGGCCAATGGCCTGTATTTTCTCCTAAACCATAAATTCATCATTGACTCCTTTCTCTCCTTTATCTGTTACTTCCAAAAAGTTGCCAAATCCTGGTGATTCTACCCATCCCCCTCCAATCCAACCAATCTAGTAGTTCAATGTTTGTCCCCTTCTACCAGTCCCCTCTACTGCTACCTAATTCAGTTCTTCATTATTTGTCTCCTGGATTTGAGTGAAATAGGCTCTTAATTAGTCTCTATACTTCCCAAATATTCCTCCTAATCCATTTTACATACAATGCACATCTCTGACCATGTCTCTAATATGCTCAAAAAAAACCCTTCAACTGTGCTCCATTTTCCATCAATTTAAAACTGAACTCCTTATCCAGGCATTAAAGGTTATCCATGTTCAAGGCCCAACCAATCTTTCCATTCTTATTTTCCAGAATCCTCATATAGACGCACAATTTACATTATGAAAGTGCTCAAATCTCTATTAAATTGGGGGGGGGAGGTATCATTCCTACAGTTATTTATTATATAGTAACATATAGAAGAGCCACTAGGATGGTTCAGGATCTAAAAGTCCTAACTGAAGGAACTAGAGATTTTATAGCCTGGAGAAGAGAAGATTTAGGGAATGATATAGTAGCTGTCTTCAACCTCACTTAGTGTTACATGACTCATAGCTTTGAAACATAACCAGAAGAACACTGGTATTTAAAAGATGGGGCTTTGTTTCAGGAAAAAGATTGGGGTCATGAAAAGAACTTGGTGATTTCCCAAAGGCAATCCAACCCACTCTCCTCCTGCTGCTCAGTTCTGAGCCCAGCTCCTTGGATATTTGTAGTGTCTGTCCAAGATATATTACATATATTGCGTATATATTGATGGATGGGCAATCTATGCTGTCCATCATCTAAGCACATACCATAATCTGGAAAACAAGCATTCTCTGTCCACTTCATTTTTCCTGTGTGGATAAGACACAAGTGCTTTTGAGTGGTTATATACATCATCTAGGGAACTCTGATGTTCAAGGCCCTGGTGCCATCAATATATAATATCATCTACAAACATGAGCATCTGGAGAAACTTACCTTTTTGACTTGGATTTTGTGCTGTATCTTCATGACAATGGTGAGCACCTCTAGCAAGTGTACGTCAATTACCAAAGGGTTTTTTCATTCACTTGATATTAATAATTGGGGAAATGTTGAACAAAGTCATAATTGCTCATTATATCTTTCAAGGAATCTCATATTATTTGGAAATATACAGGGGAGACACCTTGTTGGAGAATAATTTGGGGGTGGGGAACTTGCAGCCTCGAGGCCACATGTGGGCCTCCAGGTCCTCAAATGCAACCCTTTGAATGAATCCAAACTTCACAGAACAAATTCCCCTTAATAAAAGGATATATTCTGTAAAACTTGGACCCAGTCAAAAAGTCACACTCAAGGACCTAGAAGGCCACAGTTGGCCTCGAGGCTGTAGGTTTCCCACCTCTGGAGAATATCCTTTAAGGCAATGATTTACTCTACCACATCAAAATTTCTTTTGTAGTTACGATTCAATAAGCATAATGAAAACAATTTTTAATCAGTTGTGTAATGACAAAGAGAATAAGATGGCTAAGTAGTTAGCTGGCACAATGGATAGAACCCTGGACTTGGAGTCAGAAAGACCTGAGTTCATAATCCTCCCTCAGACACTTACTAACTGTGTGACTCTGGGCAAGGCACTTAACTTCAGTCTGCCTCAGTTTCCACATCTATAAAATTGGAGAAGATAATAGCATCTACCTTGCCAAGGTGGATGTAAAGATAAAATGAGATGATGTTTATAAAGCAATTTGCAGAACTTAAAATGATGTGTAAATGTTATCTATTGTAATTTTGATTATATGATCTACTTTGTCCCCAAAACATATTCAGATCATTACCATAAAATTTTATCTGTATGAGAAAGTAAGTATATGGAAGAGTCACCCAGGCTCCTCCCAGCCACCCATGCTCATAACCTAAGAGTCATATTTGACCCTTTCCTCTCCCTAATCCCAGGTCCAACACATCCAGTTGGTTGCCAAGTCCTATTAATTTCATTACTACGACATTTCTTGAACGTGGCTCTTGCTTTTGCTTTGACTACAACCATCTTATTTCAGGCCCTCATCTCTCTTTTTTTTTTTTGCCAACATTATTGAGTAGTGTCTCAGAATCATAGAATTGGAAGAGTTGAAGGAAAACAAAATTCCTAGTGTCATTGGCCACTTTATTACCATCGATGCCCCTCCCCAAAGAATCCCAACTACAACACACTTTGTAAGCATTCACTCAGCCTTTCCTGGAAGACCTCCAATGGGGATTAGATGAGGTGGTCACCACCTCCCAACACAAGCCATGTGCAGCTCCAGCTACAAAGTTTTTCCTTCCCTCAAACCCAAAGTTGTCTCATTGTAACATTGCTCCCAGTTCTGCCCTCTGAGGTCAACTAGAACAAATCTACTCCCCCCTTCCCCTTCCATAAGACAGCCTTTCATGTACTTCCCCCCCACCAATCTGGTCTTCCTACCCTTCCTGTCCATCCTCCATCTTTCTGCTTGAGAAAATCTTCCTAGTGTGCCACTCCATCCCATCACATTTCTGCTCAAAAAACATCATAGGCTCCTTAGTGCCAACTAGACTACAACAGCAGAAAATGATCCCCTCCTCCTCCAATTTCTTGCAGAATTTTGCCTGGAAGTTGTATTTCAACATTATAACAATAATTTAAATTTATATAGCACTTTAAGTCTTATAAAATATTTCTTTCCAGCAGCCCTATAAGATAGATAATGTATGTGCTATTATCCACATTTTTATGGAGGAAGAGAATAAGCATTTATTAAGGACCTACTATATGCCAAACACCATGCTACAAACATTTTAGGTGAATAAACTGAGGGCAGCTACAGAGTGCAGTAGATAGAGTGTCAGGCCTGAAGTCAAGGGAGACTCAACTTCCTGAGTTCAAACTGGCCTCAGACACTTGCTAGCTGTGTGACCCTAGGAAAGTCACTTAACCGTGTTTGCCTCAGTTTCCTCATCTGTAAAATGAGCTGGAGAAGGATATGGCAAACTATTCCAGTATCTTTGCAAAAAAAAAAAACCCAAATAGGGTCATGAAGAGTTGGACACAACTGAAAATGACTTAATTGGATTTAACCAAAGAACAGAAAATAGAGATGTCATACAGATATTAAATAATCTGAGGTTGAATTAAATCCCAGGTTTATTTTTACACTTGAGGAAACTGAGGCAGAGAGAGGATAAGTAACTTGTTCAGGGTCACACAGCTAATATCTGAGGTCAAATTTGAACTCAACTTTTCCTGACCCCAGGCCCAGGGCCCTATTCACTGCATCACCTACCTGCATCTGCCAAGAGGTGGTAATAAAGAGGGAGAGCATTCCAGGCATCAGAGACAGCCAGTGAAAATGTTTGGAGTCAGGAGATGAAGTGTCTTATAAGAGAACAGTAAGGCCAGTGCTGCTAGAACATAGACACCTTGGAGGGTATTAAAGTATGAGAAGACTTGGGCAGATAGGACAGAGCCAGAAGAGATGTTTATTTGATCCTGGAGGAGATAGGGGTCTACTGGAATCTGTTGGGTAGGGGGCACATGGTTTGACCTGTTCATACCCGTATGTATGTGTATATACATGTAGACATACATTTATAGTATATATGCTGTATGTGTATACATGTAGACATACATATATAGTATATATTCTAGTGTAGAGCTACATATAGTACGTGTGTATATATAGTATATATGCATTATGTATACGAGCATGTATATATACATGTATGTATACATAGAGTGTATGTAATAGTATATATACTATGGATGCACATTATATACAAATATACATGATAGATAAGGAGAGTCCAATCTGTTACCAAGTCCTGTATTTCTACTTTTGCAAGGTATTATGTATGTGCCCCCTTCTCTCCTCTGACACTGCCACCACTCTGGTGCCAGCCTTGATCCCCTGGTATATAGTATACATTTTATTTCTATGTGTGTGAATATATTTATATATACATACATATAGTGTATATGTAGTAAATAGATATAATATAACATCTATACACTATATATATTATACATGTGCAAACACATATACATATAAACATAGTATATATACATTTTATATTTATATATACATATAAAATACAATGTACATTCAAAATATATATAGTATGTGTGCCTACAAATATACATATATAATATATATACCATATATTGCATATGTGTGCATACCCACATACATAT
>CM053584.1:44478182-44506510 GCA_028627135.1 Pseudochirops cupreus | reverse complement strand
AATATACATATATAATATATACACACCATATATTGTATATGTGTGCATACCCATATACATGTAAACATAGTATATATACATTTTATATTTATATATAAAGATAAAATACAGTGTACATACACTATATATAGTATATATGTGCATACCCATATACATATAAATGTAGTATACATATATACTATATATGCATATATACATATAAAATATGGTATACACATACTATATTCAGTATGTGTGCACATGCACATACATATAAAATATAGTATATATACACTATAGTATGTGTGTACAAATGTGTGTGTGTGTGTGTGTGTGTGTGTGTGTGTGTGTGTGGAGAGACAGAGAGAGCGAGAGGGAGAAAGAAAAAGAGAGGGAGAGAGCGTATATATATACTATATATGCATTTTCCTTGAGGTTCGGGATCCCACCTTTGCCTTTATTCACACCCCCAGTGCCTGTCATCTAATAAGCTCTTGATAAATGCTTCCTGACCAACTGACTAACAGCCTCTCTTGGGCTCAATTTCTTCATCTGTAAAACGAGAGAGTAAAATTCAGCACCTTTACTGTGGTTCCCAGTTCTAACTCTGTGATCCGTGAACATAGTACCCCCTTCCGGAGCCCCAGAGGCCTAGAAGGATCCTACCTCCACTCTGCCTAAAGCCCCAATATCTAAAGGCCCCTTGGCCCTGGCTGGCCTGATTATTCACTAGCAACCAATCACATCCTTTCTACTCTTCAACGTCCTCCTACTGCCCTTTTCGGCTCTCTGAAGTATCAGCATAATTGCTCGCTGTGTCTTTCACCAGGTCCCTGAGTCATCACCTCAAGCATTTGCTAATTACAGTGCATCCCTCACTTCACAGACATCCTCTGGGGTATGCTGGTAAATGTTTAACAACCAGGGTGGGAGTGGGAGGAGTGAATGTACTTACACTGAAGTTTAATTTTCTTCATCAATACTTTCTTCAGTCTAGACAATCACCAAAACAAATCAAGCCCTGGTTTGTCACAACTGCCAGTTTCTGAGACATAAATTTAACAATGGCTTAGAACCAGCTCCAGCACACCTGTGGACACCCTCCCATCTTGGGAAGTGGTCTTGGAATTTGGCTTCCATACATATAGCTGAGGGGAAATTGGCTCGTGCCAGCAAGGGCACAGACATCCTTCCTGTGGCCATTGGCATGCTGCATGGATGCCAATGTACTTACAACCATCTGTCGTTAGTCAGCTGCCTTCTCTTCTGTTGAACAAGTACAAGGGTGGGTCTTAGGTATTAATTTGTACCAACCAAGAAAAGCTAGTGTCTATTTCTGCTAGAAGGAAGATGGGATACTAGAATGGACACAGGTAAGAGAGATTCTACTCCAGGAACACAGTCTTAGAGGGGTAACTGCAGTTAGATAAATAGACAGTTCTCATTGAAATATTACATTAGCCATGACAGCCTACAGTTTCTACAAGTACCCCTCAGGCTTCTGAACAATTCTATGTCAGGCCCTGTAAAGCGACAAAGGAAGATGGGGTACCGTGCACTGTGTGTTCATGACACTGTTACAGAACTCTGTGCTTGGAAGGGATCTCAGAAGCCGTTCCTGAATAAGAGCTCCTGTCTAGAAGATATCCAAGGGCTTGTGTAGGTAGCTTCAGCTTGACAGTCTCCAATGAGAAAGAACTCACTGTCTCCTGAGGTTGCCCATTTCATTTTCAGATGACTAATTGATAAGATTTTCCCTCTAGATGAAGCCAAAATTGACATCTCTGGAACTTCTACCCCTTATTCCTAGAGGTTCTCACTGGGTCCAAACAGAACATATCTAGTCATTTCCACATGACAGTATTCCATATACTAGAAAATGGCTGTCATGTGCCCTCTGAATGTCCTCTTCTGGCTAAATGTCTCCAGCTCCTCAAGTAACAATCCAGTTATTCTTCTCTAGATACTCTTTACTTCATCAACATCCTTCCTAAAATATGGCAGCCAGAATTGAACCTAATACTTCATTGGTTGCTGGACCCGGGCATGGAGCAACAGGACTAATCACCTGTAAGGTCTTCAGGACATTCCCCCCCCCCCACCAATATCATCCTTCAAAGCTAAGATCAAATTCAATAGGTTGCAAGAAGGGACATTTTACATACTAACTATTATACTTAAGACTCCAAGAATATGTAATTACATTAGTGTGGGCACTCTCTCAGTAAACTTTATTGCAAATCATCCGTAACTTAGGACATGGTCTTCCAGAATTACTGTGGTCAAAATACACATATATGTGTATATTATATATACACATATACATACATATATGCATATGCACATACATATACATATATGCACATGTGTATTGTGTATATACATACACAAATACATATCTATATTTATATATCTATCTATATAATTATCTAAATATCTATGTATCTTTGTCTCTTGATATCTCTCCCCATTTCTCCCCTACCCTCACCCCAAGATGGCAAGCATACTGATTACCCCTTCCCCCCTCTGCCCTCTCTTTTATCCCCCCCCCATACCTTCCCTTCCCCCTTACTTTCTTGTAGGGCAAGATAGATTTCTATACCCCAATGCCTGTATATCTTATTTTCCAGCTGCATGTAAAAATCTATCTTTTTTAACATCCATGCAGTACTCTTTTTAAATGCACATATTTTTAATGCCAGAAAAATTCTGCCCTCTGTAAGCCACAGCTATTTTCAAATCTGGCCTCAAGACATTTACTAACTGCGTGAGTCTGGGCAAGTCTTTTATTCCTATTTGCCTCCGTTTTCTCATCTGTAAGATGAGCTAGAGAAGGAAATGGCAAACCATTTCAGTATCTTTGCCAAGAATATCCCAAATGGGGTCACAAAGAGTCAGACATGACTAAAAACAATTCAATCCCACCGAGTCAAGTCGCATTGCTAGCAGTAACAAAGAGGGGGCACCATAATTCAGTCCTTGCCTGGAATCTAGTTCTGTCCATTGGTTTCTTAAGATCCTAAAATTGACACTACACATGATTGTATGAATGGAAAAGCAGTTTTGAGCACTTATTATGCACCAGGCTTGTGCTAAGTGTTGGGGATATAAATACAAAAGAGACAGTCCTCGCCCTCATGAAGTTTGTATCTGATAGGAGAAAACACATGCAAGGGAGAGGTGATCACTGTTCTGAGAATGAGAAGTAGAAAAGGGAAAGGAAGGCATGGTGTGTTCAACAGCATGGCAAAAAGGTGGCACGGCCCCTTGGCTGGGGCTGGTTAGATGTGGTAACTGTCACCCAATCAGCACAGTCCCAAAGTGGGAGCAGATCATCTGGATGGGACAGTGCAGAAACAGAGACAACAGAACATAGATTGCCCAGTGACCTAATTACAAAGTCGGTCAAGTTCATGGTCAGTCGATCAAGGGAATTCTTTCTTTCACTTTTCATCCATTTGGGAGGGTCAAGTAAACACTACCACCCACACAACTCAATTACCAGAATCAACAGACTAGTGAATTCTGAGCATGTGTGAGTCAGGAATTGTCTAAATCAGAGGTTCTGAACTTACTTGGCCTATCACTCCTTTTAATAAAAAAAAAATTAAAAAAAAAATAAAAAAGATTACTCAGCAACTCCCCTGGAAATCTACTTTCTTTAACCCTTTAATGATTTTTTTTTTAAATTTGCATCATTTCAAAAATATAATTTTTTCAAAATGAGGCATGTTAAATTTAATAATTTTTGTAAATGTGTGGGGGTTTTCCTTGTATTGAAATTTTCATGAAGCAAAATTGTATCATGTAACTGTATAGTATTGTATTGTAAAGAAGTCATTGCATGCACACTCTTGCCAATGCTTGCTGGACTTCCCAACAATGCAAAACATGTTCACCTGCCAACACTTGCTTGTTAAGACCTGTCGGCAGACTTGACCACTGATTCATTGTAACGTGCATTTTGTGCATTTATTTGGAAAATAATGTAATCACTACTACTTTAACTCTGTTACACAAAAGATGAAACATACAAATGTTTTTTCAAAGTTTGTCTTCTCTTCTTTCCTTATGCTTCCATTGCCCCCTTGCTTTTATTCAATGCCCCCCCAATTGTACCTGAGGCCACTACTACCCCCCTAGACTGTTCCAGCACACACACCCCAGAGGGACAGTGTCACTCATTTTGGGAACCTATGGTCTAAATGAATTTTAAAAGAATTGTTAACAATCACTGTTTTCATGATAAATTTGCATAGAGAATATATTGACACTGAATATACTTTCCTTACTTTTTTGGCCCTGTACATCTTCATGTGTAACTATACATTCCCAAACATTGTTTTCTCCCATTCTGTTTTCTAAAGTCACTGGTGAAGATGTGGCATCTCTTGGGATGTTTTCCCAGACTATTGACTGTGAAAAATTAATCACACACATTATACTGCATAGGTTTTATGATGTCTATAAATGTTATAAAGCACCAAAAATAATTTGTACTAAGGGAATGCACCACTAAACTTTTTATAAATACAGGACATTAAAGTATAGTCAAGCATGTTTGATTCTATGAATGTCACAGTAGCTAAATATGCTTCATAAATGCCCACTTTAAAACCTGGGACAATAGCCCAAAAAGTTAAAGGCAAGAACTTAAGTAACTGCAGTATTTATGTTAAATAATCTTTAGTTTCAGAATCTAAACACTTCTATATCAACTTGGGGCCCTCTTATAGAAGAAAATATTTACCATGCACAATTTTGTGTATATAGCAAGAAGTTTATTTTTAAAAAATCCATACCTACAGGAAACTTGTATGTGATATATCATGTGCATGTACATTGTATGTGTGTGTGTATGTATATATGTATCTATACACACAGAAAATATATTATGTACCATGGAGTTTCCTGCATGCAGCACACACATGTCTAATGTGACATTTATTAATGTGTTTACATATATAACATAATACATGTTATACATACCATGGAAGTGTCTGCATATAATATATGCATGTTATGTATTATATGTATTTGTTTCCATTTTACATGCATATGCACATATATAAACCTTCTATAATATATAACATATCACATATAATATACATGAACATTAAATATAATGTGTAAACATTATAATATATAAACATTCTATAATATATAAGATGTTGTATATATACACACATATAGCCATCGTATAATAATAAAGGTTTGATATTAAAAGTGATTAAAGAGATCATTTAATTCAATCCCTTTATAATCATAAATGAGGAAATGGAGTACAGTACATGCAATATTCCATCACTGAGAGTTTTTCACTGCAGCTAAATTTAATTCCGTGTTACATGAAAAGAAGAGTGGTGAACAGAAAACTTGCTTCAGAGTCAAAAGAAGTCATGTTCTGCCTCTGACTGATCGTATGACTCTGGACAAGTCCTTAACTTTTCAGAGTTGTAATCACTCTAAGATATCGCTCTAAGAATATATTGCAGGGGCAGCTAGATGGCAGAGGAGAGAGTACTGGCCCTGGAGTTAGGAGGATCTGAGTTCAAATCTAGCCAGAGACACTTGATATTTACTAGCTGTGTGACCCTGGGTAAATCACATAATCCCTATTGCCGTGTGTGTGTGTGTGTGTGTGTGTGTGTGTGTGTGTGTGTGTGTGTGTGTAAAAGATGGTACTGATTTGCATTGTACAGAAAATTCCTCCTAGGAGTCCTCAACTTTGATAAAATCACAGGTCTAGTCCAAAACAAACAAATAAAAATTATGGGAGCAAATTTTAGATAGGGAATATCTTGGAGACAGAATTCAGTTGATTATATTTCTGAGAGCTCAAGCTCTCTCAGTAACAGGGCCTATTCTGAGCTCTGACCTCCACCTGACATAACTCAGATAGTCCAAGAGAGCTGTTCTTATTTCACTGGACATGTCTTGAAGGCTCCTTTCTTTCTAGAATAAGATGCATCCAAAACAGTTCCCATTTATTTTGGCAAAAATGCCCAAGATCCTTTACCTTTTAAACTGACTAGAATTGACTTAATGCTCATCTACAGCTATAATAATGAGATATGTTAGAAAGGAGTTCTCTATTTTGCGGTGAGCAGATTTTTTATTATTATTATTCATATGTTTGGAATTTGAGAAAATTATATTGCTTTTCCATTAAGGCTCATATGAATGCTATCAGAACAAAACCAAGGGCAGGCCAGTTTCTTCAGTGCTCAGAATCTAATTTCTAGCATGCAATGGACAGAGAACCCAGGTGCTCTTCTATAAATATTAGCAATTTTTCATTTAAGATATGCAAAGATTAATATACTTAAATATAAGCACAAACAATCTGTGATTTCATCAGCCTGGGGATTAAATCCGCCTATGACTTAATAGATATTCCCTAGGAAGTTGTCTGGGACAAGTGTTCTATGACTTAAAAAACACCTGTCCTCAAAGGGCATTTTAATGTTACCCTCTTTTCATCTCGACAATTCAATAAGGAAATGTGACAAATCTATATTTTAAAATTATATAGTGAAGAGAACACTGGACTCCCAGTTCAGAGTCCTGGGTTCAGTTACCATTTCCAAAGTATATTAGCTGTGTTATCATAAATAAGTCACTTTAGCATTCAGAGACTCAGTTTTCTCAACTATAAAATGGGATGATAATTCCTGAATTATTTCATAGGGTTATTATAAGACAAGGATTTCATGAACTTTGGTGTTTTAAGCCTTTCTTTTGGGGTAGAAGAGGTAAAGAGCTGACTTAAACTTGATGCTTATTACTTTGTTCATTGAATAGCTTTCTTTCATTGAGTTCTGATAGGACTCTCAAGAGAACATGGGGTCCATTATTATTGTTGTTATTGTATGAGGAGCAAGCCTATAGAGTATGTGTTCATATATTATGGTGAGAGATGTATCACTGGCTCAGCACTAAAGGATTTACACTTTGTGATAATAAAGCATATTCTCCATCCCCTCACTTAGTGATCTTTTGCTCCTCATGACAGGGTGGGGAAGTTGAACATGACCTCTGGACACTTCCAGTGATCTACGAGCTCTGACCTCTTACCTAAGGGTCCATGCAAGCACAGGGTCTTTGTCACTGCCTTGTTGACCCAAGCAAATTAAGTGGGGTATATGGGAACACTTGTCCCTATCACCAATTCTAGAAAGTTCTCTGGGTGCTTGAGGACACTCAAACATAAAGAATCACAACAAAGTCTGTGTGGCAGAGCTCTGCTGATCTCCTGAATACCATTAAAAAGTCCCAGCAAAAGTTCATTCACTACAGTTCTCAGACAATCCTAAAATCGTCTTTTCTGAGAGCTCAGGCTCAGTATAGCTAGTGAACCTGGAGACTACATTTACTTCCAAATACAAAGTTAGCTTCAAGAAACAAACAACATTTTACAAAGTTCTCATAAGTAACTACCTGACTGTAAGAGTTTTTTTCCCCAACCCAAAACAATTAAGAACAAAATTAAAATCAAACAAATAACTGGCAAAAGTGAAAAATAGGAAAAAAAAATCAAGGAAAAATAGGTTTCCTCTCTAAGAGGGAAAGTCTACTCCCAATTGAGTTCTTAGAGCACGTGGAGCTCTTTGGGACCTAGGAGTGCCTGGAAGTCATTCTCTTACCCGCAATTGAGAAATTAATCTGTCTTGTTGGAAATTACTCCCTTGGATCCTTCCAGAACATAAGCAACTTATTCCTTTCTCTAATGGACCCCAGGTCCTCTCTAGAGTACTATCAGAACTCAATGGAAGAAAGTTACCCAATGTACAAAGTAATGAACGTCAAGTGTAAGCCAGCTATTTACCTCTTCTACCCCAAAAGAAAGGTTTAAAACACCAAAGACCCTTAAGTGCTCACTGATAAATACTTAAAACAAGTAGCAGTAACTCATCACTCCTCATACGCTCTTCTGGAAGGGAGACACTTTGGAGAGTCTTATGGGAGTACAAGACAGGCATTGCACTTTCACATTTGATCTGTACTAGGTAAGCAACTCATTCAAAATCTATATCTCCTTATCAAAATCCATACCTCCTTATCAACCATGAAAGACATGGCTACTCTGATACATAGGATGATCCTAGAGAATTTTAAAAGACTCATGGTGGAAAAGTGCTATCCACCTCCAGAGAGAGGGAGAGGGAGAGAGTGAGAGCAAGAGCGAGAGTGAGAGAGAGAGAGAGAGAGAGAGAGAGAGAGAGAGAAGGAGAGAGAGAGAGAGAAGGAGAGAGAGACAGAGAGAGAGACAGAGAGAGAGAGAGAACTGATGAACTCAGTGCAAATTGAAGTATAATTTTCTCATCTTTTTGAAAAAATATGGCTGATATGGAAAAGTGTTTTGCATGATTTCACATGTATAAATGGATAACATATTGTTTCTCAGTTGGTGGGGGAGAGGTGACAGGGGATTTGGAACTCAAAATTTAAAAAACACAAATATTAAAAATTGTTTTATGTATAATTTGGGGGGAATAAAATATTATTTTTAAAAAAAGAATTGGTGCATCATTTCAAAGCACAGGTTCGCAGGAACCAATGGAGTTTATTGAGACCTTGAGATGTAATTTACCTATAGATATACAATTTGGAAAGTTCAGATCAAGGACTTAAACTCAGGTCTTCTGACTCCAGTGCAAGCACTCTTTCCAATATGCCATTTGATCAATGACTTATTTCCTCACCTATATAATGAGCTCCTTAAGGGTAGAGTATATATGTTATATTTCTTTGGGTCGTTTCCATCATCAAATACAATGCTTTATCCCAATAAATACTAGATTCAACTTAACAAATGTTCTCTGAGTATCTACCAAGGGCTAAACACTGTGGGATTATAAAGGAGCTGACAGGTCTTTGACCTTAAAAAGGTTAGAATCTCTTATAGGAGAAAGAACAAGTACATGATTAATGAAAATAGTAACTCCTTCTCATAGATAGTTCTTTATAGTTCATAAAGTCAGAGGATTTATGACTAGAGAGACCTTAGATATCTAGTCCATCTCACCAGTTTTACATATTAGAACATGGAACCTAGAGAAGTTAGCTAATTTGCTCAAGATAGTATTGGACCAAGTTGGGATTTGAATGCAAGTCTTTTGATGCTAAATACTTGTACTACCTTCTTCTCAGGGTTGTTACAAAGAAAGCATTAGATATTGTAGGTCTAATTATGAACTAATTAGAACTAATTATGAACTCTAATGTAGCCCTATGTTGTCTTGAAAACACTAACAAAAGATTAAGGGAAGAATTAGGACCCCTGATCAGGGTGGATGGGATGGTGACAATACAAAGCAAAAAGAAGGCAGAACTACTCAATTCCTGTGTGGCTTTTGTTTTCCCTACCATGGAAAATGATCTTAACCTGGAAAAGACAAAAACAAAAATGGTTGATAGAGAACTTAAGCCCAAGATAAATGAGAATACAGTAAGAGTACCCTTAGCTGCCTCAGTGAATTGAAGTCATTTGGCCTAGATAAGGTATTTCTTCCCTTACAATCATCTTTACATAATTCTGTCCCCACTCCAGTTATTCTCTCTACCTCTTCACCGTGGCATTTTGGACTCTACCCCTGGGAGGCCAGGTCCAGATAGTTGAACTTGTGTCTTTTCTTGACCAAAACCAGAACATCATTTCCCAGCCATCTCCCTATCATACCACCTTCTCTTTCCCTCTCTAACCCCTTGTTATGTGTTAACCTTCTCCCATTAGAATGTAAGCCCTTTCAGGGCAAGGACTGTTTCAATTTCTTATATTTGTGCCCCTAGCACTTAGTAAAGTTCTTGACATACAGTAACATTTCTTAAATGTTCTCTCTCTCTCTCTCTCTCTCTCTCTCTCTCTCTCTCTCTCTCTGTCTCTCTCTGTCTCTCTCTGTCTCCCTCTGTCTCTGTCTCTCTCTCTGTCTCTCTCTGTCTTTCTCTGTCTCTGTCTCTCTCTCTTTCTCTTTCTCTCTCTTCCTCTCCTGAAAGGCATCAAAAGTATGATTGTTGAATTACACTTGGTGATTTTTGAAAGAATTATGGCAAACAAAAGACAAACAAATGTCCTACTTTTCTAAAAAGAAGAAGCAGTCAGAGGAAGGTTGATGGATTTGATATTGATTTGACTGGCATGGGACATGGGTGTTTGGTTTGAGCTTGGTGCCATCACATTGGCTAAAATCCAATCAATGAGCTCTAATTAACTCAAAGTTCAGTATCTGAGTTAGCCACTAGGCAACACTGTCTTGAGCTGCTTCCTCTGTGTGGGCTGCAGAAGAGTAGTATGGCCAACTTTTCTACAAATTGAAATATCCCATCTGGCCACTAGAGGACAGGAAAGTCTGAAAAAGCTAAATTGTTTTCCTTCCGCTAGGGGGAGGACCTCTATCTACTTTTGTCCCATATTTGCCCAGAAGCGACACCTTTGTAATGTATTGCCATGTATGAGAACAGGTAAAGAGATGAAACATTGGTAAAATCCTTGTAAAGTAGTTAACCAAGGAAGTTCCTGATCAAACCTAATGATACACAGGTCGAAGTGCGGCTCTCTAGGGGGGAAAACGTACACATGACACATTTTTAAGTTTAATTTCCATTAACATTTTCTTCACTGTTTCTTTAGGTCTAGACAGTCAACAAAACAATAAATAAATCTGTGATCTGTAGCATTTGCTAATTTCCAAGGTATAAACCCTCATGGTCAGTTAATAAGGGGGCTCTCCTCAAGCCAGTATGAACATAACCCTCTACACTAATGATTGTTTGAAGAATTAATCTCTCCCCTTTATGGACTATAAAAGTAATCTAATTGTATTCTTTGGCATTTTCAGCTTTTGAAGACTTGCTACTGTTTTTACTCCTTGAACCTTCTCCTTCCCCAACGCCCCCATCTCCCAGAAGTAGCCTAGTTGAAGTTGATCTTCAGCAGAAGCACATGGAGGTGAGAGGCATGTGTTTTTACATAGCCTGAAAGGACAGCTCAAGAATACTTGGCTTGAATCCCAACCTCCTATGTAGAAGAGGAGACTTTGAATTCCATAGGCAACATGGTCTCAAAATCCAAAACTCTAGCAGAGAAAGATCTCCTGGATAGTCTGAACTTTAGCTCATGGGTAACAATAAGTCTAAGCATTCCTGAGTTTAAGAGTTCACGTACTTCTAGGATTAAAAGATTTCTCAATACATCCTATTTCATGGAAAGGAAAGAGGATAGTCCACATAGTTCTTGCATAATATCCCAACTGGAGAACAAGGCAAGTAATCTATTCAGACAGGGCAGGTATGATGAGAAGGCAGATCTTCTCCTTTTTTGTCTCCTTCTCCTTCTCCTTTTCTCCCTCTCCCTCTTCCTGTCTTTCTTTCTCCCTCTCCCTCACTTCCTCCCTCTCCTTCTCCCTCTATTCCTCCTCATAGCTCTCCCTCTCATCTCTCCCTCTCTCTCCCTGTAGGCTTACAGCAGTCCTTGTCTCAATCACCACCAGAGAAAAGAGAACTCAATTTGGTTGTTTAGTGTTTTTTCTATGCCCTCTCTGCTTGTTTATTAAGCTCTATAATAGCTTTACCTGTGGAAGGCAGTCTACACCTTCAGGTGGTATTATGAAGTTCTAGAGAGATTACACAGGGCTCTTGAGAACGAGGATCTCATCAGACTGATGGAGTGGTACCCCAACAGCAACCTTCCTAAGTTCAGTGCCCTTCTAGGGAGAGAGCTCATGCACTATTTATTTCTCTGTATGTACAAGGGCTCCTGGGAGTCCTTAAGATCTTAAAGCATTTTCTAAAATAAAGACTGCCCTGTATTTAATAGTCATATTCTATTTTAGTTTTTTGGAAAATGATATTTGCTAAAAAGATAGAGCAAAAACATACAAGTTTTTATATGTACAAGTACATACCAAAGTACAAAAACATCTCCCTTCTACTGCCTTGGGGAGTCCTCTGGGGAGAGTGTACTCAAACTTAAAGTGATTGTTGCAAAGTATTCGATGCTTAGCACAGTGCCTGGCACACAGTAGGAGCTTAATAAATGTTTACTGATTATTGAATGATTCATTGATTCACCCCAGTGGATTCACCCCCAAATGTGGTCTAGCCAGAGCAGATGGATAAAGTCCCTCTCATGTTTGTAGGATGTGGTATCTTGGATGACAGGTCAGTCCCCTGCTGGGTTAAGCAGGGAACTCTCCAGCACTATACTAGACTTGGTTTACTAGCAAACTCTAGTGCAGACTCTAGTTCCTTGACATCAATTGGTTCTCCTAACTTTTAAAGCTCACAGGGTCATAGTGCAGTACAGGGATAGGGAACCTGAGGCCTCGAGGTCACATGTGGCCTAATAGGTCTTTGAGTGGGGCCTTTTGACTGAGTCCAAGTTTTACAGAACAAATTCTTTTACTAAGAGGATTTGTTCTGTGAAGTTTGGATTCAGTCAAGGAGCTGCACCTTGAGAACCTAGAGGGCCACATGTGGCCTCGAGCATGCAGGTTCCCAACCCCTGAAATCTTTTCCATCTTTATTATTCATTTTCCTAAGAGCAAGAAACAGTGAAAAAGAAGACAGCCAAATGTTTTCATATCAGTCAGGATGGGGAGAATAGACCACTGGTGGACTCTCTCTCTCCCTCCCTACTTCTCTCTCTCTCTCTCTCTCTCTCTCTCTCTCTCTCTCTCTCTCTCTCTCTCTCTCTCTCTTTCTCTCCCACCTCTCTCCTTCTCCTTCTCCTTTTCTCCCTCTCCCTCTTCCTCTCTTTCTTTCTCCCTCTCCCTCACTTCCTCCCTCTCCTTCTCCCTCTGTTCCTCCTCATAGCTCTCCCTCTCGTCTCTCCCTCTCTCTCCCTGTAGGCTTACAGCTGTCCTTGTCTCAATCACCACCGGGGAAAAGAGAACTCAATTTGGTTGTTTAGTGTTTTTTCTATGCCCTCTCTGTTCTGGTTTAACACTCGATTAAAAAGTTCATTTTGTTTTTTTTTCTTTCCAGCACATAGTAAACAGAAAAGTCACAGAGGGGCAGCTAGGTGCACAGTGAAAAGAGCACCGGCCCTGGAGTCAGGAGGACCTGAGTTCAAATCTGGCCTCAGACACTTAACACAAAAACTAGCTGTGTGACCTTGGGCAAGTCACTTAACCCCAATTGCCCTCCAAAAAGGGGAAAAAAAAAGAAAGAAAAGTCACAGAATACCCGTGCATACTCAGAACCAGGGGCAGGGTGCCTCCATTAAGTGTTATCATGTGTTTCTAGGAGCAGGTTCCCCAAGCCTCCATGTAGAATGCCCAGGGCATGTTCTCAGGAATGGGGCCTTAGGATCTCATTCTCTCCCCCATACAGTAGTGCCAAGAAGAACCTAAGGGTTCTACTGAAACCTCTTATTTTTCAAATGAAGAAACTAAGATCCAGAAAAGTAAATGACTTGTCCAAGATGACACAATGAGTAGCAGACAAGATTCAAACCCAGATGCCCTGACAGTCCAGTCCAATTACCTAGTAAATGAAGGAATACAGTGGAAAGAATGCCTACAGTCTGGAAACAAGTTCCAATCTAGCTTTAGATACCTACTAGCTATGTGACCATGGACAAGTCACATAACCTGTCTGCCTTAGTTTCCTCATCTGTAAAAATGGGGATGATAACAGCACCCAGGACTGTTGTGAGGATACAATCAGACTCGATTTGCAAAGCACTATAAAAATGCTAGTTATTGTTACCATATTGTTATCATCATCTCTGCACTTTTCCACCTCTGCCCCAGCTGCTTTCCCAAGATGGAGATATCTC
Organism: Pseudochirops cupreus; assembly: GCA_028627135.1. Classification (NCBI taxonomy): domain Eukaryota; kingdom Metazoa; phylum Chordata; class Mammalia; order Diprotodontia; family Pseudocheiridae; genus Pseudochirops; species Pseudochirops cupreus. The sequence goes on along the minus strand of CM053584.1, from coordinate 44,492,751 downwards.
TGCTCCTTTGACCCTCTCTTCCAACTGGTGAATTCCTCCCTCAAACTTCTATTTGAGGAAGTGCCCACCTAAATCAGTCATGTGCACCTTTAAGCTATATCCACCCATCATTCTCTGGACTTTTCTTCCTCCATTCCCTGTCCTAATCTTACTTTTCAGTCCCCTATTACGTGTTGACTTTCACCATTAGCATTTGAGAGTAAGGACATTTCTCCCCTTGTATTTGTATTCCTGATGCTTAGTATAATGCCTGACATATAGCACTTAATAAACACTCTATTCATTCATCTATCCATCCATCCATCCATCCATCCATCTGACTGTCTGTCTCCATTATCTCTATCTCCATTATCTATCTATCCACTCCATCATCTACCAATGTATCATCTATCAGTCTAACCACATCCTTTTTCTTCATGGTATTCACAAATGTCCTTAGCTTTTTGAAAAGTATGCTCTCAATTAGGAAGTATTTTCATTAATACTAACCCCTCAGATTTCCCACACTCCCAGACTAATGAGAAGATCTCATTAGCTTTCCTACATATCTGCAGCTATGGTTACAAATGATGACAGCCCACTCATACATCCCACAGGATTCTCATTCTCAGTATGCTGCCATGTCTCCTGCTTTCGAATGGTTTTTTGACTCTCCTCCTGTTCATATATGCCATGATAATTACCAAATCATAGACTGAGGGTTATTTCAACATCCTTTTTTTTTTCTAAAGTGCTTAGGTTGAAGACAAGAAGAAACATATAAAAACATGTCATAGCAGTGGTCTTATGGTAATAAAAAACTGGAACAAAGTGGATGTTTGATTTTCCTTAGCTATTTTTCTTGGTTGCAAAGGAGAATTCATTGGCAGGGGGAGGTTTGTCAGGAAATGACTGTGTTATTTTTAAAAGGCATCGAAATATCTTTTTTTTTTAAGTGTTTAGACAGGCATGGTGACATAACCCTATAATCTCTGCTACTGGGAAGTCTGAGGCTGGTGGATTGCTTGAGTGTAGGAGTTCTGAGTTGCAGGAGGGTTAAAGCCAACCAGTCTAGCACCAGTATGGTAAGCCCCTAGGATCAGGAGGCCACCAGGCTGCCTAAGTAAAGGGCAAACCAACCTAGATAAGAAACAGTAAGTGAAAATTCCTTGATGACGAGCAATGTGGTTTGGGCTTATGAATTACCACTGTACTTCTAGGGACAATCTTTAAAAAAAAGTGTTCAATAATGACAAAAAAGAAATAGAAAAGGAGAATTTTTAAAGTCAGCGTCCTGAAGAAAACCTGCTTTAAAGGCATTCACCTTTGTTTCCCTGGGTCCTGCCTTTCAGTACCTTAACTAAGCTTATACCCAGTTAAGTCAGCAAGCATTTATTCAGCACCTGCTCTGTGACAGGCACTACATTAAGCACTGAGGATGCAAAAGAAAGGCAAAAGACAATCCCTGTTCTCGAGGAACTAACAACCTAATGGAGGAGACAAATATGCAAACAACTGTGTAGAAATAAGATCTATGGAGATAATCAACAAAGGGAAAACATCTGGATTATGGGGGATCAGGAAAGGCTTCTTGTAAAAGATGAGATTTTTAGCTGGGACTTGAAAGAAGCCAATGAATCTGGGAGTCAGGGATGAGGAAGGAGAGCATTCCAGACATGGGAAGCAGCAAGGTAAAATGCCCAGAGTCGAGCTGTCCCAAGAACAGCAAAGAGGACCACTGAGTGTGAGAGGATTTGGCAGGGGGAGAAGGGGAGGCAGTAAAGTGTAAGAAGACTGGAAAGGTAAGAGAGAGCCGGATTACAAAGAGCCAAACTGAGGATTTTGTACTTGATTCTATGGTCAAATGATCTATTTAAAACCTAAGGTAGGCTCAACACTTCTTAGAGAGTTGAGGCTTATCTCCTCACTTACATAATCCTCCCTGGGATGTTTGAAGAGATCCTGGCCTCATCTAACTCCTGAAAGCATTTGGCTTACAAAATAGGTGTGCTTTCTCTAGGGGGTGAAGTGGATAGAGTACTAAGTCTACTGGCCTCAGACACTTGACACACTTGCTAGCTGTGTGACCTTGGGCAAATCACTTACCCCCAATTGCCCTGCCTTTCCCCCTCCAAAAAGACAAAAAAAAAAGTACTCAGACATAGCAGCTGTGTGACCCTGTGCATGTCACTTAACCCTATTTGCCTCAGTTTCTTCTTCTGTAAAATGAGCTGGAGAAAAAAATGACAAACCACTCCAGTATCTTTGCCAAGAAAACTCCAAATTGTGTCATGAAGAGTTAGACACAATTGCATAACAACATTCTTTATCTGGCACCAAACTTCAGAGGTCGCCTTAGTTGCCTAAAATACAAGTTTTTTCCTCACTCTCTACTGCTCTGTGAATAATATACAGATGTGTCTTACAGCCAGGTGTTCATTTTTTCCTTTGCTGGTTCATGATTTCCCACTTTGTGTTTCATATGTTTTAATTAAAGAATTCAATTTCAGTTACCCAAGATTTTGATTAGCATAACAGGTTCTTCTCATCACATTCTAATGTTATCTTTTGGACCTCAAAGAAAGAGAACTGAAAAATATACATATTTTTTCATTTAAAAAGTTACAGGCACTTGAGACTAACTGGCAAATTAAATGTTCAAGCCCTATCCAAAGCCGCCGTTGCTGTTTTCCATCATTACCGATGGCCTCATTCCCTTAAAAGGTCCTATAATCCCTTTTATGAAGCTTCTGGCACACCAGCTGGCCTCTTTCCCCCTCACCCCAGCTTCTTTCTAGAAACACTGCTGGAGGGCCCCCAGAATTTTCCGCCTCTGTGAGTAGCCATGCTATGTATGCTACTCACTGGACCAGGGTTGTCTCTGTAATTTGAGCTCCCCATACGTAATAATGTTTAAATGCAGCCAAGCTTAATTCAGAACAAATGTACGAAATGCCTATACCCTTTGGAAAGGGGTTTAACCCAAGACTGGGCCAGGAAGAAAAGACTCTTTAAATTTGAATCTCACCACCATAGCCACTTGCTAGGTTGACAATGGGCAAGTTGCTTAGGCCTCTATTTCCTCATCTATATAATGGGAATATCAATCAGCAGCAACATCTTTTGAGCTTTCACCATGAACTTCATAAAATTCTTTATTATCTAACATAGGCAAAGTATGGGGTTTTAGTGTTAACCAAATACTTTGACCAACAGAGGGGGCATCCAAACCTTGAAGAATTAATTTGCCAACCTTATTCCTACAGTAAAGGAGTAGCCCCTCTCACATTTGTCTCCCTAAGAGCTGGAAACCCTGACTATAAGTCTTACTGGGATATATCCTTCAGCAGGGGTTCCTAAGCTAAGGTTCATGAATTTTAAAAAATATTTTGGTATCTATATTTTAATATAACTCATTTCCTTTGCAATTCTATGTATTTTATGCATTTAAAATATTTTTCTAACAAAGCTTCCATAGACTTTGCCTGACTGCCAAGGGGTATTATGATATAGAAAACATTGAAGACTGCTGTACCACAGGGTTCACCATCAGACCCATCAGTCCCTGAGTCCATTATTATCTTGGGTATAATATACATCAAGTCCTCTTCCATCCACCATGTGCCAATCCTACCTTACCCATCCCAAGTTCTCTCCCTTGATTTGCATCTTGGCTTCTTGTTAGAGTCAGTGTTGGCATGAGAACTTATTAACTACCCCAAAAGCTAAGACACACCCACTTGGCCCTGACTATGCATCTATTAGCTCTCCTCTAATCCACCCCAGAAACACTGGTGTGTTAACTGAGGCATTAGCCAGGGCTCCATTGTGAAAGTCAATTGCAAATTTACACACACACACACACACACACACACACACACACACACACACACACACACACACACACACACACACACACACGTTCATAACATCTCAGGCAGTTTGGGTGTAACAGCTACAAGAAAAATTCTAATAGAGATAGATCAAGGGAATAAGATGACCAAACAATACATTTACTGATCACCTGACCTGGGAAAGTATCCTCCCAAAGCTGCTATCTGTACAATGCATGATGACAGTGTGCCCTGTTTTAAGATTAGAATTTTTTATTTACTATTCAAAATTCACAAAAACAAATATTGAAATTGGAATCATTAGACTTTCAAGTGTTTTTTTTAATAAGCTTGTAATATTTATATTCCTGAAATTATTCAATCTTAAAACTGCACTAAGACTTTGGGTTTGTATTCACTAATCTATGTGCATGTGAAAAAAAAAAACCTCCCCCAAGAATATAACTTCTTAAAGATCAAAGAAGGTGGGTCTTTTTAAAAGTATTTGTATCATCAGCACCAAGCAATGTGCCTTATACAGAGTAGGTACTTAATAAGTGTTGATGTTGAGTGAAATTAAATTTAATGAAGTGAATTGAACAAGTATAGACTCTTCTGTCAAGACTCAGAAGCTGTGACTTCGGCCAATCCATCATCCACAGCTTTTCCTGATTGCAAAGAAGCAGGGTTAGATTTCCATATCTTTCGTAGGCTCATAGAACTTTAGAATTGAAGGTATTTTATAGGTTATCAAATCCAATCTATTTGTTTCATACACAAGAAAACTGAGACCCAGAGGGTAAATGATTTGCATAAGGTCACAAAGGTAGCTTGTGACATCCAGGATTAGCCCCAAATGTCCTGGTTGGGTGCTCTTTCTACTATCTCCATATAGATTTAAGCTAGATCAGTTGTAAGCTTTGGCTTATTAGAAAAAGTTAATATGAGTCACAAAGATGCAATGTAGCAAAAAGAGAATGATCTGAAGAGACATGGGTACGAATTCTGCCTCTGCCACTTACTGGCTATGGAACCCATTGCAAATCTCTTCTTCTGTAAAATGGGTATAAAAATTCTTCTAGGTAAGTACCTATGTAGCTAATAGGGTTGTTGTAAAGATCAAATGAGGACACTTTGCTTAAGTTTTATATCAATGGCATTATCATTATTTACCTTGGGAAATGATTAAAAGTTCTAAAAAAGAAACATGTAGCCATGTCTCCCTTCTTCCCTTAAAGGATCACAGAATATCTGACATCTCCCTCCTTCCCTCTGACATTCTGCCATCTCCCAGGGTAAATGATGAGAGATGATGTTGATATAAGACTTAAGCAAAGTGTTCTCATTTGACCCTATGAGGAACTTTCAGGATCTTCCAGCCCAACCCCTATATTTTACAGAGGAAGCAAAAAGCTCAGAGGATAGGTGACTTATCCAAAGTCACACAGCTCATTAGGGACTAGAACCAGACCTTCTGAGTCCAGATCCAGTTTTCTTTCAGCTACACTGTGCCTTTCACTCTCCCCTTGGCAGGTTACAGTACATTCCCATAGCCTCTCCTACTCGTCTCCACAGAAAGGGATCAGGTTTGGGATTCACATGTGCCCTTGTCCTATTTAAGACTAGAAAGTAATCATGAGATGTTCCCTGGTTTTAATGGCTTGTGGGTGTGATTGGAAGATGGTAGTCCTGGGCATATGAATAGACAGTTCCCCTGTATTCTTTTTTTTTTTCACTTAAGAGCTGAAGTGATGCCCTAAATAAAATCACTAGTGAGTCTACCATGAGAAACGTTTTTTTCACTGTCCAAAGAAGACTCTCCCAGGAAAACTCAGCAGGGAACTTCAGAAGATTCTAGAATTGACTGACAGCTAGCCTTGGTATGCTTGAAACATTTTCCCCATATTTCTCTTTCTCCCAACCTTCCTTCCCCGAAGCATCCTGGGATAGGGAAGGGTTGAATGCTAAATATCCAGTGGAAAACACTGGTGAGCTACAGCCAGTTCCTACCAGCTCAGAGGATTATTAAATTTTCAGTGCTAGTATTTAAACACCAGGAGTCAGCAAATGCCACAAATCTGTGCTTGTTGTCTAGACTCAAAAAAGGGATGGAGAAAACGTTATTAATGCAGACTAAGCTTAAAAGTATGTCACGCATAATTTTTTTTGCAGAGTCAATTGTATAGCATCTTCCATCCCACCCCTGAGTGATGGTTGCTTTCCCTTTGATTATATTCAAAGACATTTATTAAATATCTGTTATATTTTGTTCATTATAATAAATACAACAATAAGACTTTTTTTTGCCTTTATAGGAAAATTGAATACAGGGCTATCACACAAACATACATGACCATACTCGGGTAATAGAGGTTCAATGGACACAGGGGTCTACTGCATGGACCATGCCTCAAGTTTCCCTTGATGGTTCCTGTCAACTGAGCTGGGGCTATGCAGCCTGCTTCTTGCCATGTTTGACTCAGGATTAAAGTTCTTGACCTTTAAGATGATGTAAAGTCCTTTTATTGACTGCTGAGCTAGAGTTGCTAAAGATTGTATGGATGTGCAAAAGGGACCACTGACCCGTCTCTTCACTGGTCTTTTCCTTTCCAGCCGCAGGATTCTTTACAAAGCAGCATCCTGACAGTTGGGTAGAGGAATTGTCTGGCTCCATTCTCCCATCCCCTATTTCCACGTGGCTTTGAACACATACATGGTAGATAGCATGGCCTCAAACACCTATTATGCCAAAACAAGGCAGAGCCCGAGTTTAGCTTCAAGTATTTGAGTAGGTGACTAAACAGTAATGTCAAGAGAGATGTGTCCAGGCTCAGAGGTGACTTTGTGGCTCTTTGAAAGGTCCAGATCCCTTTGAGGGCAGCAATGGCAGCATCTAGTGATGTCAGCAGCCAACAATAGCTTGTCACAATAGCATATGCAGGCATAATTGGACAACATAAGCTGACCACAGTGTTTAGAGAAGGTTTGGGTTTGGAGTGGAGTGATAGTGCAGAGTTGAGGTGAAATGTAAAATGTCATATTAAACAGTCCCACAAAATACCTTATATTTTGGTGACGTTTAAGTCTTATCTTCCCTGAAGATTGTACCACAGTAAAACACAGGAAGGGCCAGATTTGCCAGGTTTCTAGTCACATAGCCTGTGAATGGCTCTGTGAGCCCTAATATAAAATCCAAGCAGCTGAGGCAGCAAGATCTAGTTGATTGACCCTACACACACACACACAACACACACACACACACACACACACACACACACACACACACACACACACACACACACACACACACACACACACACACCCCCTCCCCAGAACTGTTTTCTGAGTAATTGTTCTATCCCTTGATAACCAGTGCCTTGCCCTAACTCTTTCTTCATCAGGTTTTCCCCTGTTGCCTCCATTAGGGAGTCGTCACTTTTCCTTCCAGACTCAAAAACACTCACTCAGTCTTCCTTAGATAAGAGCAGTCTCTGGTGCCCTCAAGGGGCTGAGGCGAGGAAGTAGATGCTTGTTTACTACTGTTATGAAATCCCTGGTTAGTCTATTCTTATCCTTGTCCTTGAGCCGTGGGAGACATCTAATCACCAAGGACCTTTTTCTCCTAAAGGCTTCAATTTAGTAAAGCTGACCAGGAGAACATACCCATATGTTAACCCAGTAGTAAAGGATCTCAGATCTGGAGATGGAAGGGCCTTCGTAGCTCTCTTTATTTTACAGATGAGGACATAGAGGCCCAGGGAATTTAAGGACCTGTCCAAGGTTAGTGCCATAGGTAGGATTTGAACCCAGGTTCTCTGACTTTAAACAAGGGCTCTTTCTCATGTACCACCCTACCTCCCTTAACATCTAAAGCATGAAGTTCCTGAACCTTGGATTTCAGAATGTTATTATCCTTACTTCACAATTATAACAGGTCATTTTTATATGGTACTTTCTTCCCAACAAACCTGTGGGGCAAGTTGTGTGAGATGTTTTCGTCTCCATTTTAAGGAAGAAAAACAGATTTTTCCCATCCTGAGCCAAGACTCAAACCCAGATCTTCTGACTTGCAGTATGGAGTTCTTTCTACCAGGCCACATTGGAACTAAGGAAGAGTGAATCCCTTAGGGAAATACTTGAACATAAAAGATAAAGTAAGCAGGAAAAGAGCTGAGGTTTTCAAGAAAGGGGAGTCTTCTGCCCTGGAACTATCTATTTTGACACAAGCAATAAGAGAAGCCCTGTTTGAAATTTTGCCTTAGGAGGCCCAGAATCTTATGCAAGGTTAGCATCATTGCTTACTATAAGAATATCATAACAAAGACAAAAACTGGAGTGGTGGAGGCTGGGCCAGGTCCCTCAAAGCAGAGAGAGCGTTGGGGAAAATGGAGGAAAGGGTGGAATTTGTTTTTGACCATCCAGCTTACCCTCCTAGGCCCTTCTCCAATCCCAGGGGCATTCTTTACCCTAACTCAGGACTCCAGCTCTCCCTCCCACCCCAGGATCAAAACCAGTTCCCGGACAAGGACCAAATAAGCTAATTCAGGGCTTAACTGGTTTGTTGTCTGTTACAAAAAAAAAAAAGCATGTGCATTTTAGCCAGGGCCAAAACCTCAAGCTGAACAAATACATTTTTAATAAGTATCATGAATTTAGCAATCATGGAGAAGCACCAACATTTCAATAAACCAAGAATAATAAAGAGTGCACATGAAATTGGGACTTTCTCTTATACAGCATTTTTAAATATATGTTACATTGAACAAAGTAGGAACAAAATTGCCCTGTCCATTCATGTTCCTGGCATGAATTATTTTCTGCATATTTTAAAATGTGCACTATATCGATGCTCTTTCAAATGAATAAAGTTTAAATGGGAATTTCTAACCTCTGTTATTGGCATACCTCCCTCCTTCCACAATCAGAAAGACAGGGTCTATGGGGCAGGCCAAGGGGCGCTGGTAACTATAGCCCCCTCTATCCTTCTGAGATTGCCTGTAGTCAGATAGTTTAGGAAGAACCAGGCTTTCTGGCCCTTGAGCTGTGACCAGGGAGCTGAGCACTTTGGAAGGAGGAAGAATAAGAGAGTCCCTTAAGCTGTCTATGTAGTACAGCTCTGGGGAATCTGGTTATCTGGGGAACTTTTCTTGTATATCTACATTTGAATTTTCCTGAGCTATGCATTTCTCCTGGGAAAGTCTTGTGCAGGGGACAGTACTATAAGCCACTGGAGATCTTAGGTTCTGTACATACCAAAGGTCTGGGAGGTGGCTTTGACGGTGACCTTCTGAGCTTCTCCAGATTTTGTCTTATGTACCCTGAAAACAATCTGATGTTCAGCAAGATGAAGGCTGCTGGCTCAAAGGAAGACATAGAGAAGACATCCCTATGCCATCCCTTTGCACCACAAGGCATGTACATTTTCTCTTACTTTCAGACTTTGTATGTATTGATCAGTTATGTTAATTTTCTCTCTCTTTTTCTGTCTTTAAAAAACACTATTTGCTAATATGAGATGGTTCTCTGGGAGGAACAGAGTGAAGGATACTAGGGGAAATTATGACAATTTTTAAAAAAGACATCAATTAAAAACCTATTGAACGTTGCTTCCCTAAGGCTCTCACTTAAATACTATTGTTACTGGTCAATTGTTTCAGACGCTGTGCAACCCCATTTGGGGTTGTTTTTGGCAAAGATATGGGAGTGGTTTGCCATGTCCTTCTTCAGCTCATTTTACAGATGAGGAGCTGAGACAAATAAATGGGTTAAGTGACTTGTTCAAGGTAACACAGCTAGTAAGAGTCTGAGGCTGGATTTGAACTCAGGAAGCTCTAGGCCCAGGACTTTATCCACTGCACCACCTCGCTGCTCCCTCTCTTAAGTACTATGTGATATCAATATCCCTTTCTCAGACTACGTTTATTTCTAGACCACACCACTTCTCTGAAGAGGGTAGGATGGCTCATAGAAATCGCAAGTGAAAGTCACCAGCAGAACCACATTTCCAACTGCTTAGTAGACTTTTTTTAATGAAGCTTTCAGTCTGAGGCATAAGGCGTGACTGAAGTCTGACATTATCAGGCCACAGCATTTTTGCAATGGCATTTGGCAAATACTCTGCAACATCATGGATTTATCCTTGCCCTGTATAGTTGTGCCCAAGATTTAAGGACTTTCCACTAAATAGATCAAATGTGAAGTTGACCAAATATGTATTAGAAAGAGACTAGACTGGAAGATGGGACTTTGGGCAAATTCTCCCCTCTGGGCCTTTGTTTTTTCATCAGTAAAACAAGAAGTTTGGGCTAGTTCTCTGCCTTTTTGGTGTCTTGGACCCCTCTGTCTGCCTGGTGAAGTCTAAGGCCCCCACCTCAGAATCTTAACTGTTGTTTACATTCAGAAGGAAAGGAAATTATACATTTCGGTAAGAGGTTAGCATATATACATATATGTATGTGTGTATATACATGTGTGTGTGTGTTTCTCAGCCAGGTTCACAGAATCCCTGAGATCTATCCATGCACCACTTAGGAGTAGCCTGTGGGTCCCAGGTAAAAAGCCTGTGGACTGGAATCTCTAAGGTTCCTTTCGCCCATTCTCAGGACTTAATTTACATCAAGCTGTCAAGGAAAGGTTTTGTACCCTGGATCAGAAGGGAAGAACTACAAGAGTGCAGGTTTAACAGGGGATCGTAGATCTGGAGCTAAAGGTAGCTAGGTGGATAGAGAATGCTGGGGCCTGGAGTCAGGAAGACCTGGGTTCAAATCCATGCTCAGACACTATACGACCCTGGACAAGTCAATTCACCCCATCTGCTTCAGTTTCGCCAACTGTAAAATGAGTATAATAATAGCACCTCCCTCCCTGGGCTGTTGTGTGGATCAAATGAGATAACATTTGTAAAGTGCTTGGCACAACGCCTGACGCACAGTAGGCATTTAGTGAATCTTGTCCAAGTCCCTAGCTTGACAGATGAAGGAGAGGTTTGGGGATTTGTTCAGGGGTCATGCAGCTAGTGGCTATCTTTTTTCTCACTTGAATTCCTTTTAAGTTCGGAACGATCTCCCTCCCTTTCTTCCCACCCATCACTAGACAAGGCCACCATTTAACATATATACACACACACATGTATATATGTATACACATGTGTATATACACATACATATATGTATTGTTACGTACAACCGTACTATGCATACTTCTATTTCTCAGTTCTTTCTCTGGGGGAGGATGGTGTCTTCCTTCCTAGCTCCTTTAGAGCTGATTTGAATATTTATGATGCTCAGAATAGCTAAGTCGTTACCAGCTTTTCTTTGACAACTAGTGAATATCTGAGGCGAGATTCTCCCCCATTCTACCTGACTCCCAGGTCCAACACATTATCCATGACTCCAAGGGCTCTGCTGATACTTCTGGTAGTCATAACTGATCTCTGTGCACCCTACAGGCTTGAAATACATACTGCTGTTGGCTTCCTCCTTCCGTCCCAGACCCTTAGAATTGACATTCCTAACCTTGTCTGGCCACTGGCTTGATCTGGATCCTTATATGAATACAAGAAGCAGAAAGGGAGAGGAGGGTTCTCTTAGACCCAGTGACACCTAGAACTCCCTCTAGGAACCTTTATTTTTGATCAAACACTTTCCATAGAGATTATTCTATGAGTTCATGTGATATTTGAGGGGAAGGGACTCTTCCCCTTGCCTCTAAAATCATAAATGGCTATTTACTTATAAAATCATTGCTGTTTTTAAGCATTTGGGGGACCTTTAAGAAAGGGGATGAGCACAGGGCATAGGTACCAAGTTTACTGTTGGGAAATCTTGTGTGAGTCAGGAGCTTTCTGTATAACCGATGTAAAAGGACAACAGAAATATCACTAGGGAAGATGAGACATGAGACCCCTTAAGGAGACAAAGTTAGGAATGGGTGATGAGCAGCCAGGTATATCAGAGCCAAAAACTAGGCTAGGAATAACATGACCAACCAGAGGCCAGGAGTGCTTAACTACCAACCAGGGGTAGCAGTGGAGGAAACTGGAGGCCAAAGGGAGTCCCAGTTGCTCAGTGTGATTAGAATGTGAGAGATAGACAGAAAGACTTGGAGCCACAAGGAGCCGGCCAGACCTGCCGTGAGCAAATTCCATGTTTCCCCCTTAGAGTGATGGAGAGACTGGGGGTGGAGGGTGGTGACTGGAAATGAGACTAGTACTCCACCTGGAAAACATGTGGGGAGATAGATGGCACTCAGTTGGGAATGAGAGCTTGGAGAGTTTAATACCTGATTTAATTCCATCTTACTGTTTATTATTCCATTTTATTAAAAGTTTTTACTTTTAATTTTTAGTCATCAGCCTTAGTTCAATAAAAGAAAGATCATTGCGGGCTCCAAATCAAACAGTCAGTTTAAGTAGCTGACTACCCTCCAACCAGCTGAGAACAGACCACATTGAGAAGGAGCTCCAAGGGCTACAAACCTCAGACATTTTAGCCACCAACAGTAGAAAACATGCTCTGAGTTATCTTCTTCAATTAGGGATGGATTTTTGCTGATACATTCAGATTCCTATTGTGAATTACATGTATTTGTGAAACATAGAAAAAAAGTTACAGCAGCTATTTCATGATGCAAATATTTGAGCTTTAACAAATCATAAAATTATATATACTGAAAGGCAGTCTGACATAACAGATAGCAATGTATGTATATCTTACTATGTATATATATATATATATATATATATATATATATATATGTCTTGCTATATATAGCTTGCTTTGAATATATTTTGTTTGCACATTGTCTCCTCCATCAGATTGTAAGCTCCTTGAGGGCAAGAACTGTTTTTTTTTACCTCTTTTTGAATCTCCAGCACTTAGTACAGTATCTAGCACATTGTTATTGTTCATTCATTTCAATTGTGTGGTTCTGGGGTTTGTTTGTTGCAAAGATACTGGAATGGTTTGCTGTTTCCTTTTCCAATTTATTTTACAGATGAGGAAACTGAGGTAAACAGGGTTAAGTGACTTGCCCAGGATCACATAGTCAGGAAGTATCTGAGGTTAGATTTGAACTCAGGAAGATGAGTCTTCCTGACTCCAGGACCAGCACTCCATCCACTTTACCACCTTGCTGCCGAGGCTTCAGGGCACACACCCATTAATCTGTAATACTGGGAGAGGCTGAGACTGTTGGATCACTGGAGTTCAGGAGTTCTGAGCTACAGTAGGACTGAAGTTGATATACTACGATATATCTACATATCTCTTTCTCATGTATATGTGTGTCTGTATAAACACATATATGTGTGTGTATATACATACATATATATATATATATATATATACACACATACATATATCACCAAAATGGTGCGCCCCTGGGAACAGGGGTTACCAGGCTGCCTAAATAAGCCAACCAGTCTAGGTCAGAAGTGGAACAAGTCAAAGCTTTCTTGCCAATCAGCAGTAGGGTCAGACTCATGAGTGTCTGCTGTATGCCCAGGCTGGGAGAGATGAGGAGACTCTGTCTCAAAAACAAAACAATACAAAACAAAAACCAGAATTTGATCACTTTAATGAGGATTGGTCTTTCCAAGATAATCACTTTTTGCAGCTTATATGCTAATGTAAACAACACTTCAATGACTCTGTTCTTTATTACTTGTATGACTTTAGTCAAGTAATTTCTAATATCATTGCCTCTCTCTCACCTCCTGTAAAATGACGGGGCTGGGGGGATCAGTGGTGAAAGACTCAGATAGAAATGGGGACGCTAAGAAATCACCTACTAACACACAAATAGAAAACCACGTCTCATCTACCTTCTATTGTATTTTTGTCCATTTTCTTAAATGTTTCTCGATTAGACATTAAATCCGGTTCCCTCAGCAATCTGGAGTGTTGTAGGCTTCATTGCTTCCCAGTATCCGATGCTTCTGATGGAGATGACTTCTACTTTCCCTGCAAGTTCAAATCAATGATCCAATAAATATTTTAGGAATTCTTTTATGTTTCATTTCCATCAGAACCTTTTGAAAATTCTGTGCTTCATTGTTTCGGGATGGATTTGATTCCTAATGTTCTCTCCCTCCCACTGAAGCCCTGGGAGGTTTCCATGAAGGACAACCCTGTGATGCTCTACACAGAGAGAGAAACATGACTTCTGAATGTTTGAGAAACCTTTGAACCTGTGAGGCTGTGAGGATGCTTAAGAGAAAGTGAAGGAAACATGCAAGAAGCTCAAGAGGGACAGGTAAGACACAAAGCATGAATTTTTGAAGAGTGGAGGTCACAGACATGTGAGGAAGCTGGCCCCTAACATGCCCCTGGATTCCCATCGCCTGCATTTTCAGAGATTCAAGAATAATGAGATCATTCCTTGGCTGGGCTGAGATTTTATTTATCTTCCAAAGAGCTCATTTATTCCTTTATATTCTTTTGTCTATTCTAACCTGTGTAACTTCCCTGATTTTTGTTTACCATTTGCTTCAATAAATGGGTTTGCTCACTGTCCAAGATTTTGTGTGTATGGTCAACATCTGATAAGAGGGATCTAAGCAAAAGAAAGCTAACAGTTAATTCTCGCCTCTTGAGTAACTGGGGAAAGTGGCTTTTACTCAGAACCCCTAAAAGATAGCATTATACACTTAGATTACTAATAGTTAATGTATAAATTTGATTATATATTTATGTGTGTATGTGTATGTTTACCTCTATCTTAGCTATCTAATCTATCTATCCATCTATATCTATCTA
>CM053584.1:44438231-44477682 GCA_028627135.1 Pseudochirops cupreus | reverse complement strand
TGTCTATCTATCATCTATCTATATCTATCTATATCTATTTATCTATCATCTATCTATTTATCTATCTATCATCTATCATCTATCTATCTATATCTATCTATTTATCTATCTATATCTATCTATCATCTATCTATTTATCTATCATCTATCTACTTATCTATCATCTATCTATCTATTTATCTATCTATATCCATCTATATCTATCTATCTATCTATTATCTATCTATCTGTCTAATTCAGGCACCTAGGTGGCACAGTGGATCAAGTGCTGGGCATGGAGTCAGGAAAACTCATTTTCCTGAGTTCAAATCTGGCCTCAGACACTTAGTAGCTATATGACCCTGGGCAAGTCACCTAACCTGAGTTTACCTCAGTTTCCTCATCTGTAAAATGAGCTGGAGAAGGAAACAGCAAACCACTCCAATATCTTTGCCAAGACCAAATTTTGTCACAAAGAGTTAGCTATGACTGAAAAATTACTGAACAGCAACAACATATATATGAATACACATATGTATACGTGTGTATCCATATATCTATACACATACATATATACACACATACACATATACATACATACAAAAATTCTAGTCCAAAATCCCTCTTGAAGATAGGAGAAAGAAGGCTGTCACATCTGGACTGGATCCTGGTTATTCTGGCTACTACAGATCTGGTCCTTGCCCTCCTCCTACTTTCCCCAGAGGTGGAAAGCAAAGTCCTCTTTGGAGGCTCGGTGGGACAAATCTATCTATCTGTATATCTCCCTATCTGTCTGTCTGTCTGTCCCATAAATGGTTCAGACCATCTATATAGTTTATCCATCTATGAGAAGAGTGCAAAGTAACCATAGTGAGAAGATAAAGTTTGGAATTAGAAAGTCTGTATTCATCTCAACTTTGTCCTTGCCATGTGATGTTTCTGGGCCTCAGTTTCTAGATCTATGAAATAAGATGCTTGGATTAAACGATGTGTAAGGTTTCTTCTATTTCTAAAACGATGACAATATAATAGTTTGGGCCTGAGGATAGAAAATAAAATGAGCGATCCAGATGGAGAAGGCTTTTTCTTAATTTTATTTCATTTATCCAAAACAAGAGGTATGACTATCAACTAATAAGACTGATTTTCTGATGTGGTTCATAAACTGACTTGGAAGCCCATGCCCAAAGACGAATTCCAGAAATAGGCTGCAGAACGGCCTTCTTCAGAGAGTAAGTATATCACTTGCCAGGTGACTATATCAAAGGCAACAACTTGGCGTATTTCTTTAGTGACCTCAAAACCATTGTTTGTTAGCTGTGGCTCCATAGTTGCGTTACACTCCTTTGTGTTTTGCTCCATTTTTAATTTTTTTAAGTATTCATTTAGTATTTTAATTTTCCCCAATTACATGTAAACTCTGCTTCATTTTTTACACCCAAGTCTGGTTGAAAAACAAAATAAGCCAGAGGAACATGCTCAATTCATAAAATTTAGGGACAGAGGGAGTGGGAAAGCAAGTAGGCAGGATCCGCTGCCTAGTAGTTGACTGGAAATGCTTTCCACATTCATCCCAATTCCAGCCCTATGGAAATATTTTACATACACACACACATACACACACACACACACACACACACACACACAGAGGAATCCACTGGTATATAAATATTATCCTGGCTCTCTCTTTGTCTTATCCCACTATAAGGCTACAAATCTCAAGAGCACAGGGATAGATCTTATCTAAATTTCACATTTCCCCAATTGCCTGACATGTGCTTTGCACACAGTAGGCACTTTCATCTTCATTTCTTGATTTATTAATGTTTCTCTATTCACTTCATTCACTCAACAGATATTTATTAAGCACCTACTATGGGTCATGCCAGTACTATACAAGATGCTAGAAATACAAAGACAAAAAACTCCCAAACCCCTGAACAGTCCCTACCCAGACTGAGATCCTTCAGCTGAACCACTACACTGTGTGATTGGCTCACAACGGTGCCAAATGAAGAGAGGGTGGTGGGGAGAGCCAAGTGCCTGGATGGCTCTGTGTGTGGAATCTGAGAGGAGCAGCTGGACGAGTGACAGCCCAGAGCCCCTGCCAGCTCTGCCCATATAGTACCTTTCTCCCTCCCTTGAAAACTGAAGCTATTCCCTTGTTCTGTAGCACTTTATTCAAACTAACTGAGGCAGACACCCGCAGACAAATATTCTGTACTCTCTATTCATCCCCCAACTCTTCTTTCTCTCTTCTATGCCACAATAACAAGGGGACAGAAATCACGATTAAGACTCCAGCTCCCATTTGGGAGGTGGGGGCTTAGACAAGGAACCATATAGGCATTTGATCTGATAATTATGTGAGAGGCTGAAGCCAGGGTCACCATGGTGACCGGGGCAGGCATGATCACCATGGAGACCCTCATGAACGCTCCCTGCCTGGAATTTTGTCCAAAGGATGTGACTCTGGGAGAGAAGAATGCAAAACAGCAGAGTGAAATAAGCAAATCAGAGAAACCTGTTAAAGCCTCACAGACGGTCATAGGCCTTCCTGAATCTCGTGGTTCCTTAGAAGTTTGGCAGGGGATGATGCGTTGGTAGAAATGCATGTGTGAGGATTTCTTTTAAAACTGATTCTGAACCCAATAAATAACATAATAAAATGAGCCTTGAACTCCTTTGGATAAAAGACACTACAGAAATCTCAAAGACAGGCTGTACATCTCTCACTAACTAGGAACGATGAGCCCCTCTGAGACTCAGTTTATTCATCTGTAAAGTGTGGATAATAAATTACAATAATAATTTTCTCAAAAGAATGACACTTTTCAGCATGTTTCTGGAACTTCTCTTTGAAGACCACCTTCCAAGTCAGTGTATGAGCTACACAGTGTGGTCTTAGGTGAAGTACTTCGAAAACTAAAAGCCTAAGAAATGTCAATGATTAGTAGGTCTATAAGTTGTCTAAACCAAAGGTCAGAGAGTAGACTAACAGAAACCTATGGAGGGGAGCCTTTCATGAGTCTACAAAGTCAGACATAATGGAGAGCAAGAATCCCATGGGTAATCAGTCCCATGAAGATAGCTGTCAGATCACCCCAAAGCTTTCTCTGGAACAAGTACCCCCAATTTTTTTTTTCAATGCATCATCGTGTGCTATGGTTTGCAATCTTCTCAACATCTAGGTAACCATTTTCTGGACACACTCAACATTACTGATGTCCCTTCTAAAATGTATGCCCAGAATTGCATAAGACACTCTAAATGTGTTTGACCAGGGCAGTGTGTGGTCAGACTATCACTTCCCTGACTCTGAACATCTATCATTACAGCCTAAAACTGAATTGATTTCATTGGTTGCTAAATATTACTATTAATTCACATTGAGCTTAGCAATCCACCAGAATCTCTATTTTGTGAGATCCCTTAACTCCCCTACTTCAAATCCCAAAAGCCCTTTATATGTCCATCCCCAAATGCCTGTCCATCAACAGACATTTTCCACTTTACCAAGAAATTTGAGGTTATCCACCATGAGCTCCTTCATTTCTCCTAATCCACATCTAAAACTTCCTCTACTTTATCCCCTATTCTCTCCTTTATTCTCAACACCAAGGAATAGGTGGCCCTTTTTAACATTTTACCCACTGGGGTTCAGACCAATAACCAGAACAGCAAGAATATAAATCTAAATGAAGAAATGTTTCAAGATTCTTGGCCCAAATGCAAGCTACTGCTCCCTCTTTCCCAAAATACTGGTGGCGGCTGCAATTCATCCAGCTATCATATGGAATCAGGGAAAGTTGTCCTTCTATTTCCAGTACTGGCACACAGTTTTGTACAGATCTCTCTGGCCTGCAGCCCTAGCTCCTAGCCTGATTCCACACTAGAGCATCCTCTCAAATACCAGGATTATCTGGATATGTTTAGCCTCCTTAGATGGGTTTGGCCCCCACAAAAACTGCTCAATCGGCAATTAACTCCACTTCCGGACCTACTTGTTGACCAGAACAGAATTGGTGGCTCTTGTAAAAGAGAGAGAAGCCCTCCTGGTTTCCCTTCTCCCTGACAAAGCCTTGGTGTACTTGTTAAGAAGAGAAGTGGGGACTTAGAATTAGAGAGCCCTCCATGCTATCACAGTTCAGGGTCAGTCTTTCCAACTCTGGATACTTAATCTGTTGGACCAGTTGGCAGGGGTGGCTATTATTAGAGATATGCCAGAACCAGCTCAAACCAAGCCAACTGTTCAATTGTCAGTGTGAGCATTTACACCTTGGAAATCGGCAATACTACAAATCAGGGTTTGATTTATTTGTTGATTGTCTAGATGTAAGTGTGAATAATGCAAATTAAACTTAAAAGTGTGTCGTGCAAACATTTTTTTTTCTCATTGAGAAAACTCATAGAGTCAAACATCTACCAGCATATTCTGGTTATAGTCATCAAATTGGGCTTTGGGAAGTTCGGATTAGAAGAGGCAATAAGGAGAAGACAGCTTTCCAGATCTGATGTAGCCTGTATGAATATAGGGTTACACTGTCGGGCTGTTCAATATCCCTTTGATTTTTCAAGACTGGCTAGCTAGACCAAGGCCTGGGTGATTGATGTCAATGGCATCCTCATCTACTCCAACAACCCTGCCCAGTATTTTGAATTGAGCTGCACTGCCCTCTAGTGTCTAGGCCCATATTGGCTATTTAAATCAAAGACAACATGTTGATTTGTCAAGACATAATAATACTTGGGGTGGAAGGTAAGGGTGGTAGTAGGAAAGAGGGAAGTGTCCAAATGGAACCAAGAAAGATACGGGAAATGTTGAGTGGAGGCTACCTTGACTCTACAATGGTTCCTCAACTCCAATGGAGTGCTACTGTTGCTTTGTACCCAAGCTCTCTACCTTAAGTGTGGGGTGCTTTCATTGGAAGACCTAAACTTTGGGAGATTAGGCCAAGCTTCCTATCTCCTAGACATTTATTCTGCTTCTGAATTAGCTAATAAGCATCGATGCTACCCACTCATCTCAGGCTTTTAATGTCTTCAGTGTTGAAGGCCTGCAGACTCAGTGAGTGACTTGACCTGGCCAGGCTCTCCTCTCAACTTGGACCCCATTCCCTCTGCACCAAACGAGGATCACTCCTCTGCCTCTCCTTCCCCCTTTTTCCTAATCCCCAGAACATTCATTCTGGCCAGGACAGATAATAACAGTAGCAATTATTATTATTATTATTATTACCAATTAAATAATGCTAAGAAAAATTTATAAGAATCAAGTTTTTTAATTCCATTTTTCAGAGTCCATAGATTGGAGCTAATGTAATTACATACAATGTTCTTCTCATCTTTATTTACCCTTTTCTTGTAATTTCATGGTGATTTTTAAATTACATGAGACCTTGGACTTCTGAGAGATAAAGGAGATAACATATGTATATATCACTTCGCAAACCTTAAACGCTTTTAGCTATCATTACGGTTCTTATTAATATTTATACTAGGTAACATTCTAAAATCAAGTTTTTTTCCTTCCTTTAATTTCCATTCAGTTTTCTGCCCCCATTTTTTCTTCCTCAGGCACTAACACTAGGTCCATTTCCAGGATTCCTTATCCTGTACTATCTGTCAACTAATTTTTTTTAAAAAGTGCTAACTGAAGACTTTATATTTTAATAGAAAGCTTTTATGAACTGATAAATCCTCAATTCCTAGAGAAGCAAATTTCTAAAGGCGGAATTTGAGGGAGATAATTTTAGGTTACCCAGCATTCATTCCTCTTACTGCATTACTTAGGTTACTACTTATTCAACATACTAGAAAGGTTAGTCTTATTCCACCGAGCACTCCAACACACTATTTATCAAAGGCACGGACTGCATAATGTTAATGCTGATCCAGTACAATACTTGAATTTTAAAATCACTTACTTGCAAGGTATAGCTCAAAGGTTGATACTATGCTTAGGCCAACCACATGTACATAATAAAGGCAGGTATATGAAACAAACGGGCAGCTAGGTGGTGCAATAAATAGTGTCAGGTCTGGAGTCAAGAAGACTCATCCTCGAGTTCAAATTCAGCCTCAGATACTTACTAGCTGTGTCACCCTGGACAAGTCACTTAACCCTGTTGGCCTCAGTTTCCTCATCTGTAAAATGAGTTGGAGAAGGAAATGGCAAGCCACTCCAGTATCTTTGCCAAGAAAACTCCAAATGGTGTTCACAAAGAGACAGACACAATTGAAGCAATTGAACAACAACAAATGTGAAACAGAGAATTGGAGGGAAGGGTGTGTCTTCAAAGGGCTCTACTTCTAGGCTATTGTCCATTGGCACTTTGCCCTCTTGTTCTTTTGCATGGGGGGACCCGAAGAAGCTCATCCTTGAGAGAATTTCTGGGGTCTCTGGCAGGTAACCCTTGGTTGTGTGTTGCCAGGTTAAAATGCTGCAGAATGGGTACAGTTTATTAGCATTAAGAGGGTGTTGAAGACAGAGACATTGCTCTTGGTAAGCAGGAAATAAGGTTTAAAAAAATGGACTCGTCTATTAGAAGCTCTGCTTAGCTGACTGATTGCTCTTATTCCTAGCACTTGATCTTGAGATGAGGTAACGCTTTTGGAGAGGAAAAACCTAGAACGACCCAGACTCTAAGGACTAACATTCTCCTAGTTGTAGAGAAAAAGCAGCTACAAGTTTTTCCCTAGTCCGTTGACTAGGTGTGTGAGGTCCCTGCCTTTCTACAAGTCATAGCTTATGTCCCTGGGTTTTAAGTTAAAGGAAGATGGACAGAACCCAGTCTTTCTCATAGGAGGCACAGATAGCACCTCATCTGAGGATTCCAGCTGAAGCCAAATGAACCACATTGGGCAACAACACAGTGACCACAGAATGTGGCTGAGCTGCCGTTTAGTCTTGGCAGTGAACAATACCCAACAGAGACTAGCTTGCTGCCATGCCATGCCCATGTGTTTTGAAGACTACCTGGCTGCCAAAGGCAGCACTCTCTGAGAAGCCAGAGAGGAGGAGCTCAGTGCCAACCCCCTGCACGTGTATATGGCCCTTCAGAACTGCAAGCCCGAGCTGCCCCTTCCCCCAGACCTGCTCACCTGCTCCCTATATCTAGTCACCTTCCCTTTGCAGTCTTCAGGTATAGCCATTCTTCCTGTTGATGGTGTGTGTTTGTATCTGTGGGAGAGATCCATAGGGGAAATGTTCAATCACAACTTACCTTACCGTGCTATTTCATTCAATGCTGTTGCTTCGGCTCTGACATCTTTGTTGTTTTTCAGTTGTGTCTGAATCTTCATGACCCCATTTGGCGTTTTCTTGGTGGATCCTGAAGTGGTTTGCCATTTCCTTCTCCAGCTCATTTTACAGATGAAGCAACTGGTGCAAAAAGGCGTGAGTGACTTGCCCAGGGTCACACAGGTGTGTCTGAGGCCTGATCTGAAGACTTATCAGGAAGATGTCTTCCTAACACAAGGCCTGGCCCTCTATCCACTGCACCAACTAGATGCCCAAGACATACATGTAGCAGACAAAATGCTGGATTTGGAGTCAGAGGACTTGGATTTGAATTTTGATTCTGCTATTTAATGTCTTGGGCAAGTTAATTTTTCTGGGGTATCAGTGTTCCTATCTGCAAAATGAGAAAGTTGGGCTAGCTGACTTCTGATCTCCCTTTCGGCTCTAAATCTACTGTTGATAACTATTAAACAGAAATGAATCAATAGAGGCTTGAACAGATGGATTCAATCCATGGAAGTAGGATGGCCTGCCTGGCAGCCATTTCTTCCCACCATCCCTACTGTGCCAATCATGTCATGAAGAATGGTAATGGCGGATCAGGCCCTGGACCTGGTGTAACAGGAGCTAGCTGACCCAACAGAGATGAGTTAGATTCAGATCCTAGTTCTTCTACCTCCTACTCAGGTGATCTCACATACGTCAGTATCCTCCTATCTGAAATGAGGGGGTTCTGCTAAATGATTGCTAAGGCCCCTCCCAGTTCTAAATCCACAAACAGGGAAAGCAGAAGAAGATACAGTTTTCTAGTAATTGTTCAAACAGCAGAATGACTCAGCAAGGCCCGGCAGAATGGAGAACTCGGGGGCGTTTGCATTCCTAATAGGTCACCAGGCTCCCCAATTGCAGCACTTTCCAGAGGGAGGATAAGTCCTCTCTGGGTGCTTTTCTGCCCAGAATTGTAAGTACTTGTTTAACAAATTACCCAGTGAAGTAATTTGGGGCCTGAGAACTATGTACAGATTATGGTGGGCAGTAAATCTGAAATGCACTGAAATGAATGGCAGTTATTACAAAAGTAATTTAATTACATTACCCGATAAGATAATGGGCAGAATTAATTTCAGAGAGAGAGAGAGAGGAAGAGAGAGAGAGAGGAATGGATAGACAGAGGGAGACAGAGAGAGAGAGAGAAAGGGAGAGACAGAGACAGAGAGAGGGAGGCAGAAAGAGAGAGAGAGAGAGAGAGAGAGAAAGAGAGAAAGAGACAGAGCTGCAGCATGCCTGAAAGGCTTTTGACCTGAGCAAAGTTAAACAGCCCTCTCCTGTCTCCTAGGCAGCAGAATAATAAGCCTAACAAACATTTATGAAGTGCCTACTGTGTTCAGAGTACTGTGCAGGAAGAGACACACAGACCATCTTTCCAGACTGATTTCCTATTATTCCCCTTAATGAATTCCACACCACAGCCTATGGCCGTTTTTCCATACATGGCATTCCAATATTCTGCCTCCAGACCTTTGTATGAGTTGTCTCTCCATGACTGGAATGTAATGTTCTCCCTGCTCACCTCCACCTCTTAAGAATCCTTCCAGGCCCTTCGAGGTTTAGATTAGATGCCATTTTCTACAGGAGACCTCTTCTGACCCAATACCAGGGGTGAGGAACCCATGGCCTCGACGGCACATGCAGCCCTCTAGGTCCTCAAGCGAGGCCCTTTGATTGAATCCAAAATTAAGAAGATTTGTTTTGTGGAGTTTGGATTCAGTCAAAGGGCCTCACTTGAGGACTGAAAAGGCCACATGTGGCCTGGAGGCCAAAGGTTCCCCAGTCCTGTCCTATACTCTCTGTCTTCTCCCCCGCCCACTCCAGAGTAACACACATGGATAAAAACACAAGTTTGTGGTTTTTTTTACATGTTTACATGTTTTTATTTCCACATACCTGGCATTTATGGCGCATAGTAGGTGGGTAATAAAGGTTTGTTTGACAGAGTCACAAGACAGAGTCTTTGCCTTCAGGATAGCATGGTCCTCAGAAATTTTGTGCCTGGGGGGGATAGCTACCTCTCTCTCTGTCTGTCTCTGTCTCTCTCTTTCTTTCTATCTCTCTCTGTCTCTGTGTCTGTCTCTCCCTGTGTGTTCCCTTCTCTGAAGGAGAAATTAACAGGAAATCCCCCACAAGGGGGGCAAAGGAAAAACCAAAAACTCAGAAGAATCTAAGGGCGCTCTGGGAGTCAGCTTGCTCATGACCAGACTTTGCCACTGTCCTATTGTGTCACCAACTGATTTCCCTTTATCAAGTAGCTTCTACTGAGGAGAAAAGCGTAACCTGCAGAATCCAAGTTATCACTCAACATTATCATTGCCCCGTCCCAACCTCCCATTTCCTCCCCGGAGAAATGATAATAATATTTCAAACAGATAAGAGAGAAATAGAGACTAGAGAATGAGAATTATGGATAAGGAACAGTATAAAGAAGAGTATAAAATATATATATATATAAATAAAACAGTATGAAAGGACTGCTGTTTATATTTGATCTTGGAGGTGATAAGAAGCCGCTGGGATTCTTTTGAGGAAAGAGGTGATGGGATCACACCTATGTTTTAGGAAAGTCACTTCGGTGACTGAGTGGAGGATGGGTTGAAGGGAGAAGTGACTTGAAGTAAGGAAGACCAATCAGGAGACTATTGCAGATGTCTAGGAAGGTGGTGATTTAGCCCTACCAGGGTCAAGGAATATGTGGCCTTAAGGCCAAATAGGCCCCTCTAGGTCCTCAAGTGCAGCACTTTGACTGAATCTAAACTCCCTGTTCTGTGAACTAAGAATTGATTGGATATGCGGGGTGACTGATAATGAAGAGTAGAAGATGATTCTGAGTGCTTGGAAAGAGATTAGTGCTTTCAAATGTAATAGAGAAGTTCAGAAGAAAGATGTATGAAAAGGATTGAGTTCAGTATTGGACATGTTGAGTTTGACATGCCTAGAGAACATCCAGTCTGAAATATCCAAGAGGGGATTGGAGATGCACAAATGGAGGTCGGTGGAAGGACTGGGGCTAGATAAAGAGATCTAGGCATCTCCACAGAGATAACAATTAAGCCCGAAGGAGCAGATGAGTAAGAAAATTTATAGAGAGAAGAGGACCTAGGACAGATCCTTGGCGTACACTCACAGGGGATTTGATATAGAAAATGAACTAGCAAAGAAGATTAAGAAGGAGCAGTCAGACAGATTGGAGAAGAACCAAGAAGGTTATTATACTGTTTGAATTTAACTTTCTTGATGGAAAGCTACGATGCTTTAAAAAATAATCATAATAATAAAAGAAGGTTGGTTTTAGAAAAACACAGAAGACTTGAATGAAATAATGCAGAGTGAAGCAAGCAACACCAAGAGACCATTGTACACAGTAACAGCAATATTATTTGAAGAGTAACTGTGAATGACTAAGCTATTCTGAGTAATATGATCATTCAAATTAACTACAAAGGACTTAGGAAGGAAAATGCTACCAACCTTTGGAGAAAGAGCTGAGACATGGACGTATGTGTTGTATGGTTCCACACAAATATCTACATCAAGTGTTGACCTTCTCTAATGGAGGGTTGGAGAGAGGGAGGGAGACAATGTAAAATTCAAAATGTGACAAATAACCAGACAGATCAACAAACAAATAAACAGATAAATAGGGAAGAAAAAAATCTAACTTTATGTGACTAGAGATTGAATCCAAAATGCTGCCAGACCTTGGTAACTCTCCAGGAAGGCTGGAGATGTTTTGGGTTCCCCCAGATTATGGATCCTTATTTTGGGTCCCCTTACCCAGGTCTTATTTTGAGTCTCCCTCCCCTCATGCTTGTGTTTGGAATTCTCTTATGTTTTGGCTTTGCCAAAATTTTATTGAATGTTTCTATTTACTGATACTCATCTCAATCTACCCTGCTTTCAATTTGTCCTCTTTGCAAAATTGCTTAATGTCTTATTTGTCATTTGAACGGTTCCTGTGAAGATACCCTTGTCTAAATCCTTTATAATTTAAACCCTCCAGAGGCTGGACAAGAGGAAGCCATAGCTCCTTTCCAGTTTGCTGTCCTCTACCTAATAAATAACCTAATAAATTTCTGTCTAAAACTATTTCAGATTAACAAATAATCTGACAATTTTATTTCTAAAACTATTTCAGATGTGGGAGTTTGTTCTCATGAACAATAATCCTTACAATAACCCTGGGAAGTAGATGTTTCTATTTATCATTCCCAGTTTACACATGAGGAAATGGAGGCAAAAAGAGACTAAGTGACTTGCCCAGGGTCACACAGCTGTTAAGTGCCTAAGGTCAGATTTAAACTGAGGTCTTCCTGACTCCAGGTTGAGTGCTGTATCTACTCTATCCACTATCTTATCACCTGGATGACCAGATAAAGGAAATATTTTCATTGAATTTCAGAGCTGGAAGGAATCTTAGAAAGCATTTAGTCCACAGTTGTCAAGCTCTCTGCCCATAGCCTACAAATATAAAACTCCAGTGCAGATCAAACCAGATTAAAAAACATTTTAATTTATTTAAGTAATATAATTTCCTAATTGCAATAGAGAAATTTTTAATAAAATATGTAAAAGGAAACCCCCACAACATAATAATGTTAATGGGAGATTTTCTGAGTGACTATGGGCCATCAGGGATCCTTTCTTATTTAAGTTGGGATCACTGCTTTAGTCCATCTCCCTCCATTTATGGGTGAAAATGGGTCCATCAAAAGTAAGAGATTTGGCCAATGTCATACACCTTAGCCATCAACTGGTGTGGATCTAATAACAACGGCTGACTTTTATCCAACATACAATACATCATGTCCTTTGACTCTCTCCACAGCCCTGTGAGACTGCTCCTGTCTTTTCATTAGAAAAGGAAATTGGTGCTCAGAGAGCCATGAGCACAGTTAATAAATGACAGAGGCAGGTCTCCTGAGGCCTCAGGGCTGGGGTCCAACCAAGTCCCCAGAACAATTGTTAAATTTTCAGTGCAGGCATTTATACCTCAGAAATCTTGCAGCTGGTCTCAAGGAGGTGATGGAAAAAACGTTAATTGTGCAGATTAAATTTAAGTGCTTTTTTTTTTGAGAGCCAACTGGTAAAACACTTGTTGGCACACCATTAGTCCAGGTCTGGTATTTTTTCTACTGTACCTTACTTCCTACCTTTGACCACACCCGTGTCTAAATCAGCCTATGAACTACGATTACTACACCGGCTGGAAATGTCCATACACCCTTAATTATTATTAATCACTATATAGGAAGGAGTTGGAAAAGAAAATGGCAAGCCACTCCAGTGTCTTTGCCAAGAAAACCCCAAATGGGGTCACAGAGTCAGACAAGACTGAAAATGATTGAACACAAACATACATAGGAGGGAGTACACTCACTCTGGCTCATTCTCTCTGAACCAGGCTGCTAAACCTACCCCTGTGGATGCTAGGACGCTGAGGTCTGGGGGTTTTCTTATGGGTTTAGGTCCCTACCAGCTGTGTTCTCCATCTGATAGGGGTCTATAATTAGGACTCAGTTCCATTTAACCATGTCACATCCAGTTGCTTTTACAAAAGAATATTTATTCAAAAGATATAACAAGCAAATTGCTTATCATCTTAAGGAAGGAGGAAGAAAATTTGGAACTCAGAATTCTTTTAAAAATGCATATTAGGGGCAGCTAGGTGGTGCAGTGAATAGACCACTGGCCCTGAAGTCAGGAGGACCTGAGTTCAAATTTGGCCTCAGACACTTGCCACCTAACTAGCTGTGTGACTTGGGCAAGTCACTTTACCCCAATTGCCTTGCCTTCCCCCCTCAAAAAAAAAATAAAATTAATGTTAAAAATCATTTCTACATGTAATTAGAAAAAATAAAATGCTATTTAAAAAATAATAACAATAAATCATATATTTATTTTTATAGAAAAAATCTGAAACTTTGGGTACAACCATAATCACTGAAAATTAATTCAGTGTTTATCATTATGGTCACACATTACTAGAAACACAAAAATAAAATTTATGAAAAACAAAACAAAAAGATGCAGCAAGAAAAAAAGCACAGACATTTCTCCCAATGCTTCTAGGGTATATGTACTTTCCCCTGCTCGATCTTAGGGTAGGTTTAAATTTTAATTCAATTCCTATGCAATATTTGTCCCGCCAACTTCATTATCCAAAGGCTATCACCACATCCTAACCTTGCTTCCTGACTATGACCATAACATTTAATCTCTTTGACTATTATGTTATGTTATAATACGGTATGCTATGTTGTGTTGTGTTGTATTATATTATGTTATATCATATTGTGTAATTTCCTAAGCCTCAGGTGTCTTAAGGAACTGACATTTCTTCCCCAATTAGAATAGCTGGCCTAAATGCAGGAAGACCAAAATTTAAGTTCTAACTCTTCCATATTTACATATATGGCTGTGCTTCCATGGGCAAGTCACTTAACAACGCTTAGTTTCAGTCTCCTTATCTGTAAACTCTAAGGTTGCAAATCAAGTCAAGGCAGAAAACATTTATTAACTGATCACTATGTGCTGGACAGATGGGGGCATATGGATAGAGTGCTAAGCCTTGAGGCAGGAAGATCTGAGTTCAAATCCAGCCTCAGATACTAGGCAAGTCACTTAACCCTGTTTGCCTCTGTTTCCTCATTTGTAAAATGATCTGGAGAAGGAAATGGCAAACCACCCGATATCTTTGCCCAGAAAACCCCAAATGGGGTCACAGAGTCATGACTGAACAACAACACTATGCCAAGTGGAAGTCTACAAAAAAGACAAAAACCATCTTTACCTTAACATGTAAACAGCTAGATACAAATCTAGAGGGTAAGTTAGAGATTCTCTTGGAGAGAAGCCGATAGCGTGAGGGGGAGCAGGCAAGGCTTCTGACAGAAGGTGAGTCTTTAGTTGAGACTTGAAGAGGAAGCCAGGGAGATCAGAAGGCAGTGACAAAGCAGGAAAGCATTCCAGGCACACTTTTCACTAAAGGGCACCGAGTTTGGACTTGGAGTGTCTTGTCTATGGAACCACAAGGAGGTCGGTGTCACTGAATTGGAGAGTATGGGCAGGAAAGTATAAGACCAGCTGGAAGGGGCCAGGATCCTGGAGATAATGGGGAGTAAATGGAGTCTGTTTGAATAGGAGAGTGACATGGTCAGACTTGCTCTTTGGGCTGACCATTTTGGCTGCTGACTGGAAGATGGAATGGAGTGAGGAGAGATTTAAGGCAGGGAGACCAATCAGAAGGCTATTGCAATTGGCCAGGCATAAGATGATAAAGGCCTGCACCTGGATTATGGCTGTGCCAGAGGAGAAAAGGAGGTATATATAAGAAAGATATTTCAAAGGTAAAAATCTAGTCTTACAAACAAGTTTGTGGACCCCAGATTAAGAACCCCTGGACAAATGGGATTCCCCAAGCCAAATCTCACAGAGAACAAAACCTGAGTGTCCAACTGAGCCAATCAAAGCTATTCAATTTATGATACTCTCCTAAGGACTTGAATCTCCCCAATATCACTATGAAATACACGGGAGCATCTAGCCTGATGTGCCTCCCCGTTATATCCCCAAATCTAAATCAAGGCAGATAAGGTAGAATCATCTCATTCTTCTACTTAAAGAATGAAGAAATGTCATTGGATAATACTAATGAAGGAAACGAGGGTCTCCAATGAGACAAAGTACGCAAAGTGCTCTGCCAACGTTAAAGTGTTAGGTAAATGTGAGTTGTTTTTGTTGTAAAGTAAAATGAGTTTGAATTAGTCTGAAAGGGAATTGGAGCTTTGAATACGGAGTCAGTGGCTTCAAATCCTTACTCTTAAACCTAACATCTCTGTGACCTAGGGCAGGTCACTTAAGGACCCCTGGGCCTTAGTTTCTTCACCAATTAAATGAGAAGATTGGACAGATGGTCTCTAAGACCCCTTCTAAGATTTGTATTTATGATTCTCAGACAGTGAAGTTGAAAGAACACCATTGTGGAGTGTGTTCTAATCCCTCCTCTGAGGTTTACTACCTCTTGTGAGCTAGGGTGAGTAATCTAACTCCTACCTGTATCACCTTGGGTGAGTCATTTAACTATGATCTAGCTAGCTAGCTACCTGATCTATAGATCCATGATCCTAAGGCAATCGAAGCCTGAATTCTTTTCATTCTTAAATTTCTCAGTTTTGTTTCCTTCTCTCTTTAGGCCTACAAATGATCCCTACCTTCATTCTCAGTCTTATCTCTACCTCTCCAGGCAGGGCAAAGCCCAGTTGGTGACTCTCTGGGCTAGGCTGTTGAACCATCAGATAAGTTCTTTGCTTTATGTGACCGTACAAAACTGAAAAATGGAAAAAAAAAACCTATCCCTTCAATTTGAAGTCAGAATGGGTCAGAATTTCTCCCTTTGGGAGTTAAGACAATAACTAACCCCTAGAACCTTATTCAGTTCCCTTTAAATCTGACTCCATTGTCTTTGGGCAGTTTTTAAGTCTTTTGTAAGACTGTTAATCAGGCATTCCTGGGAACTAGTCTTCCCTGTGTCTTTTCACCACTCTCCAGAGTCCTAGATACTAGTGTGATAGCTGCCTTAGAGGGAGAATAAAAGAGGAGCCCTTTGAACCAAAGATGTTTTATTTCTTCATCTCCCATTTACTGTAAGATGGGCTAAGGATTGGCTTTTAACTTAGAGTATTGAGTTGGCTTGGCAGGTTCTGTTCTCTTTCAAATTTGCATAAATCGCAATAAAAGTTCAGTTGAGAAACGATTAGCAAGGAGTGCAGCTTGTCTGCAGAAACTCAATACCCTTTGGAAACGGTCCTGTTCAGGGCTATTAGCATGATTTTTTTTCCAGTGTCAGGAGCGCCACCTGCTGGGCATTTACTAGAGAGCAGTTGTTAACTAGATAAGGGATTTCCAGATTGGGGGGAGGAAATGCTCTCCCTCACCATCTCCATCTGCATGATCCCTTGGTCTCTTTCAAGATTCACCTTAAATCTCACCATTTGCAGAAGGCTTCTATCACCAAGAACTCTCTACACCAATGAAATCCCAAGTCTAAAACAAATCCAAGTCTACTGCTATCTCTCTACAGTGAAATAATACTACTACACATTTCTATAATATTTTTAGGGTTACAAAGACCTTATTCAATAACCCTCCTGGATAGATGATGCAAGAATTGTTACTCCTGTCTTATAGACGAGGAAATGAGGGGAAATGTGGCATTGTGGATAGAGTACTGGACCTAGAGTCAGGAAGACGGGTTTGAATCTTGCCTTTGACCCTAACTGGCTTTGTGACCCTGGGGAACTCCTCTGGACTCAGGTGCCTTTCTAAAGTGGGAAGAGTGGCAGTTGAGGGACAGTAAGGTCAATTGATTTGCCTTTGGCAAATAGTAAGCCTTAAAGCTGAATTTAAGCCAGGATGTTGGCTCTACGGGAAGAGAATGTGCATTTATTAAGCACCTAGCAAGGCTTGTCAAATATTATATCATTCGATGTTCACAACCAGCCAGTGAGGTAGGCATATTTATTATTCCCATTTCACAAGTAAGGAAACCGAATCAGACAGAAGCTAAGTGATATTGTCCAAGGTCATGTTTGATCTCGGGTCTTCCTGACTCCAGGCATTACCTAGCTGCCTCCTGTAAGGCCTGGGTCTATACCTTCTAGTCTTAAGAGGGTTGTTTAGATCTCTGGTGTCAAACTCAAATAGAAAATAGGGCTACTAATCCTTCCATAAGGATTTGTGCTAGCCACATATTGACTTAGTATTAAATTTTAATACTATCTGTCTTTTATTATATCGCAGTCCTCCAGTTTTTCTTTTGTTAAATGTCTCCCAATTATACTGTAACCACTCTGGGACATGCCCTCATATGCAGGGGAATATCGTTGTAAATGAGGACTATGAGGAATTCAGAGAGATGTGGGATAATATCATGAACTGATACAAAGTGAAATAAATAGAACCAAGATATGAAACAATATAATTCTCTCACTACAATTGTGTAAATGGAAAGATTACAAAGGGAGGTCAAATTGTAAGTAACTGAAAAAACCAGTGAGGTCTGAGAGAAAAGGGTAAGAGAAGGAAAGGGAACAGGCATTTATAATACAGGCACTTTTACAAATACCTCATTTGATCCTCACAACCACCCTGTGATGCTAAAATTATTCCCCTCTTAGAGCTGAGAAAAGTGAGTTAATCAGAGTTCAAGTGACTTACTTGCTTGAGGTCACACAACTATGTCTGAGGCTATATTTGAACTCAGGTCTTCCTGATTCCAGGTCCAGTGCTCTATCCATTGAATCCCACGCCACCCCCAGTTGCCTCCAGAAGAAATAACAAAAACATTCATTCATTCTCAAGACAGAGAGGAGCAGGGCAGCTAGAACAGGATATTGTATACACTGTCAAATATGTTCATTCTATCATGTTTTTGCTGAATTCTATTCTGTCACAAGGAAGATTCTGTTTGGAAGTGACATAGAGGTGACTGACAGAAAGACAAAATTAATCAAGTAGGTGGTTTTTTAAAATCACACCACTTGGACTCCTGGATGCTTAGTAAGACCAGTCCTGCTCTTTCAGGCTGGAACAGGCACCACCTTTTCCTTTCAGCTCATCATGGCCAACCTCTCCTAGCCCTGGTGATGAGTCACAGGTTCTCTACTCCTGACCTAGCATTTAGGGCAAGGTCAGAAAGCCAAAGAAAGACTATTACTTGAAAAACTCCCAAGATCCATCTAGAAAAATATAGGCCTCCCCCTTCCCTCCTGCAATGTTTCCAGTCTCTGGCCAGAGGACAGGAAACAATATTCTTCAAGTTCTTTTCTCCAAGGGAGATCAGATGCTTTGGAAAGATCCCCTGCAATATTCCAGAGGCCCCAGACTGAGATAATATTTATTTCCTGGCTTCGTAACTCTGTTCTCTAGCCAGATGATAAAATACAATTTAAAAAAAAAAAACACCCAATATTGATAGCTTAGTTAAATGAAGGAGGCATGTATGAGAAGGGGGAATCTGCTGTCTGTAGTCTAGGAAATATTCCCAGCTCATATCTTGAGCTCCTATCAACTTTGTACTAGTCTATAAATCCTAGAGTTTACATCTTTTAAATTCCTTTATAATTTATTGCCAGTACCAGTCACTGTGCCCTTCTTACATAATGCGGAATACAAAAGAATGGCTTGGTTCTTTAAGGCTTTTGTCAGCAACCTAAAGCTCAGAACAAACTGAGACTGGCAGTGAAGACTCTGAAAAACAAAAAGGGCTTCTCCCCCTTTTTTCTTTTCTTTCTTTCTTTTTTCTAGCTATTTAGGGGCAGCAGGAAGATCAAAGAAGGGATAGCACTAGAGTAGATAGAATGATGTTAATGGACAATGGATAAAAGGCTGAACCACTCAACTCTTATTTTGTTTTTCTTTAATTAAGGAGAATTCTTCAGACTGGGAAGGATAGAATAGAATGGTTTCATAGGGAGCTGAAATCCAAGATAAGTAAGAGGGCACCCAGCTGCCCTCAATGACTTTGAGTTACCTCTCTGGGACCAAGCATATCTCAGGGTTCTAAAAGAATTGACAGCTGAGCTGTTGGATGAGCCTCTGAAATGTCTAGAATAGGAGAGGAGCCATAAATTTCATCATAACAGCTGTTGGTCTTAATGAAAAAGAAAGAAAGAAAGAGAGAGAGAGAGAGAGAGAGAGAGAGAACAAGAGAGAGAAAGGAAGGAAGGAAAAGAAAAAGAGAGAAGAAAGGAAGGAAGGAAAAGAAAAAAGGAGGGAGGGAGGGACAGAGAGAGAGAGAGAGAGAGAGAGAGAGAGAGAGAGAGAGAGAGAGAGAGAGAGAGAGAATAATTCAAACCATAGACCAGTGAACTAAATGATATATTCTTCAAAGCTCAGCTAAAGCACCATTTGCTAGGCTAGGCTTTTTCTGGTCACCACCCCCCTTCCTCCTCTACCCCATCCCAATTACTTTATATTTCTTTTATGTCTTAGATGAGGCAACATGGAATAGTGGATAGAGAGTCTTGGAGACAGGAAGATCCAGGTTTAAGTCCTGAGCTGACCCATAGTGGCTGCATGACCTTGGGCAAATCATTTGTAGTTTCAATTACCCTGGGAACTCTCTAAGAATAGAATTTGCAGAGAAGGTACCAACCTTCATCGTGTACAGCCTGGTACACAGTAGAAGCTTAATAAATGGTTATTAACTAAGTAGAGGAAGCTTCTCCTTGGGGGTTTCTTAAACTAATATAAATGACAACCTGGATAAAGGTTGTCCTATTTTAGACATCTCAGAGGCTCATTCAACAGCTCAACTGTCACTTCTGTTAGAACCCTGGGACATGGTTGGTCCCAGGGAAGAAACTCAAAGTAATTGAGGGCAGCTGGGTGCCCTCTTACTGACCTTGGATTCCAGTTTCCTATGAAAGCATTCTATTCTATCCTTCCAGAGAGAGATGGATGAGAGACATAGAGAGAGAGAAACAGAGAGACAGAGACAGAGATGAGACACAGAGAAAGACAGAGACAGAGAGAGACAGAAAGAGTGTTACATGTGAAAGGTCTGATAAAAGAAAAAGTATATTTTCCATGAACTTTTATGTGAACATATTTCCTCTGAGAGACCATGAGCTCCTTGAGGGCTGGAACTGTTTCATTTTTCCTTCTCTGTATCCCTGCACCTAGTACAGTTTCCTGTAGTAGGTACTTAATAAATGATTGTTCATTGATTAACTTCCTTAACAAAATTTGAAAATTTATTATTGAAGCAATGATTTGTAAACATAAAGTAAATGAAACAGTGACCGCTAAGAGACAGCTTGGGCTAACCAGGAGCAAGTCATGCCAGATTGACCTGATTTCCACTTCTGGAAAGTTATTAGGGAAAAGGAATTATTAGATTGGTTGATCAGTAGTCAGTCTACTGAAAAGCTTTGTGGACATCATTCAATGAACATTTTTGAAGCACCTAGTAAGCATGAGGTACTCTAGTAGGTGCTGGGCATTCAAGAATAAATAAAATGTCTTGTCCTCTTACGTTCCATAAAAGACAATGTAACATGTACACAGATGAGGATGTGTAGTAAGATCTCAACCCACATGTGTACTCACTAGCTGGCCACAATTTCAGATGACACAAAGCTAGTAGGGATAGTTAATATGCTGGCTAACAGGATCAAGATCCAAAACTATTTTGATATGATACAACAATGGGCCAGATATAATCAAATGAAATTGGGTAGAGATAAATGCAAAGTCCCATAAGAGGGTTCAAAAAATAATTTTACAAGTACAAGATGGATGAAGTAGGCTAAAAAAATGGTTGACATGAAAAAAGATCTGGTGGTTGGGTAGATTGCAGTCTTAAACTGAGTCAGTAGTGTGAACCACATTAAAAAAAATCTAGGCTGCTATATAGGGCATATGGAGGCCTACTCCAAGAGTAGAGTAAGACCCTCCTTCCTCTAGCATCTTCTTGACAAAGTATGTATTCCCTAGACAAGGTCTTAATTATCCTTGTCTGAATTCAGTTCTTATTGCCCCACTTCTTTGTTCTATCACTGACTCAAGTTCATGGTTAATTCACACACTTGAGTTATATTTAGCTTTTGAAAATAGAGTACACGTAGGGGCAGCTAGGTAGCACAGTGAATAGATCACCGGTCCTGGAGTCAGGAGGACCTGAGTTCAAATTCGACCTCAGACACTTGACACACTTACTAGCCATGTGACTTTGGGCAAGTTACTTAACCCCAACTGTCCTCCAAAAAGAAAAAAAAAGAAAATAGAGTATACACAAATTCAGGGAAAATTTGAAAAAGAGTTTGGACAGAGAAACTCACAGGATTATACAGATTCTTAGAGGAGGACGAGACTAACCATGAGCATTTTCAACTCATCAGTCCTGAGATCTCTCCTTTTCAAGGTGTCTCCATTCAAGTTAGCACTGTAAGTTTCAGATCTAATACAAACTGTTCAGTTAGTCATTAAAAACTCCTTTTAAAAATTCAGAATTTAATGAACACCAGAGAGAGAGAGAGAGAGAGAGAGAGAGAGAGAGAGAGAGAGAGAGAGAGACGGTGGGGGGGAAAGGGGAGAGGGAGAGAGAGAATTTTATGTGAAACCATGGATCTCTATTATATATAGCTTACTCTTTAAAAGTATATAATAAATTTAACAAGTTATTTTCAAAGACGTTCTGCTTCTCTGCATTTCCTCCAAATTTCCTTCTGTCCCTTCTTAAAGTTTTCAAAGGTCCTCTTTTATTTATTTTTCTTTTCTTTTGGTTACATGGTCACTATTCACCTCACAAATAAAAACACAAACCTTGAAACTAATAAGCAGTTAAGTAAAGCAAACGCATGCATTCACCATATCCAAAACTGTCTATTTCATCCTGCACCTGGGCTCTATGACCCCTCAGTTGGGAAGTGGGCAACAGACTCCATCTTTGGTCCCCTGGAGGCATGTTTGGTTATTGCATTGATCAGAATTCTTAAGTCTTTCAAAGAAGCTTTTTTTTTTTGAGGGGGGAAGGCAAGGCAATTGGGGTTAAGTGACTTGCCCAAGATCACACAACTACTAAGTGTGATCAAGTGTCTGAGACGAAATTTGAACTCAGGTCCTCCTGACTCCAGGACCAGTGATCTATTCACTGTGCTACCTATCTGCTCACAAGTAGCTTTTCTTTATGGTATCATTCTCATTATATAAAATGTTCTCATTCTGCTCACTTAACTCCATCAGTTTCTATGAGCCTCCCCAGGTTTCTCTGAAACTGTCTCTTTTGTCATTTCTTGAGGTGTAATAATGCTCCATTACATCTATGTACCAGAATTTGTTCATCCATTTTCCAACCTAAGGGCATCCATCCCTCTTAGTTTCCAGTTCTTTCAGTTTGTCATGTAAGGCCCATCACAGTTGGATTCCATTTTATATTTCCAAGTTTATTTTACATCATTCCTTTTCATGTACTCTATGTTCCAGCCAAAACTGACCCACTTGCTCCATGAATTTGACATTCCACGTCCTGCTCCAATGCCACCAGATCGTTCCAAGTTCTTGGAAAACACTTTCTTCTCTTCTCTACATATTAGGATTCCTGACTCCCTTCCAGGTTCAGCTCGTCCCACCTCCTATGGGAAACTTTTCTTGATGTTCCCAGTTCAGTGCTTCTCAAAAGGTGTGCAATAGTACTCTGGTAGGCTGCAAAAATGTAGATGTTACTGCACATTAAAAAAAAATGTATGTTTCTTCATCTAATATAAATTTTACTAACTAAACATTCATAATATGGTAAGTATAATAGGTACAAAATAAACAAAGCTTGTTTATTATAACATACTCATTAAATCCAAAACACGTCAGATCTTAAACTCACAAAAAAACTCAACAAACATGGCACTGACTATATGCAAGCTTCCCAAGACTACCCACAAGTGTTCCCAACTTCACTGTACTCCAGCTCCTAATGGCCAAGAATACTGCGGCCCAAGCAAAAAGCTTGAGAACCATTCCTCAGATTGTTCATGCTCAGCCTTAGCTCTTACAATTACATATTTATCCATATCTGTTTATGTGTTCATTCTTGCAGTAGGATATAAGTTCCTTAAAGGCAGGGACATTTTATCATGTTGTCTTAATATCCCTAACATGTAACACAATTCTTTCCCCCTGGCAGGTGCTTAATGAAGTACTCATTGGATTAGATTGTATTGGACTTTACAGGTCTTTGTGGTAAAACAGATAATCCTCACCACTCCAATGTCAATCCACCCCAATGTCAATCCACTCCAAAGCAGTTTTCTTAACTATTTATGGACCTTTGGTCTGATCACCCTGTCCTTTATTTGATATTTCATTACCTTAGTGTCTGCATGGGAGCTAATGACACGGATTCTGATGTATGCAGAAAAGACATAATAAGCCACCAAAATGTATTGAGACATCCTTAAGATTGAAATCTGTCTATGTAAGTTCAGAACTGTGGTTCTAAGCCATGGGTTACAGTGCAACGAGACAGGTACAGCATTCAGAAGGGAGGTTATGGTGTATTGTATTCTTCCTGCCCTGACTGGACCATAGGCATGCAGAAAGCAAGCATATCTGACCCACATTTTACACATGCCCATGATTCAGGCTGTCTCTGGATCATTAATTCTTGCCACCTTTTAGGAAAGACATTGACAAACTGGAGTATGCTCAGAGGAGAACAAGAATGGTGAGGAGACTGGAAAAGATGCCAGATGCAGATCAGTGGAAAGAATTGGGCCTATTTAAGCTGAAGGTAAGAAGATTTAAAAACCCTAGAAGATTTCAGGAGTGTGATTTGATGGGGTGGTCTAGTGTAAGAGGGCATGAACATTACTGCTATTTGGCCACAGCAATAAAGGTTGGGTGACTACTTATCAGGAAGGTAACCAAAGGAATTCTCAGGGCACTTTTTGTCCCTACAACCACACAGGTCTTCCTTGGGGCAAACAACAGGAAACACACCCTCAAGGGAAAGAGCTTCTCTGTGGTGCAGGCACCAAGAGACCAAGTGGGTCAGATGGTAG
The DNA here is from genome assembly GCA_028627135.1 of Pseudochirops cupreus. Classification (NCBI taxonomy): domain Eukaryota; kingdom Metazoa; phylum Chordata; class Mammalia; order Diprotodontia; family Pseudocheiridae; genus Pseudochirops; species Pseudochirops cupreus. The sequence goes on along the minus strand of CM053584.1, from coordinate 44,453,850 downwards.
CTTACTAGTTTAACTAATTCTTATTCACTATGCCCTAAGGCCGGGTATTATTTTCTGTTGAAAAACTGGGAGAACTTGCAGAGTCATTTAAATTCAGCACCCTGGAACAAATCCCCATCGCTTCACCCTAGTTATAACTCTGGGTAGTCCTATTGACATCCAGGTCAAACTAGTGAGGATTCCTTCCATCCCCGATTCCATGACGAACCTTCTAGTCTTGTTTATGGGGGGCAGCATAAGATAGTGGAAAAAAGCACAGGGCTTGGAGCTATGATACATGGTCAATTCTCATCTCTAACCTTTATTAACTAGGTGACCATATATAAGCCATTTAAACTTCTTGACCCCATCTGTAAAATGAGAAATAATATTTACACTGCCTACCCTGCATTCTTGTTGTGAAGATATCCCTACATAAACCTTACAAAGCTATAGTAATACTTATTATTATTTATGGGCCTGCAATGGCTTTTCCTTCACAACGTCGATGTTTGGGCTAATTTGGTCTGGGGTTTGGGTTATGTCTTAGATCTTCTTAAGTGAAGCTAATATCCACAGTGTCAAGTCACAGATTCCTTAAGCATTCAAGTACTAAATAATTTAATAAACATGTATACATATATGTATGTATATGTGTGTATATATATACACATGCATGTACATATACACATGCATATACATATATATATATACACATACATGTCTGTATGTGTATATATACATAGTATATATGCACCTACAGTAGAGAATTTCATATGTTACTAGTCAGGACTACAGACTGGGTTGGGAAAACACGGGACCAGACCATTCCAATTTTAATAGGAGTCTAGGATGACACTGAGGTTATGACCCTGGGAAACTGGAAGAAGGTTGTTGTCATCAACAAAAACAGGAAAGTCTGAAAAAAAATGGGTTGAAAGAGATCCTCACTTTTCCTGCATGACCAGCCTACCTCCTTTTCTCATCAAACTCTTCAAAAATAGTGTCTTTTAAGTTACTTCTTAAGTACAAGCTACTGATGACGACATGCTCTGACACTCACCACACATGTTCCCATTGCCCTTTCAGCCACCTGCAATTCTAATTCTTCAGAGATCATGGCATTCTCTCCTGATTCACAGACATATGGACATGAGCAACTGCCAACCCACTCGCCTACTTCCTCATCCCTCTGAGAATGGGCTACGCACACGTCCAGAGAATTCTTGCTCAAAATGTGAAAAGCAGATTTTCACAAACAGTTCTCTACACAAGCTACATCTTCACAAAGGCACGATGGCACCAAACGTTGTTGGTTTTTGATTAGGAAAAACAAAGCATTCATCACAAGCTCTCCTCCAAGCTTACAGAGATGCTATTCCTAATTTGGCAGTCCTGGTGGGCATTTTAGAGGAGAACACAGATTTTCTTAGCTACAGCTTAGTTCAAACCTTATTAACAGATGCAATGAGAATTTTTTTTCCCTCTTTTTTGCCATAACGAAACAAATTTTACAATTATGTAAGTTGGTAAAATGAGAAAGGTGGGAAATTCTCAGTGGAACTTGCTATCCAGCTAGCCAAAAACCAGTAAGAGTGAGGCAATAAAGGAATCAATTGTTCTTTCTTAAAAACTTTTCATTAAAAAAAATTTCAAGTAACAAGTGTAACAATCTGTGCCTCCCCCTACCTCCCCTCCCCCTCAATGAGCAAATTTAAAAACAAAGCAAATACAAGAAATAAATTCTTCAATACATATCTATATAACTTGGCAAAACAAATTCCTTCATTAGCCATATTTTGATGACTTTTGAAGATGTGAGGTCTCACCTTATCACTCTCTATCTTTGCCTATTAAAATGTTATCCTTTAAAACCCCATGAAAAATCATCTACTCCCTTCCCTTCCCTCAGACCCCCAGGACTCTCACCTTCAGGCTTCCCACAATAGATGGTCTCTTGCTTCTTCTTTATGTGGACATAAAGCCTTACTAGAGAGCTCCTAGTAAGAGCAATTTCGGAGCAACTAGGTGGCCCAGTGAATAGAGTCAGGAAGACCTGAGTTCAAATCCAGCCTCAGACCCTTGACACACTTACTAGCTATGTGACCTCGGTCAAGTCACTTAACCCCAATTGCTTTGCCTTCCCCCCTCCAAAAAAAAAACACAACTAAACGAGAGTTATTTCCCCTCTATTGCCTATCTATAGTTCAGAATTTATAAAGACAATATTTTCTCTTTATATCAGTTTTGAAGAAAAAGTTCCACCAAATAAATTAATATTGCAAATTTGATAAATACCCGTAGTTAGATAGTTGGAGGTATTTAATAGAAAACTAGCTACTCTTTCTTGGATGGCCCCCAACTCCATGTGGGCAAAGTCACCCTTTCCCAATTCTTCTCTTCACCAGGACCAGGACCTGAATGGAAAACTCCTTTACTCCTCCCTCACTGTGGGAGATAGGACTCTGTTGGAGTGAATGGTGAGGGGGAGGAGATTTGCCTCTATGGTTAAGTATCTTTTTAATTACTCTGCCTCCTTCCACCACTTAAATCTGTTTACTCATGTCTTGGGAATGAGTAATTGTCCAGATTCGTGAGGTAGGTGGCCCAGTGGATAGAGTGCCAGGCCTGAAGTCAGGAAGACTCAGCTTTGTAAATTCAAATCCAGCTTCAGATACTTAGTAGCTGTGTGATCCAGGACAAGTCACTTAACCCTATTTACATCACTTTCCTAATCTGTAAAATGAACTGAAGAAGGAAATGGCAAACCACTCCAATATCTTTGCCAAGAAAACCCCATATGGGGTCATGAAGAGCTGAATATGACTCAACAACAATAATTATCAATCTCTACGAGATGTTGTCTCATTTGGATCAAGCCCCCAGATAAGATAGAGTGATTATGACTTACAACGTCTGAACATTTGTCCATTTATCACTCTATACCACAGGACATTCTCTGCCTCCTTTCTCTTTGCCTTCTTTCACAAAAAAAAAAAAAGCAATTCATACAACTAGGAACAGGTAGAATTCATCCTTTGGCTAGCTCTGGTACTAATTAATACAAGTAAACAATTTTAACGAACAGAAGAACTGGATTAGACATCTATATCCTCAGACAGAAATAGAGGGGGAAGAAGCATTTTACCAGCTGTATGCTCAGGAGAAATTTTTGCCACCTATCGGATATGCCACATGCTCTGGACTCAGTTATCCTGTCTGCTTTAAGGGATAAAGATTCCAGGGGCAGGGGTGGAGCCCAGTCATGCTCAACACAAACCATGACAAACTGCCCCTCTTTATGGTATCTCTCCAATGTCCATCTCCTGTCCTTTGTGATCAGTTTGAACTCCATTCAAATCCCCAACCCCAAGGACCGAGTTTTTACAGAGTTTTGGCAGGGGAGGGCACCTTAGGGTTAATTCATTGATATATCAACATTATCTCAAAGTTATCAATGCCACCTTAGGGATCCCTAATTTACACAACATTTTGCTGGCTTTACTGAGCACATCTGAGGGCAATTATTGGGACCCGGGGCTGTTACATTGGGCCCTAGCAGACCTTCCCTAATTTAGCACATCATCTCAGGATGCGGACTCAGTTAATTTAAGAGAGTTTGCAAGTGATTTCCTTGCTCCCCTAATTCATGAGACAGTTTTGCAAATGACACCTATGTTCCCCTTTACATTCTTACTTCCTATTAGTGTTACCTTATATTGGCTACTTATATACTAACTATACTAACTGTGGTATGGAACTCAGGGGGACCAGAAGAAGATAAAATTTCAACACTAGCATTTACAATCAAGCAAAGGATAGAAAGGATCAGAGAAGATAAAATGGATAATTTTGATTACATAAAACTAAAAGGCTTTTGCACAAACAAATCCAGTACAGCTAAGATTAAAAGAGAAACAGTTAACTGGCAAAAAAAAAATTTTAACAATAAGTTTATCTAATAAAGGTCTAATTTCCAAGCATATAAGGAATTAATTCAAATTTATAATAAGAGCTATTCCTCAATTGACAAATGATTAAGGATATGAACAGACAGTTCTTGAGGGAGAAAACCCAATCTTTCTAAAACTATTTGAAAAAATGTTCCAAATTACTAATAATTAGGAAAATGCAAATAAAAGGAATTCTGAGGTTCCACCTCATACCCACCAGGTTGGCAAAGATGAAAAAAAAATTATACATTTTAGAGGGACTAAAAGAAAACAGGCATATTGATGCACTATTATTGGAGCTGTGAACAAATGCAACCATTTTAGTAAAGCAGTTTGTAATGATGCATAATACGTTACTAAAAATGCATGCTTTTGACCTAGCTATACCACTACTAGGTCTGTGCCCTAAAGAGATCAAAGAAAGAGGAAAAAGTCATTTATATGCAAAAAATATTTATAGCAGCTCTTTTTCTGTGGTGGCAAAGAACTGGAAACTAGTGAGATGCCCATCAATTGGGGAATGGCTAAATAAAGTATGGAGGATGAATGGGATGAAATACCATTGCACTGTAAGAAAGGATGATGTTGATAGTTTCAAAGATGTGGAAAGACTCGTATGAATTGATACAGAGTCAAATGAGCTGAACCAGAACAAGTTACTTTAACATCAGTATTACGGAAATGAACAGTTTGGAAAGTATTACGAGCTCTGATTAAATAAGCCATGATTTCAAAGGGCGGATAAAGAACACTACCCAGCTCATGACAGAGAAATGATGGACTAACATGCAGAATACGAAAATGAATTTTTGGATGTGACCAAAGTGGTAATATGTGCTTATGTGAGGCAGGTTCCTTCCTTCCCTCCTTCTTTTCTTCCTTTCTTTCTTTTGTCTTTCTTCTTTTTCTTTCATGTTTCTTTCTCTTTCCTTCTTCTTTTCCTTTCTTTCCTTCCTTTCTCCTTTCTCTCCCTCCCTCTCTCCTATCTTTCTTCTTTCTTCTTCTTTTCCTTCCTTCCTCCCTTCCCCTTCTTCCTCCTTCTCTCCTTTCTTCCTTCCTTCCTCCATTTCTTTCCTTCTTCCTTTCTTTTTTCCTTCCTTCCATTCTTTCTTTGTTTCTTTCTTTCCAGGGGAAAGTTGGGAGGGAGGAAAAAATAAGTGCTTAACGAGTGAAATAAATTAAATAATAAAGTTAAATCATAAAAATTTGAAAAGAAGGTTGTATATGTTATCAGATGAAGTTCTCTGTCAGTTGGTTTTAACTGTTTTCCTTTGTTACAAGTGAGAGCTCATTTAGCATGTGTGCTGGAGATGGAGGAGACCAACAGTATCTGGAAATCATTGTGATTTCAAAACTAAAGGCCTCAATAAAATGTACTTTTTAAAAAAACACATGGAAGAAGCTAGTAACACCTGAGTATGAATTGTTTTTATGAAATCCACAGCTGCCTGAAGCCCCTGAGGGTTGGAGGAGGGGCAAGGGGTAGAAAACAAATCCCTTCCTCCACATTTTAGCCAGCTTACAGGCTCTAACTGGGAGGTCCACATATAGCTGCCTCCCCATTAAGTTAGGTGCTTCCTGCTATGCTTCTGGAAGATGATGTCAACAGACACCCACTGGTTTTTCATGTAGCAAGGTGCTCCGTAAGTCAGATCAACTGGTTCTACTGACTGCTTCCCTATTGCCTACACACATACCTGGGATTCCCCCACCCTCAAAAACCTTCACTCAACCCTTCCATCCACATCAGCTATATAGCCCCACATCTCTCCGGCCTTTGCGGCTAAATTCCTGAGGACATTTACAATTCATGCCTTGCACATTCTCTCCTCTTACTCCTTTAATTCTCTGCACTCTGGCTTCCAACCTCAGGATTTAACTCAAACCACTCTCTCCAGAGTTACCAGTGATCCCTTAATTGCCACATCCAACCACCTTTTCTCAAACTTCATCTTTCTTGACCTCTTTCTGCCTTTGGCACTGGTTGACAACCATAGGTGTCCCACAGGTCTCTATCAAGGACCCTCTTTTCCCACCCTACGACTTTACTTAGTGATCTCATCAGCTCCCATGAATTTAATTATCACCTTTATGCTGAGGATTCTCAAATCTACCTATCCTGCCTAAATTTCTTTGCTGACCTCCAGTCTAGCATTCCCTACTGTCTTTCAGACGTCTCAAACAGGACATCCATCTTCCACTCAACATGTCCGAAACCGAACTCATCATCTTTTCCCCTAAACTCTCCTTCCCCTGAAACTTCTCTATTACTTTTGAGGGCATCGCCATCCTCCCAGTCATCCAGGCTCACAACATAAATTATCCCGGATTCCTCTCTCTCACCATCCCACCTACCTACACACCATATCCAAACTGTTGCCAAGGTCTTTCGATTTCACCTTCGCAACATCCATTGGATATTCCCCATTCCTAACTATGATATTGCCAGCGCCTTGGTACAGGCCCTCATCACCTCACTCCTGGACTGCTGCAATATCCTGCTGGTTCATCAGCCTGCTTCAAATCTCACCCCACTCCAATCCATCCTCCATTTAACCACCCAAGTGATTCTCCTAAAATGCAGTTCCGACCATGTCACCTTCCTGAGAGTAAATTCCACTGCTTCCTATCACCTCCAGAATCAAATACAAAACCCCCTGTTTGACATTCAAATCCTTTCATCACCTCCACCCTCCTACACACATATTTTTCCAGTCTTCTTACACTTGCTTCCCAACTCTGTGTCCTGGCTTTTCTGGCCCCCTTCAAGTCTCCTACCAGAAGCCTTTGCCAGCCCTCTTAATGGTGGTGCCTTATCTCTCTCGATTATTTCCTATTTTTCTTGTATGCAGTTTGTTCGCACACGTTATTCACTCTTTTCGAGTCACCAGAGCTGAATACAGTGGGTGCTTAGCAGATATTTATTGCCTGAGTGAAACCTCACATTCTTTGCACACTCTGCAAATTAAAGTATCACTTGCTCAACATAGAAATGACATTGGACACAAGGTGTCACTATACTCCCAGCATGGGAAATATGAACCAGCAACAAGGCTAGAAAAGGTTACAGGAGTAGTCTTTAATGTAGGCATTGTAACCTTGGGGATGTGGGTCTCATCTCACTCTCCCTGCAATAACCAAGAGTAGTGCTTGTCTCGGACACAACCACACTTCTCCTTATGCCTCAGCTCTTCCCTCCTCTGCCCTCTTCCTCATCTCCTTCTCAGCCAGGTGTGAGTACCTTGGGGAAGTAATAACTTCATCACTCCCTCCAGCACCCACAGAACTTAATGAGAGTGAACACTCAAACTCTTATTTTCTGACTGGGTTGCACAATTGAAAACGTTTCCAGACCAACGGGTTAGAAAAGTAAAATCTATAACCACAGTGACTTCTTAACTAGAGTGCCCCTCTGTGTTCTAGTCAACATCCCTTGCATCAGACCAGAGACTTGCTCATAGTTCATGCCTGTTTAGCCTTCCCTTCAGACTGCGAATTTCAGCAAGGATGTATGGGGGGGGGGGGGGGGAAGCATTTATTAAGCTCTTACTATGTGCCAAGACTAGACTCATGTTTTCCTGTGTCTCTTTTGTTAGATCAAATAAGTGGCCACCAAAGCTACTTTGGTCTCATCCCTGTGCCTGAAATTCTATCACTTTAGAAACCAACTACCTTTTTCTTGAAAAATATTTTTGGTCCTACCAGACAAGAGGATCAGTTGATAGTAAGGCACTGGGGACTGGGACACAGGAGAGTTACCTGTGAGAGAGAAGACAAACAGATTCCAGTAAAGGAAAAGAAGGAGAAATGACCACCAAACCTCAACCTGCTCCACAATTTTGCCTGGGGCCATTATTTCTCTATTCTTTCTCATTATTTCTCTAGGCTGTCTCTATTCACACTGCTGTCTGGCTACCTCGAAGGCGAAAGAAATATCTTTCCTAAGATATCTCTGTTCCCCAAAGTGACAGATCTCCACTGAATACATCATACAGGTAAAGTCTCCCATGCCAGGTCCCTGAAAATCCTTCCTCCTCCTGCCCTCTTCATCTCACCCCTCCTTTCCTTCACCCAAACTTACAGAAAGTACAAGTACCCAATGTTTTAAAAACAGGACTCAACTTATGAAAATTCAGTTCATGGAGAGATGTTCAGAAAAAAATGTTTATGGAAGCTTCCTTATGCCTTCCCTAGCTAATATTTTCTAGAATGAAATTAAATTCAGTATATACTTATTAGGCACCCACTGTGTAGAAGGCAGTATTTTGGGTGAGACAAACAATCCCTGCCCTGAGGGAGTTTACATTATCTGCTGGGGAGATAGACCCAGGACACAGAAAAGTAAATAGAAAACAATCAGAGGGAGGAGGGAAAGCTAGCCATTGTGGGGTTCAGGGTAGAGAGTGAAAGAGGTGGAACCCAACTTGACCCTTGAAGAATTCTAAGTGTTGGAAGAGAAAAAAGACTATATTCCAGGAATGGGAGTAGAGTGGAGTGGTCTGAACTATGGAATAAAGATAGGAGACAGAATATTCCATTTGGGGAACAGTGAGTAGGCCAGTTTGGCTGGAATTTATACTGAGTGAAGGGAAATCATTTGAAATGTCTTGAAGGGAAACCTAGGGCCAGAATAGAAAGGGTTTTAAATGCTAGCCTGAGGAGTTTGTATAAGAAGTCACAGATCTCTTTAAGCAGAATGATTAATAACGTTGCATTAACATATTCATGGAGAATCACAGAAATTTAGGGCTGGAAGGGATTATCTAGTCAGCCAAGACCCAGAAAGACAGCAGGTATCATAGACATCACAGAATTTTGTCCTAGAAGGGACTCCAAAGATCACCTAGTCTGACACCTTCTTTTTAAAGACAAGGAAACTGAATTACAAAGAGGTAACATGGGGGTGGCTAGGTGGCACAGTGAATAGAGCACCGGCCCTGGAGTCAGGAGGCCTGAGTTCAAATGTGACCTCAGACACCTAACACTTACTAGCTGTGTGACTTTGGGCAAGTCACTTAACCCCAATTTCCCTACCTTTCCTCCCTCCAAAAAGAAAAAAAAAATTTTAATTAAATTTAAAAAGAGGCAACATGATTTGCCAGATCATGGCAGAGTCAGCACTGGAAACCAAGTCTCCTCTTCTGACGAGGTGCCTCTGAATATTTTGGGGTGATCTTATAACTAACATTGTTGTAACTTCAATCTGTAAAAATCTCATTTGTGTTTATGCACCTAGGTATGTGATATTGGTTTGTGACATCTGCCTGTGCAATCAAGTTGTAAAAGTCACTCTTCCCCCCCAGCTGTAAAGCATTAACTCTGTCTCTTCCCTGCCCCCAGCCTAGAGGTATTTCCTCTGGAACCATTAACTCTATGGCTATGATAAGGAGCCATATCAATGAATCTTTTAAAAGCACTACCTCCTCTTGTTGTAACAGCTGGCTGAAACAAGACTCATCCATTTGCAAACTGGATGGGTACTTATCATTTAAATTTGACCGCTGATTGACTTTATGAGGGTTCAAGACAAAAGTATTAGTCACTCCTTGGCTCCTCCCAGGCCCCTCCCTAACTCCACCTCTGTACACCTAGTTAGCCTAATGAACCTATGACTGACAGTTTTATGTCTTTAAAAACTGCATCTCTAGACCCTGAACTTTGCAGGCTCTCTCTGTTCCCCTGCCCACTGAAGAGCGTCACACTAAACCCTCCTCTTTTGCAGGCTATCTGCACTAAATCTCCTAGAACTTTGCAGGCTTTCTTTCTACCCCCGCTGCCCGCTGAAGAGCATCACACTAACTTGGTAACTCTGCCTTAAATCCCTGTCAGCTTGCAGGTCTCCTTACCCCACCCCTTGCCTCAGTGTAACAATGAACTATTGTAACTCTGCAAAGGACAGCTGAGTCTAGTAATTCTTTTCGGACCACGAACCTAGAAAGGATTTCATTAGAAATCCCCCCAACTTACACCTCTTTGCTTCCACTATATAACACTTTATAGCTGGTTTTTATATATTTGTTGGGCAGGGATTGTCTTACCTCTTTTGTATTTCCAGTGCTTAGCCCAGGGTCACAGTTAGTAAAGTGTCTGAGGCTGGATTTGAACCCATGAAGATAAGTGTTAGCTTGCCTATAGCTGCCTTAGGGTGACAGATCTTGTGTTTTGCTAATATTGTACAAGTTTTCAGGAGCCTACTTTCCAATCTATTACTTTACCTTATAGTTCCAAAGACCAGTATTATATTTAAGTCTTAATACATTAAGACTAGTATTGTATAGGAGTTAATTGCTTATTGTTGGTATTAGAGTGAGGGAGGAAGGGACAGAAGAAATGGCAATGGATGAAGGGAAGTTCCTTGAGATTAGCTGAAACAGTCCGAGCTGGTTTTCCAAAGGAAGGAGACTAGTGTTTGCAGTGGCAAGACATGACCACAAGCAGGTTCAGGACCTGGAATTCAAGGGATGGTTACAAGTACGGTGTGAAATGCTGCTGCTTTGACATTTATTGTCTCTTTGGTGGATTGAGAGTGGTTAGTCAGAAAGAACAGAGCGAGATTTCCTCATGTCTAGGCTGAGACATCCCCAAGGGCTGGCACTCAGGACACTGGCTCAGCCAGGAGCTCCTTTGCTCCAGGCCTTTGGAGCCCTTCTCCAGAAAATGTTTCTCCCTCTTCTTGGTATGGAGGCCAACATCTTTATGCTCTGGCAGCCTGCAGCAGGATGTGCTCAGACTTCACCTGCCAACAAAAGCAAAAGGCTCGATGGATTTGGCTCCCAAGACCAGTTTCCTGAAACTTCTTAGGGACCATTCAGGCCTTAGAACCTTACCTCTTTAAAGTACAGTGCCTGGAACCAAACACTTCCACCCCCATAAATAGTCAGGCCAGTTCTCATTCTATGGTCTTTCAAAGCACTTTCCTGATAATTGTCTCCAGAGGTAAGTAGAATATATTATCATCCCTATGATATAGATACGGAAACTGAAACTGAGTAAAGACAAGTGACTTGTCCAGGGTCATTTAGCTAATTTGTGCTAGAGCTGGTATACGAATCTTCTGTCTCTTGACTCTAGGTTCTGTGAACTTTGTACTATGCCAAACCACCCTCATCTAAATAACAATCAGAAAAAAAAAAAGCCAAGGATCTCAGACTCCCAACAGTTCTAAGCAAGACAGGGCCTTGAAGACTGCCTAGTCACCTAATTCAATGCTCTCATTTTATATACGAGAAAACTGAGTTAGAAGAAGCGATCAAGATCACTCACTGAGTATCTGGTGCAGTCAGAACTAAGACCCCAGGTCTTTTAAGGCCCAATTCAATAACCCTTCTATGTCTTTGTCCACGTTGGGGTTTATTCTCTTTGCTGAAAGGCAGAACATCCATCTGGCTGCCTCTGCTGAGCCTGCCCCAGACCTTTACTCTTGGTTCATCCTCTTCATTTTCTTTGGTTTTGGAATGCACGGTATTTGTTTAACTGAGTTTAATTTAAATTTTTCTTAACAGCCGGCCCACACTATTTTAATTCTGCTTAGTTTGGACAAGTATTAAAACAAGTTTGGGTATACTTGCTGGTGATGAATCCTGGGCAGCAGGAAGAAATCAGCTGATGAATTATTGTTGACAGTCCCAAAGTGGAAATTCCACATAGCTGAGGGCTGACTATTCTTCATTCACATTGAACTCTTGACAATTGGAAGCATAGAGCTTGGTTGGGACAGCAAGAAAATCAAGAAGCCATAGAAGAATTGAGGAAGGGAAAGCAGCATGGGAGGAGGCAGGGTGCCATGGTGGAAAGAAAACTGTATTTGAAGTCAGAGGTTCAGGGTTAAATTCCTGGGTCTGCTTTTTGACTACACATATCATCCTGGGCAAGTCGAAACCTTCTGGGATCACAATGTCTGCATCTGTAAAGTCAAGGTAATTGCACAAGATGATTTCTAAGGGCCCTCTAGTTTTAAAATTGTGATGCATATCAATGAGCTATGTTAGACATTCCTCAAGCTTACAATTGAAGGCACTGTCTGGATTGACGTACCATAGTCCAATAGGAGAAATTACTAACATTCTTCTTCTGACTCTTTAGGGCAGAGGTTCTCAACCTTCCTAATGCCACGACCCTTTAATACTCATATGTGGGCGTATCTGCATGTGGGTGGACCCACATGGAGACGGATAGACGAGCGGTGTCTTGGTTCCTAAGACCATCAGAAATATGTGTTTTCCGATGGTCTTAGGCGACCCCTGTGACCCTGTGAAAGGGCCGTTCAGCCCCCAAAGGGGTCGCGACCCACAGGTTGAGAACTGCTGCTTTAGGGTTTGTCTAAATGGAACTTTAGAAGTCATATGGAGACCTAGACAATTGTTAAAGAATAAGGAAAATTTAGAGAACACATAATCCAGTCCCTTCCTTTTTATAGTTTAGGAACAGAGTTCTAGAGATGGAAAATGACTTCTAAAAGGTCACCTGGGATTAGTGTGAGAGCCAGGGGTAGGACCCAAGTCTTCTGACTTCTGATTCAGTCTAATTCAATTAAACATTTATTAATCACATAATTAAGAATCCATATCCACCAAAACATGTACCTACTCCTCAAGTCTATAAAACTGTATAAAAATATAAACTTTTTTGAGGGCAGTAACTCGTTTTCATTGAGTCCCAATGCCTGGTTCTTGATACCTAAAGCAGCTGGGTCATACAGTGGACACAGTGTTGACTTAGAAACAGAGAGAACAATGTTAAAATCCTCCCTCAGACATTTATCCACAATGGGACTCTAAAAAAGTCAATCTCTTGGTTTTAATTTATTCTCATCTGTATAAAAGAGATAATAATTGCATCTGTCTAACAGGAGTATTGTAAGAATCAAATTAGATAATATATGTAAAGTGCTATGTGAACACTAGATATCAATGTGTCTTTGTTCAGTCATGTACAGCTCTTCATGACCCCATGTGGGATTTTCGTGTCAGATTTACTGGAGTGGCTTGCCATTTCCTTTTCCAGTTCATTTTACAGATGAAGAAATTGAGGCAAACAGGGTTAAGTGACTCACCCAGGGTCACACAGCTGGTAAATGTCTGAGGTTGGATTTAAGCTCAGGAAGGACTCTTCTTGACTGGCATTCTATCACTTAGCCACCTAGTTGCCCAATAATAACTGTTTATTTGACTGGATCTGCACATACACTAAGGGCATCCTGGATGAAAATACAAGAAGGGTTTTGTTTCTCAGCAGGCTTTCTACAGTAGACCACATCTTCACAGTCACACAACTGACCAAAAGCTATAGAGATAGAAGATCCCACTGTATCTATTTTGGCTGATCACTAAGAAGCATTTGACTGAATAATATGTAGCTTTAAATATTCTCCCAAGGTGCATATTAAGATCATATGGACTTTGGTGTACCAAGAGCGGGATTCTGGGGGACATTTCCTGTGCCAACAATAAGAGGGGGCGGCAATGTATAATGTCTGTAGAGAATTTTAAAACAATAAACATCATAATACACATGGAAGTTAATTTAGATAACTCTGAGATCTAGTCAGCTTGACACATGAGGACCATGTGCACACTTGGCTGGATCATTTCACCTGGTTTTTTTTAAAGTGTAAGATTGTAATGGAATTGTTCGATCTTGCTTTGGGCACGGTTTGGGTCTCAAACCCCTGTGGTACCACACATCCTGCATTTAAACAGTAGATTCAAAATAAACAATGGTAGCAGACTGATTGTAAAAATGAGGAAACAAAACTCAGGTTACTTCAGTTTTAAAGTAACCATCATTTGATGTAACTACTTGGAGTTGTATTTGTTTTACACTTTTTAAAAATTTAAAATTAAAAAAATTAAATTAAAAAAGATTGTACTTCTTGCAGACATGTCAGTTCTATTGAAACTCATTTGTAAAATAGGATTTTTATGGATCTCTACTAAAACATTTCCTTGTATGTAAGACTTTTTCTAATGAGTTATACATCTGTTGTTTCATGTGAAAGAAATTTTTCAAAACTAAAATTAATAATGTTGTCAACTGAGTGAAGATTTATTGAGACATTGGACTACATTGTCTATTAAGCAAGATATATCAAGATTAGTTTTGACACATTTCCAGAAGGAAAGGTTCAAAAACAGAAACTGTACTATTACTATATTATTGTAATAGACCAATATGTAGGTATAATTTATTTTCTTTTTCCCAAAAAAATACATTAATATAACTTAAAAGTATTAATCTATTGCTTTTTTCCCCTTTGCACTTTAATATTTATCTTCATTCAACAAGAAATTACTGAAAGCATCCATCCCACGGACCTTGCTCCAAACCAGAGGACTATCCCTTATTGTCTCCCCTGCAAGACACTAACCTAGCTGATTTTCCTTATGTCTGGAATCTTAGATGTTGCCTTTTCTAAGGACAAGTGCTCCACATAAGGGAACCAGTTGCTATAGATGCTGATAAGGATATGGGAAGGAAAGATTAACCAAGGATAACCATGCTGATGGAGGAAGTCAGATCAAGTTTGGGATCCCAGCAGCAATCAGCAGAAGCAGTCCTGGCCCTGAAAGCCTCATGAGGGTACTATTAGAGGGAAGACATAATAGAGATAGAATACTTATACCTTTGTAAGGGGAGGGTAGGCAGGAGGAGATAGCCTGTGACTATCGCAATTGAGCTGGGTGGGGAGAGCTAAATCTCCTCTCCTTAGATTCTTTTCATCTGTGCAGGTTGTAACTTATGTAAACATTCTCCCACGGAGAATTTGCCCAATGTCTTTTTGCTAGATCTTTTAATACGGTGGGGCTTGGGGGGAAGGCGTGGTTGTTTGTTTATTTATTTTCATGTCATTGCAACATTTGGGCTTGTGGATATCTTCAATACGTGACCAATCCACCTCATATTCTGATCATCCACGACTTTGGTGACGCCTTCTACAATATTTTTCTGATGTTTAGCAGCGTGCCTGTTTACAATCACTATGGTCCTTTAGACCACTGGAAATCCTTCTAATATGGTGATGACCCATAATTCACTAAAAAGATGTATCAAGCATCACTGGCATCATTAAAAACACCACAGAATTCTAATGATCAGCTGTGAAAGACTTAGCTCCTCTAATCGATGCAATGATCCAAGACAATTCCGAGGACTCACGTTGAAAAATGTTCTCCACCTCCAGAGAGAGAACCGGTGAACTCTGAGTGTGTGTTGAAGCGCTTTTTTACTTTCTTTTTCTCGCTCATTTCTTTTGCAACATGGCTAATAGAGAAATATGTTTTGAATCCCTTACATGTGCTTGTCTTCTCAATGGATGGGGGATGTGCTGAGGGGAGGGAAAGGAGTTGGAATTCAAAATTTAAAAATAAAAAATGTCACATAATTTTACAAATAATAAAAGCTGAAATTTCCCCTCTTTTTTCTTTTTAAAAATGTTTTATTGATATTTTTTGTTTTCCCTGTCTTTTAACATTTTATTGATTCATTTTGTTTTTATATTACAAAAATGTAATAATAATAGCTAACAGTACCTAGTATGTGCCGGACACCGCGCTAAGTGCTTTAGAAATGTTATCTCATTTGATCCTCACAACTACCCCAGGAGGGAGATGCCATTATTATCCCCATTTTACAGATAAGGAAACTGAGGCAAACAGAGCTTAGATGATTTGCGTAGGATTACACAGTTA
>CM053584.1:44382994-44437731 GCA_028627135.1 Pseudochirops cupreus | reverse complement strand
CTCTCTCCCTCTCCCTCCCTCTCTCTCTCTCCCTCCCTTTCTCTCTCATTCTCTCTCTCTTCCTCTCCCCTCTCTCTCTCTCCCTCTTTTCCTCTCTCCCCCTCTAGTTACTAGGAGACTACGATAAGGTGAAAGCTGTCACAGAAGGCTCAGATTGTCAGTGTAAGTGTGTGGTGAGACCTCTGGGCAGAGACGCCTGCCAAAGAATCAATGAAGGAACTTCACGAGCTGAAGATTTTTACACGGTGGAAACGATCACCTCAGGCCCAGCTTGCAAGTGTGCCTGTGTGGCTCCACCATCAGCCCTTAACCCCTGTGAGGGAGACTTCAGGCTGAAACAGCTGCGGGAAGCAGATGCCCGGGATTTCAAGGTATGGCGTCATCAATTAGAACTAGGAGTGCTCTTAGAGGGCATCTAGTCCAACCCCCTTATTTTACAGATAAGGTAACTGAGGCCCAGAAAAGGGAAATAGCTTGCACATAGCTAGGATTCAGATCCAAGTCCTCTGATTCCCAGTTCAGCTTTCTTTCCACTGCATGTGAGCCTTTCCTTCTGGTCCAGAATGGAACTCTTCACTTAGCCTGTTATACTCAAAGCTGCTCAGGGCTGTGCTGGGGGGTAGGGGAGAAGAGAGGGGCAGGGATGGAGGGCTATACTAGTCCAAATCTAGACCATGAAAACCACTTAGAAGCTACAGTGAGCTTCTGGGAATGAGTTGGGAAAGATCAGAATTATCTGGAAATAATACTCAGGGTAGGATGGGTGGATGGAGAGAGAGGCAACTCCATTTTCATTGTTGTTGGCACTATTAGGGGTCAGGAGTGGGGTGGTGGTAAAGACTTTTGGTTTCATTGTGTACGATAACTCCTAATAAGGAAACTCTCTTTGTTAATGGCAGTTGTTAGGAACTTAGAGGCTTATCTGGTCCACTGAGGCTAAGTGACTCAGCCAGGTCCCACAGGCAGTATGCCTAATGCAGAGCTTGAGCCCATGTCTTTTTTAAAAATATCTTTTTATTTGTTTTGTTTTTGGGTTTTTTTGCTTTTTTTTAAATGGGAGGGCAGGGCAATCAGGGTTAAGTGACTTGCCCAAGGTCACACAGCTAGTAAGTGTTAAGTGTCCGAGGCTGGATTTGAACTCAGGTCCTCCGGACACCAGGGCTAGTGCTCTAGTGTCATTCTTATACTTGAGTATTTCCAAAGGGCCATGATTTCATGACCAAGGGTATTCCCTTCCACAGAAGCAGATCACCACTTCTTCATCCTTAGTAGACAGCCTGTGTGAGTCACTGCAGCCAAAAAAATTCAACTCCCTGGTACTGGAGGCCAATCAATCATCTGGTGACATCTCTTCAGACTTAGAAAGCTGGTTTTCAAATACCTGCTACATAGTTCACTACTCACTTACTTGCCAGACCCATGTGTATCAGATAAAGTAGTAGACTGGGTTCAAATCTTACCTCAGTCATTTACTAGCTGTGTAACTATGGACAAATTGTTGATATCTTTTCTGGTCTTTTTTGGTTTCTCATACGGATGTTGAATAGACATAGTTGTTTTGAGGAATAAATGTCTCTAAAGCACTTTGAAAACCTTTAAGCATTACACAAATGCCAGTTGTCATCATCATCAGCCTTTCTAGCTGGGCAGGCCCTTTCAGAGCCAACACTCTATGAGCACTCAATACCCTTCAAAGATCTAGGGCCACCTCTCTCCCACAAAGGAGGTATGACGTGACTTCAGAGGAGAATTACAGGATTTTAGAGCTCAAAAAAACCCAAAGAAATCATTTAGTCCAGCCCCCTAACTTTACTGACGAGGAATCTGCAACCCAGAGAGAGAAAGTGACTTGCCCAGACTCATAAGACAAAATAACAGTATTTTTAAAAATATAAATAAAATTAATATCAGCTGTATTATTGATTAACAACCATAATATAACAATTTATTATATGTAATATAATACCATTAAAATTAATCATCATCATAAATCAAAAGAACATCAAGATCTGAGCCTTGGTCTAGCTAGAGGGCCATCTTATCCAACCCTCTCATTTTGCAGCTGAAAAAACAAATGCTTAGGAAGATTAAGGTCCCACAGGTAGGAAGCATCAGAGGCAGTACTGAAGCCCAGGCTCTCTCACTTGAAAACCAGTATTCTTTCCATTGCCTCTCATACCTTATACTTGTAAAACTGCAAAAGTATAACTGGTTTGAGAAAAACTCTCTGTACGAGATAAATGCCTAGTTTAATGGGCTAAGTACTTGAGATTTATCCCTTCCTTGACAGTCTTCTGCTTCTAGTACTTTGGACAACTCATTTTAGCCCAGCTAGACTTCCAGTCTCTTTTCCTAGAATGGGTTCAATAATCATGTCTTGACCTTTTGCAGACTGAAGAGGATTTGGTCTCTTGTTCCTCATAAGGCAGTGATACCATTTCCTTCCTTCACTGGTGTTCAAGGATGATTTAATGATTAATGATATAATCTTTCTTGAGTCAGAATGGAAGGGATCTGTGACTTCCCATCAGGATGAGGGCCACAGACATTTGGTTTGTGAATTGCTGCAGATTCCACTGCTCAAAAGAGCTCTGATATCTTGACCAGAAAGAAGAATTTGCAGAAATAGAAATGGAGCTCAGGATGGGCTGGTCTTTGTGAGCAGGAGAGATATAGTAAGTTGAAGAAGGAACACAGTTTATCTGTCCTTAGCAGAATGGCTGTCTGTTCCAAGGGATGAAGACCCAGTGACCCATTCCTGATCCACTGGTCTGGCTCTTACCCTGGGAAGATACCTAATGAAGTGGAAAAACTCTTTGAGCATTGTCTTGTACTTGAGACAATTCCCATGTTTGGTCTAGGATTTTAAACTTAATTTCCCTTTTGACATCTGCCTGTTTTAAGTATGGAAGTGGGACTAAGTTCATTCTTACACTCAGAATGTACTTCTGGATAATGGTGTTAGGACCATGCCATTATTATCAAAGATTTTTACTAACTCCCAGTGTCATGATGATTTTAGCCCTCATCCACCCAGTATGGTGCTCAGGCAACCTGTGCCTTTTTATACAATGGTGTTTTCCCAAAAAAAGCAGAATAGTTATATAACCTTAGATGAAGCTCATCTTTATTCATCCAAAAATCTTGGAAATTCTAGTCCACAGTCATTCTAAGGCATACCTATGAGATCACAGACCTAGATACTAATAGAGCTAGAGCTAGACCTCATCCAGGGTTTCTGATTCCTCATCCATAGGCCAAAGAACGAAGCTCAGAAAGCTGAAATCTGGGGACTCAATTTTTTTTGTGTGTGTGATACTGCATCCACATGCTGCCAGTGGATCTGCTCTTCCTGAAAATGGCAAAACCATCACCTAGAGTCACAAAAAAAAAGCTGGAAGAGGTTTTAAAGGCCATTGAGTTCCACCCCCTTATTTTTCCAGATGAGGAAACTGAGTCATAGAGGGGTGAAATGACAAGGTCACACAGGTAGGAAGCATCAGAGGTTCTGGCTAATTTTTCTCATTGGTCTTTAGCCATAATTCCAATTGATCAGAGGAAGCAAGCTATCATTTTGAGTAGAGGCATCCTAATGGGAGAGGAGAGAGGTTCCCTTCCACATGGCAGTCCCTGTGTCCCTAAGAGACTCAGCCATAAGGACTGTAACAGAGCTGGGAGCAAAGAAGGAGAAGAAAGTTTCCTTAAAGTCTGTACTTATCACACTACTCCCCCATGCCCTCCACATGATTCTTCCATGGGATACAATTTAGCAATCATTTGGATTTTATTTCTACATATTTATACTTGGAAAGAACCTCAAGGTCATCTTGAGTCACCCCACCCATCTTGGGTCACCCCACCATTTACAACATTCTCAATAAATACTCATCCTAGCTAAACTTAAAGACTTCCAATTATGGGAAATTCACTATCCTCCCTCCCGCCAAGGCAACTTGTTCTATTTTTGGACTGTTCTAATTGTTAGGAAGTTTTTCCTTATGTCAAACAGAATTCTGTCTCCCTATAAGTCTCACTTATTGGTCTTTGTTCTACCCTGTGGGCTAAGCAGAAGAAATCTAAGTCTTCTTTAATAGGATATCTCTTCAAACACATTAAGACTGCCATGATATGTGTTACCTTATTCTGCCGAAGCCCATGTTGTGGATGTCCCATCTTTAGCAAGAGACTCAGAAAGCTCTCCTCCAGCCAGATCTGAACCTAGATGGAAAGACTATTGAAGAAGTTAGAAGTGGAGTCTGCCTGTCTCAAGTATCTCCTATCTCCAATCCATCTTCTTTTTAGCCACCAAAAGTACAGGTCTGATCCTATCACTCCCCTACTCAGTAAACCCCACTGGCTCCCTATCACCTCCAGGATCAAATACGGAATATTCTGCTTGGCTTTCAAAGTTCTTCTTTACCTACCATTCCTTCCCACCTCTCCAGTCTTCTTGTGCCTTATTCTCTACAACATAGTCTTCAATCCAGTGACATTGGCCTCCTGGCTGTTCCATGAACAAAATGCTCCATCTCTCAGCTCTGGGCATTTTCTTTAGCTCTCCCCCATGCTTGGAATGTTTTCTCTTCTCCACTCTGACTACTGACCTCCCCTGGCTTCCTTTAAGTCCTAACCAAAATCCCATATGCTACAGGAAGCCTTTCCTAGTTGTGCTTAATTCCAGTGCCTTCCTTATGTAAGTTACTTCCTATTTATCCTGCATCTAGCTGGTTTACATGTATTTACTTGTAATTTCCTCCATTAGATTGTAAGCTCTTTGAGGTCAAGGACTGTCTTTTGCCTCTTTTTGTATCCCTAGTGCTTAGCATAGTGCCTGCTATAGAGTAGGTGCTTAGTAAATGTTTAGTGACTGATTGACAGATCTATGATTCCACCCTTCTTGAACCTTCAGGAAAAAATGAAGTTGACTGCTTCAGAGGGACTTCCCTTGAAGCCCTTAAGTGTACATTAAGTATTACAGAAAAGATTTCTTGATCTTGGGAGCCCCATTCATTCCTTCAATAAAAAAGGATCATAGAGTTAAAAGGGAACTTGGAGACTGTCTAGTTCACCCCAGCCCCTTCATTTTACAAATGAGAGGACTGAAATCCCACTGATGTTAAGTGACTTGTTCAAAGTCACTCACAGAGCTAGGAGATGACTCCCTCCAGATGTAATACCTTCTCCATCATACCACAAATATTTATTGGGCAGCTCTTATGTGTGAGGCATGGTGAGGGATACAATAGGATTAGACACACTGACCTCATGGAACTTACCACATTTCTGGCCTCGTGTCATTGGAGAATCATAAAAGTTGATCTTTTTTCGTGTTGATCTAATGTCTCTCACAAGCTTGAGAGCTTAACACAACAGTGTTGTTGTTCTGGCTCCTTTCCTTGACTTCGCAGAAACTGAGTATGCTTACGGCCTGGCTTTCTCTTCAGGCTTATGGACATTCTGTCTCAAAAATGCTGGGAACATCTCACTCATAACTGAACATTTGGCCTCCAAAGGGTTGTTGGGAAGAGAAAAAAGCTCATTCTCTGGGGTGCATCTATTAGAAGCCTTCCCTCTTTCTAACTTAACTCCTTTTTCCCCTTTTCGATAGTCTTTTATTTTTATAGTATTTTTTCCAATTATATGCAAAGACAATTTTTACCATTTCATTTTTTATAAAATTTTGAGTTTCAAATTTTCTCCCTTCCCCCTTCCTAAGATGGTAAGCAATTTGATATAGGTTATATACGTGCAATCATGTAAAACATATTTCCATATTAGTCATGTTGTGAAAGAAGAAACAGGACAAAAGGAAAGAAAGCTTGAAAAAAATTAAGAAAGTGAAAATAGCATGCTTTGATCTGCCTTCAGACTCCATAGTTCTTTCTCTGGAGGTGGAGAGCATTTTCCATCATGAGTCCTTTGTCAATATCTTGGATCATTGTATTGTAATTCAGAGTTGATCATCACACAATGTTGCTGTTACTGTGTACAATGTCTAACTAATCTCCAATTTGTTCCACAGATCTCCACCATCATAGACATGCTGGAAGGGGCTTTCTATGGCCTGGATCTTTTAAAGCTTCATTCAGTCACCACAAAGTTGGTGGGACGAGTGGAGAAACTGGAGGAGGTAAGGGGGCGGATTCTGGCTTTCTTGTCCTATACTCAGCCAAGCCCAGTGTTGACTCAGACATCCTCTGATGCCAATGGCGATTGGAGACTGGCTCGAATTTGCCCTTTCCTTCAATTTTGGGAGAGAACCAATGACACACTAGCAGACTAGCTCTTGTGTTCATACTGTTGGTAACAAGGGGAGATATGGGGCAGTATGTGGAGAATTTTTTTTAATAGATTTATGATTTCATCAGTTTAGGGAGCCCGTTGTAAGGTACTCCCTTGATCAATGAAGATGGCCTCTTGTCTTCAACTAAGAGAGTTGCCTAGGGCACTGAAAAGGTAAATGACTTGTCCAGAATCACCCTGGTAGAACTTGAACCCAGATCTTCTCACTAAAGACTGTCTTTCTATTTGCTATGCCACAGCTTCTCTCCATGAAAAAATATTCATAGTTAACAGTTTACATGATATATTATTGGGCTCTCTTCAGAATGCCCCTGTGAGGGGAGATAGATAGCTTTTCTTTTCCCCATTTTACAAATGAGGAAACTGAGTCACAGAACATGGACTACAGTACCACCCCTGTTAAATTACAGAGGTGGGTTCTGAATACTTTGCTTTCTTTTTTTGTGGGAGCCAGTTGGGGTTAAGTGACTTGTCCAGGGTCATACAGCTAGTAAGTATCTAAGACTAGATTTGAGCTCATGTCCTCATGTCTTCAGGTCAGTGCTCTATTCACTGCATCAAGGTTTCTTAATATTAAACTGTGTGTGTGTGTGTGTGTGTGTGTTTGTGTGTGTGTGTGTGTGTTCTACTGCATTAAGCTGCCTCCACTACTGAAAACAAACAAATAAAGAGAAAAGTCACCCCAACCCTGTTAGGAACAAGAACATGTTAAGGATGTGCCAGGCACTGGGTTAAGCCCTTTACAAATATTATCTCACTTGATCCTTATGACAACTGTGGGAAGTAAGCTGTGTTATTATCTCCATTTTAAGCTGAGACAGACAGAGGTTAAAATGACTTGCCCAGGGTCACACAGTCAGTAAGTGTTTGAAAAGGGATTTGAACTCAGTTCTTCCTGACTCTAGGCCCAGTACTCTGCTCATTGTGCCACCTAGCTTCCTCTGATGGTGGCCCAGGAGCATCATTTTATTGTTCAGGAATAGATAGAACATTTGAATAATTCTGATGGACATGCAGGAGAGAGGGAAGTATGGATATTAATGGATAATTAATAGATAATAATAGTTCACTTTTCTTTATTGCTGTAAGGCTTACAAATAGATTTTTGCCATGACAGGCTTTCAGTGAGGGAAAGTAAGTGTTGCTGTTCCCATTTTACAGACATCCACACTGAGGATCAGAGAATCAGAGCAACAGCCTTCCTCTGTCTCCATTCTCTACATTGTAAACTGAATCTCTCAAATGAGGAGGTTGAACTCCAGGATTTCTGGGTCCCTTGCTACTTTGGTCACATAGCAATAGCATTGTATCTAATACTGGCTAGCATTCGTCAGTGAGATCTCATAGAAAGAGCCCTAGCCTAGATGGAAGGGGAACTTGGATGCTTTCTTCCACCATTAGTGAACTGTATGATCTTGAGAAAATTACTTTACCTCTGACTGTCATTTTCCTTATCTGGGAAACTGTTAAGAATGGCCCAGGTGTTTTTTCAGAATTGCTGGAAGGATAAAAAATAAACCATATGATATAAAGGAATTACACTCTGTTAGGTAAATACTTATTAATGCACTTATTTCAGTGAGTTTCCCTGGGATTTTTGTCCACACCTTTCTATAAATCCCTCTAGTTCTTTTAACTGTCAGTTAAGACTTTTACTGAAGGCTTCATCATACTGGAGAGGGAGGGATTAGAAGGGAAAGGATCTTGATACCCTTTGCCACAGATTCTTTGGCCATGGAAATCAGACCTTGAAGATGATGGTGAATCATTCTAGGTAAGAAGGCTTTATAGTACATGCCTTGACTAAGGAAACATTTCTAGTCCAATCTTACTGGTTGCTGATTCACCAATTCACCCTTGCTCCTGGCTCCTTTGTTACAAAAGCAATGTTTTCTGAATCCTACTGTTTGTGTTAGGGGTCTGTTTTCAGATTCAAGTGACCTAAGACCAGTGGACAGGTTTAGAGTCCTAGCCACAGTATGGACTGAATAGGGATAGCATCACCAACAGAATGCTGCCCCCACCCAATTCCTTTTCTTACCCATCTGCTCCCAGGCTCCAGAGGGGCCACTAGAGACCACGAGATTGTTTCCTGAACTTTTTGTCCCTCTCTCTGATGCTGTTGCCAATAGGGATGATGGAATTTGTTTGGGAGGAGTAGTGGCCACATCAGTCTATCAGCAAGGAGAGTGAGTCCAGACACCCACTTCACACATCGGCTACTGAATGTATCTTCAGATGGCAAGAGTTTCTTGACATTCTACCATCTGGGACTGGATTCAAACCAGTGGCCCAGCTCCCCTTGGCCAGCCCCCTGAGCCACCCAAATTCCTGGTTCCTCTTTAAAAGAGCATTATATTACTGTAGGGGCAGGAGGACAAAACCACTGCTTATTCATTGTCTGTCTGGCTTTTGGCATGACCATTTTCCTTTTTTTTCTACTTAGCACAAGACCCCCATCCCTGGCTGATTTGAACATGGTTTTATGGTCCTGGGTTCAGTCTCTGAGTAACTGATAACTAGTAAGTCAGTTAAAGGCAGCTCATGGCATATGAGCATGGGACTCAGAATCCAAGGGTGTAGGACTGAATGCCAGCTCTTCTACTTCTTGCTTGTGTGACTGTGGATAAGTCATTTCCCCCTCTCCTCATCTGTACAATGAGGAGGTAGGGATAGATCATCTCATCTAGTTCTAAATCCCAAGATGATAGTGAGCTTAGCTATATTGCAAAACTTGAAATAAGACTTCTAATATTGGCTAATCATTCTACCAGTTTGTTACCACGAGGACCAGGTAGATGAAAAAAATGATAAATGGGAAAGGCATTTGTCTAGTTCCTACCCAATGCTTTCACAGACATAATCTCATCGGATTTTTACAACAACCCTGTGAAGCAGGATCCCATTCTTCAGATAAGGAAAACTGAAACCCAGAGAACTTAGGTGATTTGTCCAAAGTTGCCCAGCCAATAAGGGGCAGGATATGAACCCAAGTCTTCTGACCCTAAGTCAGGTGCTTGTTCTGCTTCCTGTTCTACTCTATGTGTCCAAAGGTTGCAGTAGCACAATGAAGGCTGACAGAGAGACCTGGGAGTTGAATCCCCACAGAGAGAGCTACCTTGAAGCTGAGAGCCAGCCGAATGTCTCCTCACTGGGTTTGGCTGATGTCCATATGGAACTGCTACTAATTGAAAAGACAGAGTTTTACAGAAATGAGAAAAACACCACTCCTCCAGAACAGCTTGAAGGCAATTGAAGTAACATGCTGCTCTTGGATATACCTGGAGGGCTCATTTTTTACTGTTTCTTTCTCCCGTGGCAAGTTCCATGGGGATCAGCTTGGATTAGTACTTGGCCAAAACCAAGTTTCCACTAGGTAATGTGTGCATTGCAATTTATATGTGTGTTATGGGGTATATAGGAAGATATTTGAAAACTAGATGAAAGGAGAATTGTGCTCAGCTTCTCCCACACCTTTCCATACATCCATTCTCTGTGCCTAGAAAGACCCATCTCTTTCTCTCTTCATGTACTCCAATGGCCACACTTCTCTTAGGCCCAACTCAATCGCTATTTCCTCCCATTGTCCTGTCATTAACAGTCTTCCACTTTATACTTTACTCTGCATTTTGGTGCTCATCTCTCTGATGTACTTATCATGTATTATTGGGTAACATATTGAGCGATTTGAACCATCTCTCCATTGGACTAAGCTCCATGTCCTTGAAGACAGGAAATATAACTTTTCAAACTTTATATCTCTTATAGAGTATGATGGCTTGATACAGTGAGTATTTAATGTGTAGGGCAGTGGTTCTCAACCTGTGGGTTGTGACCCCTTTGGGGGTCAAAACACATCTTTCCGATGGCCTTAGGAAACGAGACACGCTCCTCTATCTGTCTCCATGCGGGTCCACCCACATGCAGATACACCCACATATGAATATTAAAGGGTCGTGGCAATACGAAGGTTGAGAACCACTGGTTTAGGAATAATAAAGGCAAAAAGTGGGGCAGAAGGAAGAGAAGAAAGTAAGGAAGAAAAAAATAAGCAAGGGGAAAAGAGAGGGAGGAAGGAGGAAAGAAGGGTAGGAGGGAAGTGGAAGGAGAAAGGAGAGAAGTAAGGAAGAGGAAGGAAAGAAGAACAAAGGAAAGGAAAGAAAGAAAGAAGGAAAGATGGAGAAAGAAACAGAAAATGGAGAAAGGGAGGGAGGGAAGAGAAAGGGAAGGAAGGAGGGAGAGAAGCAGGGAATGGAAGAAGAAAGGAATAGAGGAAGAAAGAAAGGAAGAAAAAGCAGGAAGGAGGGAAGGAGGGAGGAAGTTGAAATGAAGGAACAAAAGGAGAAAAGGAGGGAAGGAAAGGGAAAGAGAAAGGAAGGGAAAGCTATTATCTAGTGTTATAGGACCATAGATAATAAATTTAGAGCTGGGAGGGACTGTTCATAGTTTCATAGACAGAAAGCTAGAAGGGACCCTGGAGCCTGTCTGGTCCATTCTCTTTATCTTACAGATGAGGAAACTGAGGCCCACGGAGGTTAGGCAATGTGCTCAAAGTCATACAGATAATAAATGTCAGAGGTGGATTGAAATCCAGGTTCTCTAACTAGAGTCTTTCCACAGTATGATCAGGGCTATCCTTGGGAATACACAGAGCGGCTAAATGCCTATAATTGTTGATTTCAGGGAAGTTGAGAAGGCTTCCTTCCCATGGCTGATGTCTAATTTTGTTCACTTGGGCCTCGACTCCTGTTAGAATGCAAGTGGCCTAAAGATTTGAACTCTCATCAGTCATCGACTCTTCAGCTGATCTTTTCCAGAGACCAGGTTTTGCTGTGAGAAGGGGGAAGGGAGAAGGGAGCACAAAAGCACCAAGCATCTTGGCAGAGGAGCTGCTTCTTTGGAAAGAGGGAAAAGCAGGGCAGAGGAAAGAGGAGAGAGGGCTTGATGAAAAATGTCTTCTCCTTCCCAACCCGGCCAGGCCAGTCCTGAATTGGTGCTGATTCCTACAGAGAGAATTTGTCATTCAAATGAAAGAGCATCTATTAAGTACCTATTAGACACTAGACCAGTGGTTCTCAACCTTTCTAATGCCGCAACCCTTTAATACAGTTCCTCATGTTGTGGTGACCCCCAACCACAAAATTATTTTCGTTGCTACGTCACAACTGTAATTTTGCTACTGTTGTGAATCTATCTGATATGCAGGATGTATTTTCATTGTTACAACTTGAACATAACCCACAGTCTGAGAACCACTGCACTAGACACTATGCTAGGAATCTGCCTCAAGGAACTTATAGCCTATTAATTTCTCTCAAAGACCAGCTCAGATTCTGTGCCCTGTGCTTATAAAAAGATCTCTTCTTTGGCTGATAAAAGGTTATAGCTCACTGTAGAGGTGAGTGGAGGAAGCTCTGGCCCTAGAACCTGAGTTCAAATCCTGGTTTAGATACTTACTAGCTATGTGACCCTGGTCAAGTCACTGACTCCTGTTTACTTCAGTTCCGCATCTATAAAATGAACTGAGAAGGAAATCGCAAACTACTCCAGAATCCTTGCAAAGAAAAGCCAAAATGGGGTCATGAAGAGTGAAAAAGAATCGAAATGACTGAACAACAACAAAGACCCAAGATGTTAGAGAATCTCCTTTGTCCTTTGAATGCTACCCGAAGTGTAAGGCTGAGTCTAATAGGACAGAATTGGTGACCATTGGTTTATTTGGCGTAGGGCTTATTTGTACATAGCGGTTTGCATGTTGTCCCTTCTATCAGACTGTGAATTCCTCAAGGTAAGGAATTGTCTTTTGCCTTTCTTTGTATCCTCAGGGCTTAGCACAGTGCCTGATGCATTATTAATGTCATATGTCAGTGTATAGGTTAATACTTGAGTGAATATG
This sequence comes from Pseudochirops cupreus, assembly GCA_028627135.1. NCBI lineage: Eukaryota > Metazoa > Chordata > Mammalia > Diprotodontia > Pseudocheiridae > Pseudochirops > Pseudochirops cupreus. Next base: position 44,425,532 of record CM053584.1, on the reverse strand, counting down.
AATGAGAAACTATTTAACAAGAGTTCTTCCCTCCTACTCCACTCCTCTAAACACAAGAGCTCCATGTTATAGCTTGTAAGATCCATATTGGAAAAGACCCTGGAGGAAGAAAATCTGACTTCATCACTGATTATGCATCCTCTCTGGACCTCAGTCTGGTTATTTGTAAAATGAGTAGCCAGTGGACTAGATGGACAGCCTCCAAGATTGCTTCCCACTCTAACATTGTGGGAAGCTGCTCTCATGAACACTGTAATTGGAGAAGTCAGATCCTTGTGAGAAGTGGAAATAGTCCCCACCCAGTTAGCATATATTTTATATTTAAATATATGTGTGTATATGTATGTATGTTTATATATATATGCTACACATATGTATGTATATATGGGTATAAGTGAATGTTTTCTGGAACAGACAGGCTGGTATAATGCAAAGGCCTGGGACCCAGGAGATCTGAGTTCTACTCTGGTCCTCTCACTGACTGTGTGACCTCGGGTAGATTTCTTCTCTGTCCTAGACCTCTTTTCCTCAACTATAAAATGACAGGATAGAGACGTGGTGTCAAACTCAAATAGAAATGGATCCCCCAGCCTGTATGTTGACTTACAAAACCACAAATTAGCATTATCTAGCATGTATTGTATTTTTATTTAAAAAAAAAACATTTTCTAATTACATTTTAATCCTGCCAGGGGAGTTTTGAAGGCTGCTTGGTTTGACACCTCCAGATATTAGATAATCTCTATGGTTCTGACAAGTCTCTGACTTCTCATGACCTATCCATAACCACAGTGTACCCTTGGAAAAACAATCTCCATTCTTTCCTTATGTTAATATTGCCTGGGATGCAGAGTTAAAGCTGGGAAGGATTTAGCAGACTCAGCCCTGGCTACAGCCTAGACTGTGTAGGCATATGGGAAGCCAGAGGCTTCCTCCTCAAGGCTTTGCTTGGCTTGTCTGGTTTTGGTCTGGAAGGCAGATCAAAGTTGCGTTTCTGGCCCTGAGGGATGTGTCTTTTTTTCACTAACAAATGGAGAAATGTAGCTTTCATCTGTGCAGTGCTGGCCCTGGACAAAACTGTAAAGTTGAAATGTTTGTTTTCAGGGTATTTAGCCTCTCTTCTTGTACTCTTGACCCCCTTCTAGAGAACCCTCACTGCTCTTATCTGTTTCCCCATAAAAATCTGATCTCAGGAAAGAATCATCCATCAGTCATTTACACTATAGTATGAATACTGGTTGTAGGGGCATTGGATTTCAGTGTTGGATATCATCTACTCCAACTCACTCATCTTATTGATGACAAAACTGGGCCCTAGAAAGGTTAAAGTCAATATGTAACCTCTCTCTGAGGAATTTTTATTTTGAACTTGATTTCAAAGGGTAGAACAAAAGACTTTGTTCCCTGTTGGAAGAATTTTAGGTGCCACAGAATAGTTGTGAGTCAATGGTGGCTCTGCTCACACTAAGGCCCAACCAAGACCAGGTCTTTGTTTATATTTGGTTGGGAGGGGGGTGGGGGAGTTGGGGAGGATTTGAGAGGCTGGTCATTCCTCACTCTGCTAGTCTAAGACTAGTTCAGAGCAGCCAGAATTTAGATGTGTGGTTGGATGGACACCTGGGATTTCCAAACATTCACCAATATACCAGCTGACAAGCATTCATTGAGTGCCTATTGTATGCCAGGTCTCATACTTGCTTTTGGTGGAGGGAAACAACACATGTAAATGAAAGTGAATACATACAGATTAATTATGAAGTAGTTTTGGAGGCTGAGGCACTAGTAGTTGGGGAGAATCAGGGAAGGCTTTAGGTAGGATTGCATTTGAGCTGAGCTCTGAAGGCAACTAAGAGGCAGAGGTGAGGAGGCCTGAGACAACAAGTCCCTTCACTGCCTCCCCGGGGCCTTTCCCTTGGACAAATGATTCTTAATCCAATGGTCCCCAGTATGATTGCTGGCCTTGCTGCCCTACACAGGGGTAGGAAAGGGAAACAAGCAATATTCGTAGTGGGGAGAGCAGGAAGCAGCAAATAGTAAGCCCCCAGCCACCATATTTGTCACATTGATTTTGGCACTGGTCCCCACTGTAGATGGAACCTGGCTCCATACTTTAAAATGGGGATCTCTGGTGTTTAGCTCCCTCAGCAAAATGGAACAAAGTTGGACTGGAGTCTTGCAGATACAGCCTGGCTAAATAATATTCACTCTCAGCTAATTTCCAATAAACATTCCATTTCTGTCTCCATCTCTGCTCCAGTCGATACCCATATCTTTTTTACTCCAAGCCTCATCTCTGTCCAAACTTAACCTCCATATATGGCCCAGCCTCATGGCCCACATTTGACCCATCCCATGTACCAACTCTATTATACCCTTTGCCCCAATTCTGCTCCAACTTTGTGCCTTCAATCATTGTCTCATCCATCGCCCCATCCCCACTCTGTCCTCTGCCCTAGGTCAACATCCAACTGTCAGGTCCTCCTTAGCCTTTGACTACTATCTAAAGGTGATTTATGCGATTTTCCTAGTAGAACAAAATGCAGGCAACTGGAATAAGATCATAAAGAAAATGGAATTATGGAACATTTGTGAATGGTTGGGAGGATGGGGGAGCAATTAGCAAGAGGGAATGAAGTCATTTGGAAATAGGAAGCAATCAAAAACTTGACAGAATTGCTGTTCCAGAAAAAGAAATCATTCAGTTATTAACAGAATGTGAGTGCTTGTAAGAGACCTTAGGGACCATCTTGTCCAACACTTTCATTTTACAGTTGAGGAAAATGAGGCAGAGAGACCAAGTGGTATAGGACTTTTTACTCCTACTTTAGTGCTCATTCTCTTATACTTGTTCAAGTGGTATCCAAGTCAATCACGGGAAGGGCCAGCCACAGAAAAAAGTCTTAGCAATTAGTGCACAGAATGCACCAGGGAAAGGCTGGAAGACTCCCTTCTTGGCTTTCTGAATTACGCTCTCAGCTGTTTGAAGGAATTAGTGCTCTCGGTGGGTTTCCTTCTCTAGCTACACCAGCTGTCTCCAAATGTTTTTTCTCCTTAGCCCCCCTACCAGGTGCTGAGGGCAGGTGTCAATTGGCATCAGCCTCCTGGGCCCAGACACAATAGTTTTTTGGCTATGTTGGGGATATATTTCTAGAAAGCTAATGTTAAAAGGGAATGAAGTGATCTGACAGATGCATTATTGCAACCTGAGCTGCAGTAGTTTTTAATAAGCCCACAATGAAATAAGGGGAGGGTTCTAGAAAGCACCTAGCTCCCCTTGATTGGTTCAAATCCCTAGGCCCAGATGATTACATCATCCAAGAGCACCAAAAGAAATGGTGGGTATGATTGCTAAGTTACACATGGTGATCTTTGAAAATTCATGAAGAAGAAAACTACCATAGGATTAGAAGATAAATATTGTCCTGGGTTTCCAAAAAAGGGAAGAGGATGGAGTTGGGAAACCGGAAATGAGTAATTAGTAGCAAAGTTCCAAAAGTATTATTAGAGGGATAGTTAGTGAACATGTAGAGAAGGAAGCAGTGATCACAAAAAGCCAGCCTGGCTTCATCAAGTACAAATCATTCCAAACTAACATCTTTCTCTTTTTGACAGAGTTACTAGATCCAAGGAATACTTGTTAGATCACCTAGATTTTAGCAAAGCATTTCACAAAGTATCTCCTACCATTATTTTGGGGAAAGTGGAGAGGTATGGACTAGATAAAAGTAGAATGAGGTAGATGTGGAATTTGTTGCATAGCTGATCCTGAAGAGTAGTCATTAATGCTTGGTGTCATGTTGGAAGAAGATTCCCAATGTCCTAAGAATATGACTTTAGTCCTCTGAGAGTTAATATTATTATCACTGTTTTAGACAAAGGCACAGAATGCATACTTAGCAAATTTACCTGTAAGATACAAAGCTGGGGGGGCGGAATAGATAAACTGGATGATAGTCAGGATTGAAAAATATTTTTAACAGGTTAAACATTGGACCAATTTTATAGGGATAAATGTAAAAATCATACCATTAGGCTAAGAAAATACAAGAACAATATGGGAAAAGCATGGGTAGATAGCAGTTCATATGAAAAAGATCTGAGGGTTTCAGTGGATTGTAAGTTCAATATAAACCAGAAAGTTAGTGAACTCTTGGACTGCATTGAGAGCAATATGTTGGGGGGTGTAGTGGCAACCACACCACCATACCCAGGACAGCCACTAGCACAGGTTCTTAGATCTGAGATTGGCTTTACTGGGAAATAATAGCTGTTTAAGGGGTCAACAGTCTTTTTTAATTACATTCACTAGTTTAGGGGAAAAGTCAGCACCCTACACGACAGAGAAAATACAGAAAAAATACAAGCAGAGAAATAAAGAACAACAGACAGAGCTCTGACTGCCTGAATCAACTATACACTTTACATCCCTAGATTGAGGAAGCCTTTACATCTGAGCAGGTGGGGAGCTCTGAACATGGAGCCACTCAGAATCTCAACCAGGGAATCACAAGATCCTTCTCATAAGCAAGCCCCCAAAGCAAAATACCAACTCAGAGTATAAATACATTTCTCAGAGCCAGAAGGCATCACAACAACCCTCATGACTCAGTGCCTAATTAGAAATTAGCAGAAGGTGTGAAAGCCCTCTGACAAGCAAGCTTCCCTTAATGGGCTCCATGTGACACCTATTAATGGGTGGGGAAGATATTATATCCCATTAACATTACAGGGAGGGGGAAGGGAATAAGCATTTATATGCTACCCGCTATGTTCCAGGCACTGTGGTAAGGGCCTTTTGTTTTTTAAACAAATATTATCTCATTTGATCCTTCACCACAACCCTGCAAGGTAGGTGCTGTCATCATCTCCATGTTACAGTTCAGGAGACTGAGGCACACAGTAATTTACCCAGGGTCTCACCCAGCTTGGGAGTATCTGAGGCTTGATATGAACTCAGGTCTTCCTGAATCCAGGCCATTGCATCACCTGGTGGTCCCACTTTACTGTGCCTGCTCAGACCATGTCTGCATTTCCGGGCTCAGTTCTGAGCAGCATATTTTAGGGATATCAGTAAGGGACAGTGTATCCAGAGAGGGAAAACTAGGACAGTGAAGAATCTTGAAAGCTATGACATATGAGGATTGGTTGGAACAACTGGGAATCACAGCGTCATGGATTTCAAGCTTAAAATTACCTTTAGAGGTCATCTTGTCTAACCCCTTCATTTTCCATGTGAAGAAGGGAAGGTTCATAAGAGTTAAGTGACTTGTTTAAGGTCACACAGCTACTAAAAAGCAGGTCTGGGATTCCAGCCCAGCTTCTCTCACTCTAAACTCAAGTACACTTTCCCCTGTTTTGCTGAAGGAGGAACAACTTGGCTTAGATGACAAAGAATCACAGAATGGCTGAGTTGGCAGTGGCCTCTCAGGTCACCCAGCCCAACCCCTAACCAAATAAAGATCTCTACAATGTTTGGGACAAGTGTTTGCTTGAATCTTTTTCTAGGAAGGAAAAACTCACTTTCCCCTAATGCAACCCACCCAACACTTGGGTTACTCAAATTGTTGCAAAGTTCTTCCTCATAATAAATTTGCCTTTTTCTAATTTTCACCATTGATTGTTATCATCCCTTCTGGGGCCACCTAGAGCAAAAGCCATTCTTTACTTCCAATGTTCTGTGGCCCTTTTCTATGCCCTTGCTTTTGTTCTCCCCATCCCCACTCCCTATTTCAGGAATGTTCTCCAATCTCACCTCCACCTATGGGAATCCCTGTTTTCCCTCAGATACCACCTCTGGTGCTGCCTTCTGCGTGAGACCTTTCCTGGTCCCCTCAGCTTTTGAGGCTTTCCCTTCCAGGGTTAGTTTATACCAACTCCGTGGGTGTTTTGTATACACCCATCAAGGTACTTGTCTTCTTCTCCATTAGAATATAAGCTTGGTGAGGGCAGGGCTGCTTTGCTTTTGTCTTTGTATCTTTGTATCTCTAGTGTCCAGCAGGGTGCTTGGCACATAAAAAGTGCTTAATAAATGCAAAGAAGGAACACATTCCAGAGTGTTTCTCAGCACTGATGTCCCCTGTCATTATGGCCCAGGCTTCCTTCCTCCTGCTGCATCTACACACCATCTACTTTCTGCCTTTCAATCTGCTACAAAATCCCAAAACTTTAATTTGTTGTCCTTCCTATATGAGGAGGATGCTACTTACTTCCTGCCAGTGGAATGCTTGATTTGGACCTTCTTGGAGTGTGTGTGTGTGCGTGTTTTCTCATCAGTTACTCTCAGTGCGTTATCCACTGTGATCTGTGTTACTCAGACCACATCTGGAATGTGTTGGGCCATTTATGCAGCACAATTTCAGAGAAACATTAACAAATTTGAGAACATCCAGGAGAGTCCAAACAAGATGGCAAGGGGACTTTTTGCCTTAGAGGAGTGGGGGTGCTTCCCTTGAAGAGCAACAGCAACAACAGCAATAGCTGGCATTTATATGGCATATTAAGGTTTATCTGACACTTTATATATGTCATTTAATACTTGTACAATCCTACAGGTGGATAATATCACTATGTCCAGTTTACAAATAAAGAAACTGAGGGAAATCAAAGTTAAATGACTTGCCCACGGTCATACTGTTAGCAGATGTCTAAGGCAGGATTTGAACTCACATCTTTGTGGCCTCGGGTCCAGAGCTCTATCCTCTGCTCCATCTAACTGTCTCAAGAATATTTAAAGGGAAGAAAACAATCATTATTTCCATATATTTGAAAGACAGTGCCATAGAAGAATGATTAGACCTTTTCCATATGACTTGGCAAGAAGTTGCAGGAAAGTAGATTTGTTTTTCTAACGCTTGAGTCTATCCAGCTTTGGAATGTTCTTGTCTCATGTTGGGTTCCATAATTGCAAGTATTCAAGCAGACCCTGGGTGACCCCCTGCCAGGGAAACTGTAAAGGGGATTCATGCATGGGAGAGGAGAATCAGTTCAAAAAGTCAATTCCGCAAGGACAAGATGGGCAAAGTATTAGTAGATTGCAATTTATGTGAAAGAGTTGGGGCTGGTGTTGAGGGGTGAGTTGGGACTAAGCAACCTCTACGGCACCATCCAACTTGAAGAATTTCATGTTCTTTCCCTTTTGTGTCCAAGAACACTTGGCTGGATGGTTGGCCAAGATTAGGGGTGTAGCCTGTGGCCACAAAACTGAATTTTTCCTCTGAGCAGAGCTTACTGGCCCAAATGGAGAATGAACTGGCAACTCCAACCTCATTAACATTGTGTTCTAGCCAACCAAACTAACCAGTGCCGACTTAACAGAGACATCCATTTGTGTTGTTTTGCTTTTTTTCCCCCTAATGGAGTTTGCCTGCCTTGTCTACCTTAAATAATCTCTGAGCTAGATTGCCCGGGGGGGGGGGGGGGAGGGAGGGGGAGGGTCAGTGGGGAAAGAAACCTAAAAGTCCTCCTCCTGCATCAATGAGCAATCCCTTCTACAATATTCCCCCAAAGCGGTTTTCTCTATGCTGTGGCCTTAACTTTCTTGCTATGTCCTCTTCTGGTAATACTGACTGGCATTCACCTGCCCACCCCCCTGAGCCCACTGTTGACCAGCTGATTTATGGCCTGTGTTTCATGATCTTATCCATCCCTGACATTTCCTAATGATGATCTAGAATCCTGCTCATCCCATGCACAAACATGCTTCCCTGCCCCCCACTTGCAAACACACACCCCTTTAATTCAAATCATGGTTTACATCTCTTAGCCAGCTGTTCCAGATGTTTCCAGCTGCAAAAGAACTAGCCCATCTCTCCTCTCCCTGCCTCTTACCATGATTCCAAGCATCTTGGCAATGGTCGGGTAGCTATACCAGCCTCTGCCAAAGATGTTCCCTCTCCTTCCTCACCACAGAAAACATTGCTGGTGCTGTCCGTGAGACAATCTTCACACACTATAAATGCCAAAGTCACAGATGGAAACGCCCGGGACATGAGGTTCACCCTTCTGCCAGGGTAGGATTTAGAATTCCCCTGAGCAGGACACTTCCCTACACCTATTTGCATTAGGAAGATCTTTGGGGTGAGGGTGAAGCATCAGTGTGGAGCATCTATGTGGTACAATGGATAGAGTGCCAGCCTTGGAGTCAGGAAGACATCTTCCTGAGTTCAAATCTAGCCTCAGATACTTACTAGCTGTGTGACCCTGCGCAAGTCACTTAACCCTGTTTGCCTCAGTTTCCTCTTCTTCAAAATTAGTTGGAGAAGGAAATGGCAAAGCACTCCAGCATCTCTGCCAAGAAAACCCCGAATGAGGTCACAAAGAGTCAGACACGATTGAAACAACTGAAAACAATAACACCAGTGTTCTAGGCAGAGGAGGAAGTGTGACTATGTCTACAGTAGAGGGATGTCCAGCTGCCTTGGCCTTTCACGCCAATGGATGATGCCATTGGCGACCTGTTGTTTATTCAGGCCACCTAGCATGGGTTGACATTCTCTTGAAGGGGTTAAACGGTACCAATCCCCAGGGCCCTGGACCCAGACCCATGTGAACACTGCCCAGTGGCTCCTAGCTGAAGTGGTAGGGGAGAAAACAGAGGTGGATCTTTCGCAAAGATTAGCTAGTTGTTATTTTATAAAGAAGCGCTGGCACAGGAAGGTTGAGGGACCCAGGCACCCCCCGGTTCCCCTCTATTGTGACCACCTTTCACATTATAGCTGCTTCCAAGACAAAGGACGGGCAAATGCAACCAGAACCATAGTTATAAATTACATTTACATAGCACTTCAAGGTTTAACAAAGTGCTATCCTTGCTGTAATGTAGGAAATGTGACTATCATCACTCCCATTTTATAGACAAGAAAACTGAGGTTCAGATGTAAGACCAAGGATTCCAACTCGGGTCATCCTGACTCCAGGTACATGCACAGGCTCTTCACCACCATAAGGAGACAACTTCTCTGGTAGAGACCATGTGTGTATCCTGGGACTAAAGAGAAGTGACATCTGTTCGGGCAGCTCTGAACAGGGCTGTGGGTTTCCAGGAACCCTGGGGATATTTTAAGTGGTCAGTGACTTCCTCAGCCAACCCCACAGGGGCAGCGGCCTTAAGTAAGTACTGTCCTTTCCCCTCTATGTCTGTGCCCTTTTCCTGGCAGCTGAATTCCAAGATTCCCTCCCCTGCCAGGAAAAGTCCCCCTTCCTGTATTTAGCAACAACACTCTCGCCTCCTCCTTGTGAGTGTCCTCAGATCACTCAGTCCCTGCTCACGTGTTGACTGAGGGGGTCCAGTGTGAGGCTTTGCCAATGGCCAGGTCTTCCTGTTACTTGAGCAACACATGATACTGGACCACAGGAGCACAGAGCCAGAGCTGGAAGGGACCCCAGAGGCCACCAAGTCCAACTCCCTTATTTTACGAATGAGAAGACTGGGGCTTGTAAACAATTTGCCCAAGGTCACCTACCTAGTAAGCATCACAGGGGGTTCTTCTTTTACCATGCTTCCCATTCCCTCCTACCAGGATGGTCTGATGAAGCAAGCACTGGATAGGTGGAGGGTGTGGCCAGATAGGGGCATTAGGAATTGTTCAGTCATTTTAGTCATGTCTGATTCTTCATTACGCCATTGGGGGTTTTCTTGGCAAAGACACTGGAGTGGTTTGTTATTTCCTTTTCCAGCTCATTTTACAGATGGAGAAACTGAGGCAAACAGGGTTAAGTGACTTGCCCAGGGTCACACAGCTAGTAAATATCTGAAGTCACATTTGAACTCAGGTCTTCTTAACTCCAGGCCCTGTGCTCTATCCACTAAGCCACCAAGCTGCCCCCATCCAGGAATGGCATCAAAGGCATCAAGAGACCTGGGGTCTATTCCAAGTCTCACTGAGTAGTTCAGTGAGTCAGAGGAGGCAATGGGGCTGATGAAGTGGAAAGAGCACTGGTTTTAGAGTTAAAAGATGCAGTTTTTTAGGTAGGGGTGTACTGAAACCAGTAAGAACACTGGTTGTGAGATGTAACATGTAATTGTTACATTTCCAGTGTGAGCATTTACATGGGAAATGGGCAAATGCTACAAATCAGGGGGCTTGGTTTATTGTTTCATTAGTCGTCTAGACTTAAGAAAATGCTGGAAAAAATGTTAATAATAAGATTAAACTTAAAAGTGAGTCATGCATACATTTTTTTCCTCAGGGAGCTGGTTGTTAAACACTTACCCCTGGTTCTAGGCCTGAATTTTTCCCCTTTTTTAAAAAATTCAATTTAAGAAAAATGTTTATATTTTATTTTTTTAATTACAGGAAAAAGCAATTTTTAACATTAGGGTTTTGTTTTTTTTTTTAAGATTTTGAGTTCCAAATTCTCATTCTCTCCCCACCTCCTTAAGAAGGCAAGCAATTATACATGCACAATCATTAGGTTATACAGTTAAGTGACTTGCCCAGGATCACACACTAGTAAGTGTCTGAGGCCAAATTTGAACTCAGGTCCTCCGGACTCCAGGGCTAGTACTCTATCCATTGCACCACCTAGCCGTCTCAGGCCTGCCTTTCAAAAACACTAGCCATGGGACTATGGATAAATCCATTCCAACCAGATGCACCCAAACAGCTCATCCCTCTGAACCTCAGTTTCTGTGACCTTAAAATATGAATAACAGTCAGTCCCTGCACTATTTGCACCACTGCTGAGTTTTTGTGTGGAAGGTGTTGACCTCAAAGCACAGTGTGTCAAACGTCTTAGTGCAGTTTTACACTATTAGAGATGACTGCCCTTGCACTAATACTTCTGGGACAGCTTCTATTTCAAGTGTGAGTTGTTATCATTAACATCTCAGAGCTTGGCATTGCCATTTGCAAAGTGAAGATAATAGTGGTCCCAGCCACCTCTCCTAAAGGGCTGCTGTGTGGCTTAAATGACATTTTAGATGGGAAAAGGCTTTGAAAAGAAAATAGCATACAGGCATGCCCACAGAATCCTAGTCTCTGAGTCAGATGGGACCTCTGAGCCCATCTAGTTTAACTCATACCTCATCAAGAAGCCCCCCAGGTCCCTAGCAGGTGGTCATCCAGCCAGTGCTTGAAGACCTTCTGGGAGAGAATAACTCTGATAACAATTGGCATGTATAGAGAAAGGGTTTTAATGTTTGCCAAGAATATGATCTACACCGTCTCTATTGAATTTCACGACAACCCTGTGAAGGCTGTCATCACAGCAGTTCTTGTTCCCTATTTTATAGAAGAGTAAACAGCCTTGGAGAGCCCAAGACCATTAAGTTAGTAAGTCTCAGAGGCAGGATTCAAAACCAGATCTTTCCCCTCTTCTACCTGTGGATGGCTCTTTATTTGGAAGTTTTTCCTAACCCCAAGACTACAGTTGCCTCTTTGAAACTTCCACCCATTGCTCCTGCTCCCACTCTCTTGGGTCAAGCAGAACCACTAGAGCAGGGGTTCTTCACCTTTTTAGTGCCCTGGACCCCTTTGAAGACAGGTGACCCAAGAGACCCCTTTTCAGAATAATGTAATATAAAACATTAGAGCAACTAAGTGGTGTGAACTCTTAGACAAACCACTTGCTCCACACCCATCCTGACCTCTGAGGAACTCTGTGCCTCCTCCTTACCCTCATCATCCATTAGCTCTGGACATCCTTCATATGCTGGCTGACTCAGGTCTTACTTCTTCCTAACTCCAGGTGCCATCCACACAAGATGTGGAGAGATGTGGAAAGAATTAATGTAACCCACCTGGATTTCATTTGCATCTAACGCTGCCATGTAAATCCCCAAGGGAATTATGAGACATGGTCAGGGAACGGGGTGTGGTTTTCAACAAACTTTCCCACCGATGCTGAGCTCTGACTGAGACGATGTTTTTCTCCGTATCTCAGCTTTTCTCCCTGTAAGGAGGGTAACCACAGGAGTCTTTTACAGTCCAAGGGAAAACCTGCCACAAAGCGTGGATCAATCTGACAAATGTTTTCAAGTTCATACTATGTGCGAGGCATTGTTCTAAGCACTGAAAATACAGAGATGAAAAATGACACAAAGCTTGCTTTCAAGGAGCTTAGGGACTAAGGAATGTGGGGGTGGGAAGAGGACATGTGCCCAGATAAATACAAGGCTGAATTTGATGAGGACAAAGGAGAGATCTGGAAAAAATGCACTTGGAAAATTTGAGGGGGGGGGGGGAGGGAATCTCCTTTGGATGAGAAGCCCAGGGAAAGCTTCATGGAGGAGGTGGCACCTGAAATGATCAGTAAAACTTCTGTTTGAAAGCTGAAAAAGCAAAATTAATGGGGTCCCAGGTTCCCAAATGGTTGAATCAGAACCAGCTTTTCCCAGTTCTGCATCCTTGGATTATGAATGTCGTTCATGGTCAGGGATCCATCGGGATTCCACGAGCCCAAAAGGGAACAAGCTACTACTTCCAAGATGTTTGGGAAACTGAAGCCTCTTCTGAAACCTATGGGTTTCAAAGGTCACCAAGGCATTTAAGGTCTGGCCAATTAACCCCAACTTGGAATGGTGTAGAAAGGCCAGAGTGTTCTAATCTCTAACGGATAACATCCCCAGTATGCAGAGAATGCCAGCAATGGTAGAAGCTCACATTTATATAATGCAATTCAACAAACACTTACTATTTTTTTATGGTCACAAAGTGCTTTGCATACATTTTTTCATTTGATCTTCACCCTATGGGGTAAACACTATTATCTAGTCAAGCACAAACTCCTTGAGGAAAGGAATTCTTTTCGTTGTGTCTCTTGTATGCTCTAATGCCCACCACCGTGCCTTGTACATAGTAGGTCCTTAATTAATGTGTGTGGAGTTGAATTGAATCCCCATATTACGGAAGAGGAAGGAAGGAAGGAAGATAGGAGGGAAGGAAGGGAGGAAGGAAGGAAGGGAAGAGGGAAGGGAGGAGGGAAGGAAGAAAGAAAGGAAGCAAGGAAGGAGGAAAGGAAAGAAGGAATTAATTTTTTAAGTGCCTGCTATATGCGAGATACTATGTTAAACACTTTAAAATGTTGTTTCATTGTTATACAGAAATCCTAGGAGGGAGTTGCTATTATTATCCCCATTTTATAGGTTAGGAAACTCAAGCAAACAGGTTAAATGACTTGACCAGGGTCACAAAGCTAAGTAAATTTCTGAGGCTGAATTTGAACTCAGGACTTCCAGAAACTGAGACTTGAAGAGGTGAAGTAATTTAATTGCTCAGGGTCCACAACTAGTAACCAGATCTTCTGACTGTTATATACCCTCTTCCTGTATTGCTTCTCTGTAGAAGTCTGGTTATTTATACCAAGCATGTATGATGAGTACTGTCTTTCAGTAGAAGCTGGGCTATATTGGTCCTTTAACATTCTAGACTCTTTATGTGTTGGGAATGCTTAGTTTTATAGCAGGACATAGCTTGGCACAGTGCCTGACACACTGTTGTTGTTGTTTTTCAGTCATGTCTAACTCTTCATGACCCCATTTAAGGTTTTCTTGTCAAAGATACTGGGGTGGTTTGCCATGTCCTTCTTCAGCTCATTTGAAAGATGAAGAACCAAGGGAAATAGGGTTAAGTGACTTGCCCAGGGTCACACAGCTGGTAAGTGTCTAAGGCCAGATTTGAGTTGGGGGAGATGAGTCTTCCTGACTCCAGGTCTGGCACTTTATCCACTGGTCCACCCACCTGCCCCCACCCAAAAAACTAAAGTTTCTTGTCCAAACGGATGGATAATATAAGGTTGGGGTGGGGAGCGGTACATCTCACTCAGGTGTGTGAACACCCATTCATCACATACATGAACCAGAAGGATCTTTGTGTCTGCCATTAAATTTTTTATTGAACTGATAAAGAATTAGAAGCAACCATGAAGCATGTAAGCCATTCCACTCACACCTGCTTGATCACATGTTTACAAGGTGTTTTATATTCATTAACCCACTTTATCCTCACCACAACTCTGCAAGGTCTGCATTTCACAGATGAGGTCATTGAGGTTCATCTCAATTCCCAAGGGACACAGGACCCTAGATTCAGAGCTGGAACGGACATTAAAGGTGATCCAACCCAGACCACTACCAGCCCTCATTTTACAGCCAAGTGAACTGAGACTAGGACACCCTGCCTATTATTAAAACAAGCCTGTCAAAATCCTCTTCATCCTTCTCTGCTCAAGTCTGACCTCCTCTTTGAAACCTTCCCTGGCTACCCCAACCTGAAGTGACCTCTCTCTCCTCTGAACCTGGCCCCCCTCATTTGGAGCTTATCCTGCAGACACCACCTGGTGTCCTTGTGGGTAATCTTTCTGTTCCCTCCCCAGCTCGGTCTGTTTGTCTCCCCTTTAACACTGAGCATTGGTCCTCACCTACAGTAGGTTGCTTGCCTAAGAAATGACCACTGGTTGACAGTTTTAGTGCTCTAAAAACACACAATGCCTGCAACAAGGTTTATACAGATCTGCCAGAAAGAGGAATCGTTTCAGCGAACAATAAGCAAGATTTATAATTAGCTTATGAATTAGGACCATAGAAAAAATTGGGGGAAAGGATCTTGAAGATCATTTAGTCCAGTTCTTTCATGTTACAGATGAAGAAACTGGGACCCAAAGAAAAAGGGGACAAGGAAACAAGCATTTATTCAATTCTTACTATGTACATTGTACTAAGCACTTTACAAATACTATCTCATTTTGTATATTATCTGATATTACCTCAAGTATAGTGACTTGCCCAAGGTCATACTGGGAGTAAGAGATCTGGGATTCAAATGAATGAATGAATGAATGAATGAATGATAGCATTTATTAAGCACTTATTGTGTACTGATCCCTTTGCCAGGAAATTGAGGCATTCCCTTCCCTTGAGGACTTTACCTTTTAATGGGGCAGATAATATGATAAGAGAGGGATATTTTCATCTACAGAGCAATAGGGTTGGAGAGGGTAGCCAAAGGGAAATCCATTAATGCGTGTTTTTCAGAAGTAATGGTAGTATTGATTTGATTATGGTTACTAAAAGCAAGAGATGGAAGGTACATGTGATGATGTTAAGGTGATAACTAGAAGATGGCCAGAGACATGTGATGTGCCACATGGTCTGGTGCCCTCTTTTGAAACCAGCTGGATAGAGTGGGCTTTGTGAGTGTACGCTCACTCACTCCAGTTGGGATAGGTTGTCCTTTCTAATGTAATCATGTGGATAAAGTGCCTAACATGAAATCAGGAAAACCTGAGTTCCAGTCTCTCTGTAGTCATATAAAGCTATGCTACTCTGGGTAGGAAGTGTCTGAGACCAGATTTGATCTCAGGAAGATGAGTCTTTCTGACTCCAGGCCCAGCATTCTATCCACTGTGCTGCCCATGTTAGCTAGCCTAACATGCTCTATTAATGTCTGCCATTGATAGCAGTCTAGATAAGGAAATGGAGGGCCATTCTTTGCCAAGAAAACCCCAAATGGGGTCATGAAGAGTCGGACACAACCAAAACAAGGGGCAACAACAAGAATAAACATTGTTGATGGTACCCTATACTGGAATTTGGGGGCTGGGCCTGGGGCCTGAGTAGTATAGGAACTCTCAGGTAGGAAATTCCTTTGCAGATGGGCAAGTGAGAGAATTTCCTGGGGCCCAGAGAGTTTATATAACTTGCTCAGAGTCACACAGCAAGTATATGTCAGAGGTGGAACGTAAACCCAAGTTGTCCGGGATGCCAGGTCAGCTCTTTATTCACCCATGTTGCCTCTTACACTATACCGAGATATTGCACATGAAATGCCTGTCAAATGATAAGGCACTAAATGTGTGCTGGGTGTTATTATTGGTGGTGGCGGTGGCATGATTGTTGTTGTTCTTATTATTACCTCTGTGACTGAATTTTAATGACTGAAATTTAAATTCAATAAACATTCAAATTCCTACTCTGTTCAAAAAACTGTACGTGGTTCTGCTTCTCAAGAACCTGAACAGCTCTCTTAGATAAAGCATCTTTTGGATAACCCTCTTTATATTGCTTAACAAATCACTTTTTCTTAGGGGTGAGGAAAGTTTCAGGTATCCAGATGATGATCAGTTTCAAGTAAGTGGGTCCCAAATAAGGACAGTTTTGCTATAATGTTGAAAAAAATACAAGACTGGGTAAGACAGACTGGGAACAAACATGGCGGGTCTTCACGCCATAGAGACATAGTCCTTGCTGCATAGTTGGGAGTCAGAGGACCTGAGTTTGAGTCTCAGCTCTGATATTTCCAAGCTGTTTGACTTGAAGAAGTCACTCTCCCCCTCCCTTACCACCATGTTTGGGATGGAAAAAGTAATAGTTGGAGTATCTATCTCACATGGCTCTTATAAAAGGATCTTGTAAACCTCGAAAGAGCTTTAAAAATTTGAATTACTTTCTTTTTATTATTACAATGGACTATGAGCAATGTAGACCTATCATTAAAGTCAGTAAAAACCCAAGTACTCTTGGAAAGTATGACCAGCAGCTTTGCATTTGGGAAGGTTTCTTAGGGTGATAAGAAGAACACTGGACCAAAGACTAGGGCACTAGTCTTGTCACTTAATAACTAGGGTGCCTTCCAAGCAAGGGTGTGCTGGTGAATATTTAACAAGCAACCCTCTAGAAAACAAACCCCCCAAATACACACTTTTAAGTTTAATCTGTGTTATTTATATCTTTTGCATCACTTTCTGGAGTCTAGATAATCAACAAAACAATGAATCAAGCCCTGATTCAAAGCATTTGTTGATTTCTGAGGTAGAAATGGGCACACTGAAATTTTAACAATCAGATCTCTGAGCTGGTTTGAAATGGCTCCAGCACACCCCTATTTCCAGTTCGGTGATTCTAAAGCTAAGATGGGCTTGCCCTAAAAATTGTGCCTTGTGATCTGGCATCAGCATCCTGCACAGTGTAAGAAATATAGCAGGCAGCTAGATTCTTTGCAACTGACTGATTTCCAAGGTTCTGTGGGAAGTTTGTCCCACATTAAGGAGATGAAGAAGTAGGTGGGATTTGTGTATTGACAAAGGGATTAGAC
This sequence comes from Pseudochirops cupreus, assembly GCA_028627135.1. Taxonomy (NCBI): domain Eukaryota; kingdom Metazoa; phylum Chordata; class Mammalia; order Diprotodontia; family Pseudocheiridae; genus Pseudochirops; species Pseudochirops cupreus. The sequence goes on along the minus strand of CM053584.1, from coordinate 44,408,502 downwards.
TGATTGATCTTAGAGTCCCCTTTTAGCTCTAAAGTTTTATAGGTCTCTGAGCCCCTTAGTCCCTTTTCCTGTTATCATCAGATCCTTTAAAAGGGACCTTCTCTTTTCCACTTTCCCAGGAAGTTTCCAAAAATCTCACCAAGGAAAACGAGCAGATCAAAGAGGACATGGAAGACATTCGGAGCGAAATGAACAAGAGAGACAAGGAAAATTGCTCCAGTGGCACCCCAGGAAGGATTCCAGGCCTTCGGGCAGCCTTGCAGAGGGATGCTGCTGCAGCATACACTCTCCCTGAGGTACAGTCCCACACCACTGGATGCCTTTGATCCTTGTCCCCAAAGCCTAAGCCTAGATACAGTGGACAGTTGCCTATATGATCAGGCTTGGGGAACTCTAAAAAATCCAACATTCAAAAACTTTTCTCTACCAGTCCCTAAAATGCTGAACTGAATTCACTCCTTCAAGTCCTGAAATTGAAGGTTTGGGGGGCAATTATAAACATGTGATCTTTAAATCGATGGCACCCACTTAGCATTTTAGTTTCAATTAATTCATCAGACCAGCTCCATTCACTTCATTCTTGTCAATCACTTGGTCGGTAGAGCCTTGAGGGAATGAGGTAGAGGGCAGGTAATATGAAGGTGGAAGTCTGTCTGGGAAGGTTGGGAGTACAGTCTGTTGCTCAGGAAGACATGTCTCATTGGGCTAATGCAGTGGGAGTCCTGGGGATCCAGAGTGGAGGCTGCCTCGCAAGAGAAAAGTGGGGCCACTGAAAGATGAACAAAAAGACCATGAAGACAAATGGCTTCCTAATCCCTAAGAATGTGATACCACAAAAGGATTAGGGAACAAATGAAAGAACACAAACATAGAATATAGATTTCCTTCAGCAGAGATGGTCCCCAATATACTGCCCAGTCCAAGCCTGCTGTGGTGTTGGGGAAACTAAGGGTCATGTCTTTTGAACCTCAGATGGAGATCTCTACTGCCAAGAGAGATCAGAGTTTTTCCTTGTCAGAATGTTTCCTTAGCTCCATCCAGCTGCCTAAGAAAAAAGACTATTCCTTGTGCCTGTGAAATGTGTCTCCACATTTCTCTGGGGCTGAGCTTATGGGACCTTTTCCTTGGCCTTGATGACAAATACTGTGGTGTGTTGAGGAACCTGGATCAGATTTCTTGAGGGTAAACAGCAAACCAAATCAGACACTCCAAACTTAAAGACTCCCCCCTTTTTTTTCCTTGCTCAGCAAAGTGAAATTTCCTCCTCTCAACCCCCCATTCATCAGACTGCTCAAGTCAGCACAATCCATCCAAAGCCAGAGAAGCAGGGACAGAGGAGAGGGTGGGGGAAACAGAAGAGAGAAGTGGGGAGGGAGGCCCAGGGGTGGAGTCTTCCCTCTCATCTCACCAGCCGTCTCTTTGGCTTCTTTGGGGAGTGAAGAGAGGGCCAGAGGAGGTGAGGATTAGTTTGCTTAGTTTTGAGGGCCATGAAATGGCAGAGTTTCTCAGAACGTGAGCTACACTTTGTCAGGGGCTTGTCTCTAGGAAAATTTCCTTGCCTGGATGGTCATAGAATAGATGGGAGGGGAATAGGAGTGGAGCCAGGAATTGAAGTCATGTAACAGACTGTGGGATTAATGAAGGAAAAACCACGGCTTGGTGGGGGCTGCTGCTATGCTGCTTAGCCTGTCTCCAGCAAATTCAAGGAAATTATATGTTCCTTGGCAAAAGGAGAGCCACGGTCTTGGTCTATCTACATGTCTGAGGAAGGAACCAGAGCTCCTACCCACTCCTGTGAGCCTAGCATTAAAGATTTCTTAAGGATGTTGCCACAAAGCCATGACGACTTGATTTTGCAATGCAGGAGGAAACCAGTCTCCAGCAATTACATTCACCTCATCCTCAGAACCAAGGGACTGTGGGCTAAGGCTTCTTGTCCCATGTCCAAGAGATTCCTTCTGGACAGAAAAGGAAAGAGCCTTTGGGACTTCTTGCCTAAGACCTAAGGTCTGGCAGGAAGACCAGGTCTTTCTTTTGGACTTCTGTTCATCAGTCAGGGTTGTGGGGTCGATCCTGGGTGAGCAGCCCATACAGCTGGAGAGGTTTGTTGTGGTTGGGTTTGTTGGTTTTCGGGTTTTTTTGCACACCTAATGGGGTATCTGTGTTGGAGGAAAGAACTGCCAGAGTCACAAAGGGAGAGTTCTGACAGATCTAGGCTCTTTGGCAAATAGCCTCAGGAGCCAGAGTTAAGGAAGCACCCCCAACTTCCCAGGGCCCAGAGGCATTAATATCCCCATCAGGGCTTTGCTTATAAACAAAGGGGAAGTTGAGTTGAGACATCCAGAATCTCTTTTGCCATCCTTATAAAATTTCTCATGATGGTGGGAAGAGGATGGGCTCGTGGGGTGGAGAGGGACCTAAAGTATTTCCAGGCCAAAATTTGTAGATCAACACTAGAGAATGTGTTTATGTCTCCAGGGCAAGTGTCAAATAGTGGGGAGGCTCTGGTCCCTGGAGACAAGGGTTTTTCCCCCAAAACAGCTTTGTTCTCTGTGTGAATATTATCAGGGCTAGAATTACAAGTTTTGAAGGAATTTGACCACTATTCCCTTGGCAAGATATGGGGAGATTACTTTGTGGGTTAGGCTAAGCTGGGAATATGCAGCTTCTTCTGTTTGCTTACTGTTCTGACCTGCATCCTAGGGAAAATTCTGGGCAGCTGGAGATGGAGTTGACTGGTCCCCATATTCAGAGAGCAGGACTTAAGAACCTTCATTGTACTTCTTCTTTGTCCATTTCATGGTGGCCGAAAACAAGCACACATAGGCTTCATGGGAGTCAAGATTTTCAAGTGTATTCAGATGATACTTTGTGGGGCATGTGGTAGAGGAGATCCATGCTTCAGGAGTGGGTAGGGCTTTATGAACTCTGAACTTCCAACTATGAAATATTGTGTTTTTATGGTTCTTTATATGCAAAAATCCTTGCTTTCTATGAAAATGAAATTCAGGAAAACCTGGTTCTAGATGCTCAACCCTCTGTTCTTGTAGCACTGGGCTTCAAACACAACTGAGTTTCAAGGATATCATGGCCTGCTTTTCAGAGATGATGCCATATGCAATGATTACCATTCATATAGGTGATTGGGGTAAAAGAACAAACAGGAAACAGTCCCCAATATAGGAGATGGCATAGTGCATTGGACTAGGAGGCGAGAGTCCTAGAATCTAGTAGTAACTTACTATGTGAACTTTAGCTAATTACTTCCCATTCTGGGACTCACTTTCTATATCAGTAAATGAGTGGGTTGGAGCAGATCAAAATAAGACCCCCATTGGCAATCCACTTTTATAGAGCAGCGGTGCAATGGCAGAAATGCTGGGTTTGGGGACAGAGGAAGAAAGTAAACAAGCATTTACTTAGTGCCACTTTGTGCCAGGCACTGTGGTAAGTGTTTTATAAATATTATCCCATTTAATCCTCACAACAGCCTTGGGAAGCAGATGCTAGGATTATCCCCATTGTATAGATGAAGAAACTGTAGCAAACAGAGGTAAATGACTTACCCAGGGTCACACAGCAAGTAAGACTCTGAGACTACACTTTAACTCAGCCAGGCCCAGTCCCTCTACTCACTGTGCCATAGAGCAACCTAAGGGCATGATTTTGAATCCTGACACTGAAAGTTACTGCCTTTGGGATCTTGGCCAAGTCATCACCATGTATAAGATAAGGAAGATGGACTGGTTGACTTCAAAGGTCTATGGTCTGAGGTTTACAAAGCATTCACCCCACAATGACCCAATGTGGCACAAATATTATCATCCTCATTTTTCAGATAAGGAAGCTAAGGCTTAGATGACCTTGGGTGATTCATTTAACCTCTATGGGACTCAGTTTCTTCACCTGTAAAATGAAGGGGTTGTACCAGATGACCTCTGCTGTCCATTCTAGTTCTAATTCTATAGACTGTGATCCCTGAGGTCCCTAAGATTGTCTGATGCTTCTAAAGCTGGGGTTCTTACCCCTTCTTATGTCCTAGATCCCCTTTGGCAATCTGGTGAGACCCAAGGACCCCTTCCCAGAATACGTTTCTGAAATGCATAAAATAAAATGCATGGGATTACAAAGGAAACCAATTCTATACTGAAATGTACTGTTATCAAATGGTATTTTGTCATTTAAAAAACAAGCTTAAGGCCCTCGGGTTAAGAACCCCTACACTTGATAAAGTAAACCCTTATGGGGGACGTGCTGGTTAATGCAGGGTCAGAGGGCTTTTTGTACTAAATTAGTGTTGCAAGTCAAATCCTGTGACAATGGATGTGTTGCCTTCATATTAGCTACCTTTTCCCCCATGATCATTTTTGTATAAAATCTGAGAATGGCCTAAAATTGCTGTTATTTTTCAGTGCCTGCCAAATATATATCATTTCCTCCATAGGTGAGAGCTAGAGAGATGGAAGTAAATAGAGCTAGCTGGCTAGGTGGATAGATGATAGAAAGATGCAGAGAGAGAAAAGGACAGATAAGAGAGATAGAGAAATGTGAGAGGAGGAAGAGATAGATGATGAAGAGGGAGGGGGAGAGAGAAGAGAGGGAGGGAAAAAGAGGGAGAGAGAGGGGGGAGGGAGAGAGAGATAATGGAGGGAAGAGAGGGAGAAGATAGAGAGAGGAGGGAGAGAAAGATAATGGGAGAGAGAGGGAGGGAGGGGGGAGAGAGATAATGGAGAGAGAGAAGAGGGGGAAAGAGGGAAAGAGAGAGGAAGAGGGAAAGAGAGGGAGAGAGGGGAGAGAGACAGAGAGAGAGGAGGAAGAGAGAGATAATGGAGAGAGAGAGAAGAGGGGGAGAAAGGGAGAGAGGGGAGAAAGAGGAGGGAGAGAAAGATAATGGAGGGGGGAGACAGAGGAGGGAGAGAGAGAAAAGAGGAAGAGAGAGAGGGAGGGGGGACAGAGACAGGGGGAAAGAGATAATGTGGAGAGAGAAAAGAGGGAAAGAAAGGGAGAGAGAGAGAGGGAGGGGGAGAGGGAGGGGAGAGAGACAGAGACAGAGAAAGAGGAGGGGGAGAGAGAGCAGGAAGCATTTGCTAAGTGTTTATTCTGAGCCATGCTCTGTGCTAAGTGTTGGAATACAAATACAAGCAAAAAGGAAGATAGACTCTGCCTTCAAGGAGCTTAGAGTCTAATGGAGGCAGAAAATGCACAAAAGGAGCTGAAAAGAAGGGTAAGGGCAGAGAGGAAAAGTGCCAGAATCTAGAAGGTCAGGAGTGGAGCCAGGAGAGAAGTGAGCATGATTGGCCAGGACATTACCTCAAATAGAGGTTCTGGGCATGAACTCCTCAATCAGCAGAGGGGGAGAAGTGCCCTGTATTCAGACCAATATGAGTAATAATTATCATTACCCCAAAAATCTCTGTACAGCAAAAAGATGTCCTGATCATATACAATGAGTCTATTTATATTCAAGCAATGTTTGGTCCAACAAAACAAAGTGCCATTAATATGAGGTGGCTCTTCAGAATTAGTTGCGGTAGGAGTTGCCCTTACACTTATTTCTGCTCCATTTTTTGGTGCTCTTCTCTATGGGCCTCACTGCATTTTATACAACCTCCTCAACTGACTTATTCTCATCTCACACCAACCTCATATAGAGAAAACTAATCATTGAGACCAACTTTCCCTCAGATCCCACCCCTGTGGCTGCTAGAACTAAGAAGAGAGTGTTATCCTTGATATCCTTTTGAGCAAGCCTTCCTATTGGATTTGTCTTCATCTAAAAAGTGAATTAAGTGAGCCCTTCTGTCTTCCAAAGCAGCAGTATGAAGAGCGGTTTCTGCAAGAAGAAACTGTGTCCCAACAAATCAACGCCATTGATCTCCTTCCGCTTCAGCCCCCGGCTCCTCCAGAGGCCATGGCACCACGGAGGCCCCTCCAAAGGCAGATCCATCTGAGGGGTCGGCCAGCTTCCAAACCCACCGTCATACGGGGCATCACCTATTACAAGGCCAAGGTCTCCGAGGAAGAGAATGACATCGAGGAGCAGCGTGAGTTGGGTTTAATAGGATCTCCCATGGGAAAGAAAGTGGTAGAGTGGAACTAATGGCTCATCTGGAGGGTTGTGAGTAGACTCATAAAGAGAAAGACAGATTTCTTTTTAGACACAGCCCACGTTGGCTTTTCTACTAATGTTGTAGTCTATTCCTTACCTACTGGTATTTGTGAATTAAGTGCAAATAATTCAAGTGTCTCTTTCTGATTGGCTACATGACTTTGAACAAATTGCTTCAACTTTCTGAAACTAAATCACCTCTTCTAAGAGTAAAATGAGAGGGGTTGGGCTGGATGGTCTCTTAGGTGCCTTCCAGCTCTAACATTTTGGCACTCCCTGATTTTGTGGGACCACAGGTCTGACCACATGCAGGGAGAGATGCTAATTTTTATGATTAGCTGAGGTTAGTTAGCAGGAGAAATGGTAGCAAAAGGTATTATGAAACCTCTAGAAAATACACTTTCTTTCTTCCTATGTATTTTCTCCTCCTTTCAGGGGAAATCCCCCAAACTGTTGTCATCTCCAAGCCATAGCGACATGTTGAGAACAGACTCCTAAGTACTTTCTGTTCTTTTGACAACCAAATTACATTGATCCACTCAACATGTTACAAATGAGTCTTGTATTGTCTCTTTGGCAGAAGATGAACTTTTCAGTGGGGAGAATTCCATGGACTTGCTCATTGAAGACCAGCTCTTGAGGCACGAAGACCTGTTGACTAGCACCACCAGTAGGCCAGCCCCAGTGGGAGGTCTGTCTACTACCCAGAGTGCTGCTGTAACAACAGACTACAGCACTCAGGCTGCACCTGTCAAAATGGCAGCCACTTTACTCCCACCTACAATCTCTGCTGAGTCTATAGTGGGAGTCACCAAGACCCCTTTGGCCACCTCAAGCAACCAACTCCCAGTGGTGCCTACAAGTACAGAATCTCCAGATGACATCCATAAGGTGACTGGTGAACTGACCTCCCAGGAACCAACAACCACAGTAGCACAAACCACCATCCAGGAACCAACAACCACAGCAACCTTCACAACAGTAGCCATGGATGGAATGGCAACAGGCACTCCCGTTGCCCCACTTCCTCCCACCACCATCAAGGCCGAGACTGAGGACTCACTTAGGATAGATATGGCTTCTGCTGGAAAAGGCACAACTCCTTCTAGTCCTACTCTAAGCCCGGAGGAAGAAGACGACATTAGAAATGTGATTGGTGAGTTGTCTCTTCCTAAGACAGGTTAATGAGCTTGATGTGGGCAGAAGTTCTGCATGTTATCTAAAAGTGCGAATCAGTTTTCACTGTTCTAGAAGGCTGAATTGTTTCTGTTTAATAAATAAATGGACCTTACCACCCTGGAGGCAGGGCAGTTGAATTTTGGAGTCAGCAAGAAGCAATTTGGGCAATAGTTCTAAATGTTTACCAGACTTTGCATTCTGAGGCTTCCTGGAGTGAACAGATAAACTGTCTTGGTTTATCTCTCTTGCTGGTACATGCCTATCACCCCTGGTGCCAGGGAAGCTGAGACAGTGGATTGTTGAGATCAGGAGTTCCGAGTTGTAATACAGCTAAGACCATTGGGTGTCTGTACCACTGCGGTGAGCTCTTGGGAGTGGGGGCCAGTATACCAGGCTGTTTAAGCATTTAAGTTTCTGTATTTTTAAGTTTAAGTATTTAAAGTTTCTAAAGTATTTAAGTTTAAGTGTTTAAGTTTCTGACTCAGGTCAGAAATAGAACAGGTCAAAGCTTCAGTCTGATCAATAATGCGATTGGGCCCATATGTGATCACTTCCTTCATGGGTGATATAGAGTGCTCAGTCTCAAAAAAACAAAGACAAACAAACAACAATAAACTTAGGCAGAAGCAAAATTCTTGGGCCAGCAGGGGTGGGGAACCTGTGGCCTTGAGCTACATATGGCCCCTCTAAGTCCTCAAGTGTGACCCTTTGACTGAATCCAAACTTCACAGAACAAGTCCCCTTAATAAAATGTTGTTCTGTAAGACTTGGACTCAGTCAAAAGGCCACACCCAGGGAGGACCTAGAAGGCCACTTGTGGCCTCAAGTCTGCAGGAGGGTTATAGGTTAGCTCACTGTGGTTGCAGATGAAAAAGGAGCTAGAAGAGACTCCTTCATGGTAGAACAGTGTGAATTTAGGTAATTGATGTGCCTGGATAATATTCCCTTTGGGTCTCTGTGTTTTCCGTGTGTATCCCCAGAGACGTCTTGTGTTCTAGGCCAGGCTATGAACTGAGGTTTTGAGCTCATAGAACACCAAAGGGTTAGACCATGTTTATTGTGTCACAAGATTAGAGATAGCTGTGTCCTTGACAAGATCTAAGCCCTTTCCTATTCTCCCAGGTGGCTGTGCCAGAGGATTATCAGATCCTGACTATGGGAATGTTGCATTAAAATTCTCTAAATGTTAGTATATAGAAGCTGGAGGAATCTCTTCTTATGTAGAAGCTGGTAACTGTGTGCAGTGCCTGCAATCATATGAGGCTTCTAGAACCACTTAGTCCCCTGTTCTTACCATGGAACAACAAACACCCTCTTCCTCCCTGTAATGCAATGTAGATAAACTAGGACTTCATAGTACTGTTTTGTTAGTAGATAATAAATGGCAAATATACTAGAAAACAGATTATGGTATGAGTTTAAACAAATGGTTACCAAAGTCAGAGAATGGCAGTTCCCAAGCCCTATTCACATCCTGTCTCATCCCTCCAGATGTTTAGAAAGTTGATTTTCCCCTTCCCCAAATATCCAGAATGTTGGTGGCAAGTGGGTAAAAGGTTGGTAGGTAGTAAACCTCTTAGGGTCAAAGTGATGACATCACAATGCCAACCTGGAGCCCTCTTGCTGTTATTGGGCTTCTCCATTGCTGCCATACCCTGCCTCCATTGAGGGTCCCCCACACTATCTCTCTAAGGTATGCAACACCCTGACATTGCTATCATTAACAAGATTTTCTGACATTGACTCTAATTAATGGGGTACAGCCTTGCAGTGGTTCTGAAATCTCTTTCTTCACTATTCTAAAATCTGAAACTGCTGCCTTCAGAGGCAGGTTACTTCCTGGAAGTTTCTAAATAGACAGATTTTTTTTATAGGCACCATAATCCAGTAATATTATATACCTCCTACTTAGGTGTACAGGGCCAGAAGTGTGATTCTGGCTTTGGGGGATGTCCCAAATAAGACTTGATGATGTAGACTCAAAACATTAAATAAACAGAAAATTTGGGGGATCCCTCCCCACCCCAAGTTATCTGGTTGTTGTAAGAAGCTTTAGAAAGTTTGTTTTTTTATTTTTGAGGAATCATTCACAAACACTCATCTCAGACAGATGTTTCCCACACACTGATGTTGGGTGTTGATGGATTTTTTTTTTAAATCATCTTAATTCAACAAAACATTTGTTAAACCCTTGGTATATGGAGAATAAAAGGCAAAGCATGACAGTGGGTAGGGGGCTGACTTTGGAGTCAGGAAGGCACAGGCACCAGTCCCATCTCTGACATCTACTGGTTGTGTTAAGTGAATATGGGCAAGTCCCTTAACCTCTCAATGATCCAGGCAGTTTTCTAAGGTCATATTACAGATGAGTGGCCAGTCTACATCAGCAGAGGGAGTTTCAACACCAGGAATTTCCCACATTAATAATATTACAGATACAGACAAAAGAAAAAATATGCAAGACGCTGTGCCAAGTGATAAAGGACAAAAAGATGAATAAGACACGGTCCCTGCCCTGCCTAAGTTCACAAGGAGATAAGATGGGGAGATAACAGGGAAATGAGACACTTATATCAATAAGTATAATGCTAAATTGCACATACTACATAGGAGAGGTGTACAAAGTGCTACGAGGAACCCAAAGAGGACAGGCACCCTTCTAGCTGTCAAGATCAATGGAAGCTTCAGGAAGGAGGTGACATTTCAGCTGAACTTCATTAGGTGATGATGTGAGCAAAAGCGGAAGATAGAACATTTTGAATGGGAGGGCATCGATGGTATGAACAAAAGCAGCAGAAGATGGGACATATTGAATGTGAGGGCATCCCAGCGTTAGGAGATGATGTGAGCAGAAGCAGAAAAAAATGGGACAGATTCAGGCAATAGTGAGTACGCGCATTTGGGATAAGTGTAGAGCATTACAAAAGAAAAGGGAGATAAGATTAGAAGGTTATGTTGGAACCATGTTGTAAAAGGTCTTGAGTACTAGACCATGGAGTTAAGCCTTTAGACAGTTGACAATGGGGACTTGTGGAAGGATTTTAAGTTAAGGAACGACATGATTGTAGTTGTTGGGGCGTTAGGAAGCTTAATTTGGAAGCTGTGTGAAGTGTGAATTAAAACAGGGAGAAATTAGAGGCAAAGAGACCAGATAGAAAGTAACTGAAATTGTTTAAGTGAGAGATAATAAGGGTCTGCCCTGGGCTGGTGGTGATTAAGATGGAAAGGAAGGGACAGGTGAGAGTTAGCACTGATAGGATTCAAAAGTTGTTTGGATAAGGGAATAGAGTGAGGAAGAGATTACCCTGTGGTATTGAGCCTGGTCGACAAGGTTATGTTAAATTACAAGCAAAAAGAAAGACAGTCCTCCCTCAGGAGGCTTATATTCTGGTGGCAGAAGACCACACACAAAAGGAGAGCAGAAAAGGTGGAGGGAGCAGGGGAAGTGGGGGAAGGTACCTATGGTGGGAACAAAGTGAAAAAGTTATCCAAAGAGTCAGGAACTGAGCTGGCTTAGAGATGAACATGGCTGACCTCTATGGTTGGACCTGATCATAATGATAAATGGTGGTGCTATCAATAGTAATAGGAAAGTCAGTAGGAGCAGCAAGTTTCAGAGGAGGGGTTGGTATGGTGGGAGAAAGATTGTTAAGCTAGGTTTTGAACATGCTGAGCTTGAGGTACTGGCCGAACATCTAGGTAAAAATATCTAGCAGACAACTGGAAATGTGAGACAGGGAGCTCAGAGGAGGGAGAGGTCAGGGGAAAGAGTCATTTGGAAAGAGGTGAACCTTGGTCTGTGGTGTCTTCATTGACTTCCCTATAATCATTCATTCGTTCATTCATTCATTCATTCATTCATTCCACAAGCATTTCTCTCATACCTACCTTCTGACAAGTACTGTGTTAAGCACTGGGGATAGAAAGACAAAAAAGCCAATGACTTCTAGGAGCTTACATTCTATTGGTAGGAAGGAGGGGAGAGGTAGGTAAATGCATGTATCTAGATAAATAAATATATACAATACATTAATATGTATTTTGAGTGCATTTCTAACAGAGGTCATGGGACCCTGCCAGGGAGAAGGATTCATTAACACGAATACACGTATCCAGGTCAATAAATAAATATATACAAAGTGAATGCATGTATCCAGATTAATGAATACATACAAAGTAACATCAAGTGAAGGGAGGGCATTAAAACACCTGAGGGATCCAGAAAGGCTTCAGGAGATGACAGGTGGTGGTGCTCAAGCTGAGTCTTGTTAGATTCTATAAGGCAGAGGTAAGACAGGAGTTAAATTCTGGGCCGTGGGCACCATTTTGCAGGCTGAACATGGCATCCTGGGACCTCCCATCCCATGATTGTGCCCTCAAGGAGCACACAGGCTAACAGAAGACACATCATGCAAATGATCTACAAACAAGATAAATACAGGGAAGTTTGGAGGTTATCCCAGAGGAAAGGCTTCACTTAGGTTAAGGAGGACCCGGAAAGGCTTATTATAGGTGGGATTTTAGTTGAGACTTGAAGGAACCAGAAGGCAGAGATGAGAAAGGAGAGAATTCCAGGCAAGGAAAGACAATGAAAAGTCTGGGAGTTAGGAGATGGAATGTCTTGTGTGACAAACAGCAATTTTAACCCAAGAATAATCAGTCTACTGTTTTTCTTGGCAGTTATAAAAGGAGATGATCTGTCCAGTTCCCAGCGCTCACATCTGGTGATGCTCCAGCTAACTATTGAGTATGAGCCTTGACATTTCTAGGACAATTTAAAATGTGTTTTTAAATGGCTCTGCTTTTAAATGGAGACACCTTATTCCAGGGATTTTAAATGTGGCTTTGTCACACTCCAGGCTGTCTTTAATCATTCCTTTCCCTCCTCCCCCTCAATATTATAAACCTCCCAAAATAAAATAACTTTTTGCTAACTTTAGCAGCAAACATGAATTGGCACCAGACAGTACTTTAGTCAAACAAACAATGACAGACTGGAGAAGCTATGAAAGGATGGGAATCATCGCCTACTTCTTGCTTTGCTCTGACAACTGCCGGCAGCCCCAAACTTGGATGTGATCTGGGAAGGGAATGCAGAATGCAGTCAGATCTCCCTGCCTGCCACGTGGTCAATGTCTTTGCAGTTTCCTAGACTTACAATTGCTACTTTGCTGGGGGAGAGGGTGAAGGGGTTTGGAGAGGAAGGACTTTTAGGGTTAAGATAACAGACTGTGCCTGCCTAGTATTTGAGTTTAGTGAAGATGCTGAGTTTCTCCTTAAAGAGCATAAACTTAACAGGCCCCACCTTTCCACCTTCTCCTACTAGACTGGAAAACAGGCTCCCTCTGTAGCTGGTGTATGATAGACAAGCATCCAAATCTTCCACATGCCTAGGTACCCCAGCCTGCAATTGGTGGAGGGAAGTGATAATATCACTTGCTTTTGCACAGTGCCTTAGAAAACAGTAACAATGGCAAGAAGCTGGGCCCCAGAATTTACCCTATCATCTTCCTTAAGTTATTCAATATTCAGCAATCTCTACTCCATTCCATTCCCCCCCCCACCACCAAATTCCATGGACACATTCCAGCCTCAGCTACTATCCTAGCTCAGTTTCAAACCCCAAAGCCAGCTCTTAGAAAATGCCTGGAAATTCAGACATCTTGTAACCTAAATTTCTACAGTCTTAGAAATTAGAATATTGGGGCAGCTTGGTGGCACAGTGGATAGAACACCAGCCCTAGAGTCAGGAGGACCTAAGTTCACATCCAGCCTCAGACATTTACTGGCTCTGTGACCCTGGGCATATCACTTAACCCTGATTGCCTCCAAAAGAAGGAAGGAAGTAAGGAAAGAAGGAAGGAAGGAAGAAAGGAGAAAGTAACTAGAGTATTGAGGTGAGATGGATAGAAATAAATTAATAAAGAAACAGACACATGAACAGATGAATGGATAAGTTAAAAAAAAAAAAGACTGACGACCCTGACCTAAGAGATACTGAACTAGCTTGGTATGGTGGGATTCTGAGTCAGAAGATCTGGATGCTAATCCTGCTTTTACCGTTAACTACTTGTGTGACACATAACAATTTCTGGGCCTCAGCTTTCTTATCTGTGAAATGAGAAGATTAGAATAGATCATTTCAAAGGGCTCTTCCAGCCCCCAAATTCTGTGGTTTTGGTTTACTAGTAGATAATAGTCTTTTCCTAGAGCTCTGAAATAATTGGCCCAAGGAACCAGTGAAGTAAAAATTAGTTTGATTCTGCTCTGAAACAGCCTTTTAAAAATGTCATCCTTTGTTTCTGTGCATGAACCCAAAATATTTTCTTCCTTTTTGGTTGCCTTGAAGATGAAAGGATGTTCTCTTGACTTTCCCAAAATGCCATTGGTTTGCTGCCAAGGACAAGAACATTGGAATGGCCCTCATTTTTCACTTTCTGACACAACTATCTGGGCTTTAAAGTGTTATGTTGGTTCCAGCTTAGCCTAACTTCAAACTTAAAAACAACTGACTTTCCAGCCATCCACCAAACTTGTTCACCAAGGGGACCAGCAGTCCTGGGATCTGAAGGAGGACCTGAGAGATGGCAGGAGCTAATGGTCAGAGAAGCTTCAGGAAACTAGCACTGCCTAGCTCTGGGCCTGTGGCTCCTCTCCAGCTTGTAAGGACAGATCCCTCTGGGATTGAGAGAAGAGAGAAAGAAGATTGGCTTTATGGTTTTTGTGAGTGATAAGAGGCAATCCCCATTTGTGATCTGGATGCTCTACTTTTTGGGTTTTTTATATGGAACATGTTACAACATCAGAAAGGGCAAGGCAGAGAAGCTACTGGAACAAGGAAAAGAGTAAATATTGCCAATAGACCTCACCAAGCACCTTAGCCTCTTTCCTGCTCTCAGGTTATCTAAAAGGCAATAGATAAAAAGCAAGGAAACCTAGCACCCCAGGGTGCTGAGTTTCCTAAATTAGCCCATTTACAGTGATGGCAGAACTAAATGCTGAGACAGAAGGGTGAACAAGACTGAATAAGGAGGCATCTTCATGGCAGAGCATCACAACTCTATGTGGTCAGAGGTCCCTGGTATGTCAGTATGGGTTTCCCTTGTTCTAGTGTTTTGGGAGAGAAGACTTCTATGCTGAGCTACCATTTAAGCTTCTCAGAGTCTTAGGTACAGAGAACACCCAAGGGACTGGGTGATAAAACTGTTACAAGGCCAACAACAGCTGTGGCCTAGATAATACCATTTGACGCTTTCCTTATTCTTTGGACTGCATTTTGAACAAAGGTCATGGGACCCTGCCAGGGAGAAGGATTCATTAAGCAAATCCCTCATGTGGAGAGTGATGTGGAAAGTCTGTCCAGTTCATCCCAGGGAGCCACAAGTCAGAGCTGTCTTCAGAGTTTCTTGTTGCCAAATCTAGTGAACTTTTCTCAAGTCCTTGATCTCTCTGCAGCATCCAATACTGTCGACTGCCTGGATGCCCTTTTTCCTCCTCTTGGGTTTTTATATTTCTCTCTCCTGGTTCTACTCTTGTCTCCATTCTCCTTTTTAGTCTCTTTTGTTGATTCGTTGTCTGCATCGTGCCCCTCAACCATGGGAATACTCCAAGGTTCTGTCCTGGGTCATCTTCTCTTCTCTCTCTCCACTTTCTCGTTTGGTGACCTGATCTCCCTTTCTTGCCATGAATGGAATTCTCTCATCTATGCAGATGACTCTCAAATCTTTCTAGCCATCATTTCTTTCCTTAATTCCAGTCCCACATCATCAGCTAACTGCCTATTGGGCACTTCAGACAGGATGTTCTATAGATACCATCCAAGTATGTCTAAAACAGAGCTCACCATCTTTCCCCCAAACCTACTCTTTCTCTGAACTTCCACATTTCTGTCTAAGGCACCACCATGTTGCCAGTTTCCTAGGTTTACAACTTTGGCATGACTTCTCATTCTCTCTCATCCCATCTTTCTAATAAGTTGCCAAATTTTATCATTCTTACCTCTGTAATTTCTCCTGTATTCCCCTCTTCTCTCTATTACCGCAAAATACCACTGTAGTTTAGCTCATCATCTCCTGGACTGTGGCAAGAGTTTTCTTGCTCAAGTTTCTCCTCACTCTAGTCTATCCTATAGAGAGCTGCCAGAGTGATTTTGCTTAAAACCAGATTTGCCTATGCTACTTCCCTAATAAGTAAATGCCGATGGCTCCCTGTTACCTATACCTGTTACCTGTAAAATATCAGCTCCCCTGATTGACATTTGAAGTCATTCACAAGCTGTCCCTAAACTACCTCTCCAGCCTTATTACACCTTTCCTTCTCTAGCCCCATTCTATGGTCCAGACAAATGGGCATCCCTATGGTTCCTGACACAACACTACATCTCCTGTCTCGTTGCCCTTGCACTAAGCTTAGAATGCATTCTCTTCTCACCTTCACCCCCATCGTTTGCTTCGTGATTCAGACTGAGGACCATCTTCTTTAGGATGTCCCCTACCATCCTCCCAACTCCAAAGTGCCCTCTCTCCCCAAATTACTGTGTGTGTATATTCTATAGAGACTTACCTATGAGTGTATTGTTTCTTCCCCTACCCACCCCTTGATCCCACTCCTGGGAGAATATAAGTCTTTCCTGTGAGTTCAAAAACTTTATTTTTTTAACTAAATTTTTTTCATTAAATGAAAATTTGCTGTCTCTCACTTCCACCTTTCTCCCTCTGCCCCCATTGAGAAAACAAGAAAAACAAAGCCCTTCTTCTAAACATATATAATCAAGCAAAATAAATTCCCACATTGACTCAGTCCAAAAAGATATGTCTCAGTCTAGCACAGTGACTTTTCCCCCTTTGCTTCTGCATCCCCAGCTCCACCATAAAGCAGGTGGTTAATAAATGCTTGATTGATTGGGACAGGTGTGGAAACTCCTAGAAGCATTCTGGGACTGTAGAGGCACCCTTCCTTCTAAACCGTGAACACTGGAAGAGGAGAAAACAGTAGATATCCATTTGCCTGGCATGGATGAGGAGGCTTGTGTGTCGCTGGCACAGAGATTGGGGCAGAGCTTTAAGCGGTGTGGGGATGATGTGCAAACATTGCAGTTTGAGCTAATTGTTGACTGGCAGTGAAGATCCTTCCAAATGCCAGAGAATGAGACATTTTCCATCAAAGCTCTGAAGCCTAAGTCTGGCCAGGGACTCATTTTTATTCTTACAATGGATGAGCTCAAATGTAAGAGAATAAGCTGTTGGCCTTTGTACGAATCCTCTGCCTGGTTCCTGTTTGTTTCTAAAAGGCAGTATCACAACTGTCTTAGTTCAACTTGGACCTGACAAACCTCCCACAGAGTTGTTTACACACTGGGCTTTGCACATAGATACTGAGCCTGATTGGAAAAAAAAAATATGGAGGTGAGGGTGGGGAGAGGAAAAGGGGAGACCCAGAAGGTAGGGTTTGGCAGTGTGCTGTCAAGAAGACAACAAGCACCTCCTACTGAATCTACAAGGTCATTTTTGTCACAGACAAGCACACGTTTGGTCTGTTCTTTGTGCTACGTGTTGAGATTACAAGGCATTGTGCTAAGTGTTGGGATTACAAAGAAGGGCAAAAGACAGTCCCTGCCTTCAAGAAGCTTACAATCTAATGAAGGAAACAACATGCATAGGATAAAGTACAAATGAGAAATAATGCAGGAAACTGGAGTTAATCCACAGAGGGAAGGCAAACTCAGGAAAGTCTTCTTGTGGAAGGTGGGATTTTAACTGAGACTTCAAGGGAGCCACAATGCTATGAGGGAGGGATAATGAGGGAGGAAATACTATGCATGGGGGACAGCCAGGAGCTAATAAAGTGCAGGATTTGGAGTCAGGAAGACTTCATTCAGATCCTACCTCTGACATTTCCCAAGCATATGACCTTGGGCAGGTCACTTAACCTCGGTTTCCTCATCTGTAAAGTGTGAGGAGATAAAAAATTCTCGGTTGTTGTGAGGCTTAAATAAGATAATGAGTGGATGTAGATATTTTTTATATAGGGTTTTCCAAACGTCTTGATGCAGCTGTAATCTTTCATAGCTTTCCAAATGCTTGGTAAGAATTATAGCTGAAAACTGCCCTAACCCTAGAGGGCTGCCTCTGCTATTGGTCCTGGCTCTGTAAGCACTACACTTGGGAAAGAGGCTGACAGGGCTGCAGGCCTGGTGATCCCAGAGCTGGTAAGGAAAGCAGACATAACCTCTGAGCCGCTCCACACCCCCGGGTGCATGGGGAAGGCCAGCTTTGCACAATCTGACCTTAGTGGCCTGGAATTTAAAGTAACTCACTGGGGACCTGAGAGTGCCCTGAAGGAATGCATCACTCAGCTCTGCCATGGCTGACCTGAAACTAGAAGGTCACTTTTGTCACAGACAAGCACCCTGCCATCTCTGGGGCATTAGGGAAGGCCAGGGGCTGCTAGGTTTGCTCTTTTGGAAAGAATGTCTAAGCTGGGAAAAAAGAGGTTTTGCTACAAGGCTGTATGACATGTGGCTATTGAGTCCTGGGCCTATTTTTTTTTAATCAAAGATATCAGGACTGGCTTATTCAAAAGAGCACTAACCCTTCCTAAACATTGGAAGGAAAGAAACAAGCATTACTTAATTACCTACTATGTGACCAGCTCTGTGCTGAGCACTGTATAAATCATCTCATTTTGACCTTCACAACAATGGTGTGAGGTAGGTGCTATTTTATCCCTCCTCTATAGTTGAGGAAACTGAAATTGACAAATGTTAAGTGATTTGCACAGGATCAGACAGCCAATAAGTGTCTAAGGCAGGATTCAAACTCAAGTCAGGAAGACCAGTTACGTCTACATTAGACCACCTTGTAAGCTTGGGCAGCTAAACACTGATTCCAGTAAGGCTGCCTTAGAGGTAGTATAGGTGGCACACTGAATAGAGCACTGGACCTGGAATCAGAATGTCCTGAGTTCAAATCTTACCTTAGACACTTATTAGCTGTGTGACCTTGGGCAAGTCACTTAACCTCTCTCTGCCTTAGTTTCCTAACTATAAAACGGGGATAATAATAGTACCTACGTCCTAGGGTTATTGTTAGGATCAAGTGAGCTAATATTTTGCAATATTTTTGCAATATTTTGCAATACTTTGCAAACCTTTCTAGTTATTATTATTATTAGACCATGTTTGGAACTCCTTCTGAAATCATTCGTCATGGGATTATAGATTTAGAACTGGAAAGGATATTACAGGTCATCTCGTCCAAGTTCTTTATTTTACAGATGAGGAAACTGAGGCCCAGAGAGGTGTCATGATTTGCTCAAGGCCACATTGATAGTAAGTGATATGGATGCTTGGGTCCTTGTGCTCCAAAGCTAGCCCCCATTGCCTTGGGATCACACTGCCTCCAAACTCTTGCTGCCCCTCATTGGGGACCCTGAACTGGATTCGCCAACACAATCACTGACATGTTTCACAAGGCTTGTCTCTGCATGGCTTTGAACTGTTTGGAAAAATCAGATCCACTCTCAGAGCATGAATCTTTGCCTTGCTTATGGGCATTTTGGAGAACTACCATATAGGCGCTAAAGGAATTCTCAGATGAGTTTCCCAAAAGTTTGGATCATTGCCTGGAAAAGTGAGTACACAGTAAAGGGGGTTATGCTCATTTGTGTAAGTAGACTGTGGCTTTTGTTAAATCAGTCAGATGGCTTGACTTCATACAACAAATTGATACTCAGACGCCAAATGCCCACACCCAGCCCTGCCTCCAGACCCACTTCAAGACACAGCCCCTTCCTGACTCCGGCATCTGACCTTGGCTCCCAGCCTTCTTGGGCCCCATCATGTCTTCAGTTTATCTCTGCTTCCAATTTTTCCTGGCATTAGTCTTGTCTGTTGTCTTCACTATCATCGTTAACTGTTTCATTCATTCTCCCAGAACCATGTACAGGGGACAGAGAAATTGTGTATAGTCTGGAAAGTGCTTTACCTCTAATTCTAATCAATAGTCAGTATTGTACCTCATGATCATATATTACTCTCCCCACCCCAAACACAGCTTCTTCCTATTCCAGTGACCAGCCTAGGGTTCTGCTATGAGGTAAAGCACATGTGGCCATATTAGCACAAATTTTGAGCATGATTATTTCCCTTGTCCCTCCATTAGGACTGGCTGCGCATTTTTAGCTGCTCAAATAGATCAGTTAAGTGGTGAGACTCAATCAACACCCTGCAGATTAGCTGTCTAGTCCCTGCAAATGGTTACCAGTCCACAAAGCTGTTAACACCATGTTCAATGTGGGAATGCACTTTAGTTGACTGTACATTTTGTTATAAGGGTTTCGTTTTTCTTTGTCTTTTCCCAGTAGGGCAGGGAGAGAAAATAAAAGCTTATTAACTGAAATTGAAATTCTAAAAACCACCAAAGTTCCTTACTTCCTAAAATCCATAAACTTAAATTTACCCTTACTTCTCTCCCCTCCTCTCTCTCCTCTTCTTCCTCCTCCTCCCTTTCCTGTTCCTCTTCTTCCTCCTCTTCTCCCTCTTCCTCCTCTTCTTCTTTCTCTTCCTCCTCCCTTTTCTCTCTTTTCCCTCCTTCCTTTCCTTTTCCTCTTCCTTCTCCCTTTCCTGTTCTTTTTTTTCCTCCTCTTTTCTCTCCTCCTGCTCTTCTTCTTTTTCTTCTCTCTCCTTCCTTTCCCTCTTCCTTCTCTTTTCTTTCCTCCACCTCTTCCTCTTCCTTTTCTAAGCTGACGTGCTATGATAGTCATAGGAGGGCCAATCAAGCTGAAGTCACCAATATATTTTGGTTTGGAGACTCTGAGCAAGACCAGATGTTTCTCCCCTGATAAAAATCTTACACAGCTCCTATTAAGTAACCTTTAAACCCCTTTGAACTAACCTTCAAAGCCTTCCACAAACTTGGCCCCTTACCTCACCTTTTCAGCCTTATCACATCACCCTCCTCCATGTATTCCATATTCTGACAAAACTAGAGTATCCCCTGCTCAATTTCTCCCCGTGCTTTGAAGCCCAACTCAAATGCTGCCCCCTTCATGAAGTCTTCTCCATCCCCCATGTCAGCAGGCCTCACGTAGAATTTTCTTCTGCATGACTATATTGCATTTACATAACAATGTGTAATATGTTCATGCCTATTTGTGTCTCCACCTCCATTAGACTGAATGAAAGCTCTCTGAGGACAGGGGCTGTGTCTTATCTAAACCTTACATCACCCCCAGGACCTAGCACTGTGCTCTGCACATAGTAGACATTTAATCAATATTTGAGTTGAACTGAAAAGTCCCTTTCGACTCTGGGATTCTTGAGTTCCAAAAGGGCAGGGACGATATGTCCTACAGCAACCCTGTACACAAGATCTAGTGTTTCTGCCCAACTGTGTGAAAGGAGCAGATCAAATACCTTGAGGGAGTGATTCCCTCCTCCCACACACAAGTAATTCTGTCCACCATGGTCTCTAGGCAGTCCGCACTGTTTCCAGTAAGTGACCTATCCATGTTTATTAATTAGCCAATGAGGGAAAGCCTTAGAGCTTTGCTCAACAGCAGCCTTGTGGAGTGGTCTGCCTCATGGAATGGTCAGTTTCCTTTGTTACTTCTGGGCTGAGGTTTCCTCAGGTGAAGTTGATTCACTGTTTGCTCAAATATCTTCTTGGTCTTTCACAGGAAGGTGCAAAGATACCCTCTCCACAATCACAGGTCCCACTACTCAGAACACTTATGGGAGGAATGAAGGGGCTTGGATGAAAGATCCCCTGGCAAAGGATGAGCGAATTTATGTTACTAATTATTACTACGGCAACACTCTGGTGGAGTTCCGGAACTTGGATAACTTTAAACAAGGTATGTGCACTAGGCTGTCCCAGGTGCCTCATCTGATGGAGGGCCCAGTGCCCTCTTTAGTTCAGGCCATGGCTTAGAGAACAGAACATACAGAGAGGTCAGGAGAGTTCTTTACCCTGACCATGTAGGTAAGTGGTATGGATCCCTTCAGAATTGGGGCAATCTGAGATGTACTTTAGGTGTCAATGCCTCTTTGGGTAAGGAAGAGCTTGGGAGAGGTTGGTGACAAAGATACAAAGTTGGTGTGTGCCTAGTCAAGTCCTTTGGGGTCTCACATCCTTGAGAGTTGTATGTTTCTTGCCGTGGTTCTGAACTAGGCTCCACAAGATATACAGGAAGGCAATATGGGGGGCCAGCCTTATTTCTCCTATGTGATCCTCCTTCCTCCCCTTTGGCTTGATCACGTCTTTTTCTTGATTAACTACCTCTTCATGCCCTCACTTACAGGTCGTTGGAGCAACTCCTACAAACTCCCATACAGCTGGATTGGCACAGGTCATGTTGTGTACAATGGGGCCTTTTACTATAATCGTGCCTTTACCCGCAATATCATCAAGTACGACTTGAAACAACGCTATGTAGCTGCGTGGGCAATGCTCCATGATGTAGCCTATGAGGAAGCCACACCATTTAGGTGGCGGGGCCACTCAGATGTGGACTTTGCCGTGGATGAAAATGGCTTGTGGCTTATCTACCCAGCTCTCGATGATGAAGGCTTCAGCCAGGAGGTCATTGTCCTAAGCAAGCTGAACTCTGTGGACCTGAGCACACAGAAGGAGACCACTTGGAGGACTGGCCTCCGGCGGAACTTCTATGGGAACTGTTTTGTTATCTGTGGTGTCCTCTATGCTGTGGACAGCTATAACCAGCGCAATGCCAACATCTCCTATGCCTTTGACACCCACACCAATACCCAAATAGTACCGAGATTACTCTTTGAGAACGAATATTCTTATACCACCCAGATAGACTATAACCCCAAAGACCGCCTACTCTACGCCTGGGACAATGGCCACCAAGTCACCTACCATGTGATCTTTGCCTACTGACACCTCTTCCTATGCAAGTTGGGGCAGTAAAGGGGCCACTAGCACCTTTGTGTGTATCTCTGTTTGTGTGTGTGCGTGTGTGTGTTTGTGTGTGCGTGTATGCCTTAAAGATTATTATTATTTGTACAAATTTGTACAAGGGTGAAATGACAGTTTGGGTCTTTTTCTTAGCATGGATTGTAGATCAATCCCTATATGTGCTGGTCTCTTCTTCTATTTTTTTTTTTTAGTGCAAATGTGCAGTTCTATTTGACCAGTAGCCACTCTTCCTCTAACCCTAACCCCTTCATCTCCCATTTCTTATTCCCAGATTATAAAAACAGAGATTTCTTCATTAGGTAACATAACCCATCTGGATCAGGCAAACAGAGAGGAAGAGAGAGGTTCGAGTGGAGAAAGAAAAAAAAACCCTAAATATATAAAGAATGCTTTTTTTTAACCATGAAGATTTAAGATTGTGTTTTTAAAAGTTAAAAAAAATCCAACCTGCAACAAATACTTTTTTAACAAAAAAGAAATAAAAAATAAATTAAAAAATTGGTTTTTTTGTTTTGTTTTGGTTTTTTTGCTTTATGTGGCTGTAGCTGGCTGTGGATGTCTGCATGATTGTGGGTCTCCTTAATAAGGGAAATAGTTGTGGTCTTGCTTGACCACCCTTTACTGAGTAAAATCATTACCTTCACATGGATGCCTTGGGCATAACTAGTCTACGCTGAAGATTTCTCTGCTGGGGGCCATTTGAAAAGAAATGCCAGACCATCCTCTTGGCATTATCTTGGTGTTACACACACGTGTTTTCTCTCTCCCTGAGATTTTGCCTTGGTAGGTACCCAGCCAAGAATTCCTCCTTTTGCATTCAGAGGAGATACCTAGTCTTGAAACAAGAAGATTAAGGGAAATGTTTTCATGGCAGGGAAATGCTAGAGCCCCCCTTTCTCATATAATAAAATTCTCCTTCTTAAAAAGTTTTGGGGAAACATTAGCCAGAAAAGCTGAGATTGACCTGCTTCAGAGGATGGAGGGAAGAACCGGGCAGAGACATAGGATGACAAAAGACCTACCAGGGGACTGCCCCACTGACCCTGCATCCTGTTGAGGAAGCAGTTGGATACTCTTTCTACCCTGCCTGGTCCTCTCTGACACACACACACACACACACACACACACACACACACACACACACACACACACACATTCACTTAGTGACTTTTCTACTGAATGCAGGATAGCATCCACCTCACTCCTCCACATCCACTGGCCAGAGTCCAGTCTTATCAGCTTCTTGAACGTACCTATATATCAAGAAATAAATACCCACATGACTTTGCCTTGGCTTGGGGCTTTCTGTTTGGTTTGGACTTCCATGAGTGGCCAAAATAGCAATAATAACAAGTTATGTTAATATATGGAGCTTTATAGTCACAAAGAGCTTTTCATATATTATCTCATGATCTTTTCAACTCTATTCAACTCATTTGGAATTTCATAAGCACATATTCAGCAACTGCTACATGGTGGCCTGTGCTGCGTGATGGGGATACAATGTAGCTGTCAAGGAATCTATGTTCTACTTGGGGAAAGCAATGAGTACACAGACAAGTAAAAAATTGAATACAAAGTAACTGTTTTGTGGGGGGGCTGCACTGGTATTCTGCTACAGGAGGTGGCACTTGAGCTTTGAAGGAAGCTAAGTGTTGCAAGAAGCAGGGTAGAAAAGAAGTGTGAGAATGTTGCAGACATGGCTATGGGGGCACCTGCATAAAGAGATAGAGAGGAAATAGAGGGAATGTCACAGAAAAGGAAAAGGAATCAGGCCAACTTGGCTGAAACAGAGTCCATGAGGGGAAGGAATGTGTAATCACTCTGGAAAGAGAGGTTGGAGTTTGGGAAGGCTTTCAATGCCAGTGTTCCTATGATCTGCACAGCTCAGGTATTAATACTCTCAATTTATAGATGGGCAAACTGGAGCTCCAAGAGGCTGAACTGTCCAATTTCATACAGCTATTACACTGATTGTAGACCTACTGAAATCCAAGAGAGGGCTTTACGTACTAGTGTAGGTACTTTAGGTACTACTGTAGGTACTTCTGAAGTATGATGGGAGGAAAGGCTTCAGTGACTCAAGGGTAGAGAATAAGGCTGGAAATACTATGCCAGAGTGAAGGCTGCCAATTCAGGTCCTCCTTTCTGGCCAGGATCGGGAAAGCCCCAAATTAATTCTGTCTCAGTGGCACCTTGGTTGAGTTGGTATCAATAAAATGAGGTGAGCTTAGGCCATTAATGACTATTGAGTTTGGAAAACTTGGCAGAGACCCAGGCATCCATGGCCAGTGGACCCTCCCCTCCTGGCCTACCACTTCCTTCACCCTCACAGGCAGATTTTCTCAAAAAGAATTGAGAAATGTTTTCAGAGCTGGGCCACAGTAAGAGGCATTGGAGGGGAAATGAAATTAAACCTTGTAAAAATTAAATGTTGCTTTTACTAGATTTTTTTTAGAGAAAAAGAAAAGAAAACAAGTGTTAAGTTGAGGAATTGGGCATTCAATCCTTCTCAAATTTCCAGACCACCAAAATTTCTCCTAAGGACCCCTCCTCTTGCTGGCTGCCTAATTCTACTTAGAGGTGGTACTTTTAGATCAAAATAAAGATGAGGAGGAGGGGCAGGACACATGTTCTACTTCCAGAGCCTAGATAAATCAGCAACACCTCTAAGTCACCAGTTCTAGGCTTTGGCTACCTCTACCCCAGGAGTCTTCATTCATTCAATAAACATTTTATTAGGCACCTACTACAAGCAATTATTATGTACCTACAGCGAACTTGCTTTAAAAAGGGACTATCTGTTAAAGCATAGATTATGTCTAAGAGAGAAAAATGACATGGTACAGTCTGGGGAGGTGGCAAGGGAAGAGAGGACAGGCTTTTCCGGCTGGGGAAAATAAGAAGGGATGGAGGCTTTCCCATTTGTCACTGATTCTGTCCCTCTTATCTACTGCTCTGGCTCTAGGTCTAATCTCCCTCTGAATGACTTTCTCTATGAATGCAGATCTACATCTTCTCTGCAGTCTTAGAAAGTTTTCTGGGGTCACTGAGAGGTAAAGTCAAGGCAACAAGCATTTATTAAGCACCTATTATTATCCAAGCCCTGTAGCATTTTACAAAGAAAGGCGAGCTTTTAAAGACAATTCTACAAGCCTCAGGATGGAAGGAGATACCTAAACTCAGAGAAAGATATAGAAAGACTATAGTTTAAATGGAGACTGAAGCAAAACTCGTTATCTTTCTCTTTCATGTCTGGTTTTGCTTTCTTTTCTTTT
>CM053584.1:44340662-44382494 GCA_028627135.1 Pseudochirops cupreus | reverse complement strand
GTGATCACTCATTGGTTACAACCCTTCTATATGACCAAACTATTGTACAATGTGAAAGTATTTGCAGATCCTATACATGATTGCACGCCACCATGGGGGGGGGGAAGGGAGGGGAGAAAATCTGAAACTCAAGTGATTGTGGAACTGAATCTTGTAAATTAAAAGTAAATGAGTAAATAAAAAAAATTAAAAAAAAAAAAAAAAAAAAAAGAAAGGCGAGCTTAAACATGCCAGGATCATGTACAAGGGGCAAACCCGGATCTTTTTAACTCAGCTCTGCTCTCTATTTATCTTGCCATGACTACACACACACACACACACTCACACACACACACACACACACACACGCTCCACCCCCTCCCCCCCCATAGCAACAGCCACTTAACCTCTCAGAGCTCCTAGGAGACTCCCTCAAGTTCTTTCACACATTGACAGCAGGGACTGTCTTTTGTCTTTCTTTGTATTCTTAGTGCAGTTCCTGGCATATAGTAGGTGCTTAATAAATGCTTATCGGCTAAGTTGCAAAGCAGATACAAGTCTGCTTTGGTAGACGGCATTTTTTTTCTTTTTGGAGGGGGGAAGGCAAGGCAATTGGGGTTAAGTGACTTGCCCAAGGTCACACAGCTAGTAAGTTTGTCAAGTGTCTGAGGCCGTACTTGAACTCAGGTCCTCCTGACTCTAGGGCCAGTACTCTATTCACTACCATCTGGCTGCCCTGAGGCCATTTTCTATATCAATGAAACCAATTGTCTGGTCCCCAACCACAGACACATATGTGTGAGCATGCACACACATGTATACACACATGTATACACATGTGTATACATGTGAATGTAAACTTACTTACATGCCCAGATCGCTTAAGATGAAAGTATTGATGAGGGAGATGGTAGGGAAGGACCTGCTTCGGGGAGAAACATTCTCTGTTCCCCTTCTATGAGCATAGCAATGGTCCCTTTCCATTTGCCAGAACTGCTACATCTTTTAAGCTATCAGACTGGAACAGTCTCTCTTTTTAGCTCACACGTCCTTAATGCTTTGTGATTGAGTCACTTTATATCCAGTGTCAATATGATCTTCAAAAGAGTCCCGTGAAATAGTTAATGTTAACATTTCCAGTGTTGTTGTTCAGTCGTGTCCAAATCTTCTTTAGGTAACTAAAACATCCATACTCTTTGACCCAGACATCTCACTGCTAGGCATAATACCCCAAGGAAGTCAAAGACAGAAAGAAAAGTCCCATACACCAAAATATTCATAGCACTTTTTGTGATAGCAAAGACTTGGAAATAAAATAAATGTCCATTCACTGGGAGATGACTTAATAATGTTTATGAACAGAATTGAATAGCAGTATAATAAAAACCTATGTGAATAATTTATGGAAGGACAAAAAGAGTTATACAAACTGATGCAGAGGGAAGTAAGCAGAACCAGGAAAATGATAGATTGTGAATACAACGATGCAAATGGAAAGGACAACAATAACAACAAGCTGATCATCGTGCAATTATAATGACTAAGCTTGGTCCCTGAGAAGAGATGAGGAAATGTCCCTCCGGTCCTCCCTTCTAGACATGAGGAACATGGATCTAAAATGTTGCCTGTACTGTTAAATTTGGATTACATGCTGCCTGGTTTTGCTGATCTGCATGTTTTTTTCTCTCTCTTAATTCTTTTTTACAAGGTGTTAATCCATGGGTAGTAGAGTAGAGACCTATATATTTGGAAGTGAAGGTTAAAAAGCAAAAGATAACAGTAAAAATATGAATTTAAGTCTTTCATCATATTGCGTTTATACTACTAGTTTATAAATTTCTTGCAGGTAGGGACCACCTCTTATGGGTCTCTGCAGCCCTCACAATGCATGCTTCCCAAAATGAGGTGTTATGCACTCAATCTGCTTCAGGAGACATTTGGGTTCACTTCTTGCTCCTAAGACTCCCTAGCTAGGAGATCATGGACAAATCACTTTCCTTCTGTCTCAGTTTCCTTTTCTGTAAAAATGGAATAATAATAATAATATCTGTAATGTTATCCCCACAGGAATGTGTGTAGGATCCAATGAAATAATGTACTTTTAAAATGTAACCTATTATTATTAGGTATTTAATTAATATTTGATGAATGAATAGAAAACTTGACATTGATCCCCAGGGAGAACAAAACTTCAAAGCCAAATCAGTGTCCTTGAAAGTGGTGTCAGCCTTCAGAAAATGACAGTCACTGACCACACTGCTATTGACTTCGATGGAGCTATTCCCAAACAGCATCTATGCTTTGCTCTGAGATGTTTTCCAAAACACAGAAACTCAAAGGAAAAGGATCTTTGCACTTGCTGAGGTGGGATGGACCATGTCCTCTCTCCTATGGGGGAGTGAAGGCTTGGGCCTCTGAGTGGTGGAGATGAGCTGAAATTAAGTCCCAAATGTGTCCAAAAGGAGAGGGGTGTGGTCCAAACGGAGGCCTCTGGATGGCTGGCAACGCCATGTGGTGATTGAGTCCTTAGATGCAAGTTTTCGGAGAAGCCTTGTGGGTCTTCAAGTCTAAACCCCACCCCCTCCCAGTTATAGCAGAATAAATCTAAAATCAAAGACACCTATGATTTCACAGATAGTAACTGATGAGTCCAGACCCAAACCTGGGTCCCCTCACTACAAATCCTGAGTTTTTTTTTCAAGGTTTGAATTTACTACTGGATCACTTGAAAATTTTCTGAAGGATTGTCCAAAATCTTCTCAAGTTTCTATAGTAATGATGTAGAAGAAAGAGTGTTAGACTCAGGATCAAGAGAAAACTAGCTTTGAATCCCACTTGTGACTCTTAATAGCTATGTAACCATGGACAAGTCTTAATTTCTGGAATCTTCAGTTTTCTTATCTATAAAATGGTGTTGACAAAACGTGAGTGGTTTGAGTTGTTGTTATTGTTACTACCACTGAGAAATCCATGCCAACATCAAAGACAGAAGTGTGTGAAGGCAACTGATCTAGAAGTATAGACAGGGAGCAAACTGAGTCAATGAGAAACTTGTTTAAAGCCAGCACAGTGAGAGGAAGCGCATCAGTGACTAACAATTCATCTCATGTAAAGGACCTGTATGAGACGGCATTCTTCTACAGCAATGTCAGGGTAGGCACAGCCTATCCTCGTTCAGTTTGGCTGTGGACCTGGATATAATTAACTGTTCCTGGGAAACAAGATTTAGAGTTGAAAGAGGCCTAAGGGGCCTAATTAAGATCCTGTTGGTTCTTGACCATCATTCAATATGTCAATTACCTTTCCTGGTTTTCTGTCATCTATTCAGTTGACAAACATTCCATGTGTGGACAAAGGTCTATGTCACTGATTACCAAAGACCTCACTGGCTTCTCCACTAGAGACCTCTCTCCAAACTGATGTTGTTTATTGTTCATTTTTCAGAAGTGTCTGTCTCTTCATGACCCCATTTGGGGTTTTCTTGGCAAAGACACTGGACTAATTCGCCATTTTCCTCCCTAGCTCATTTTATAATGAAACTGAGGCAAACGGATTAAGTGGCTTGCCCATCTAGTCAGTGTCTGAGACTGAATTTGAACTCATGAAGATGAGTCTTCATGACATCAACCTATTAATGACTAGTCTTAGAATATGGTCCTTCAGGTAGTTCGCATCCATCCATCCATCTATCTATCTATATATATTTTTTGCTTTTTGGAGGGGGGAAGGCAGGGCAATTGTGTTTAAGTGACTTGCCCAAGGTCACGTGGCTAGTGTTGAGTATCTGAGGCTGGATTTGAACTCACGTCCTTCTGATTCCAGGGTCAGTGCTCTATTCACTGTGCCACCTAGTTGCCCCAGTATTTTCATCAAAGTCCAGTGGAAAGACAAAAGTCAAGACATTATTCATCCTCGAGAATGAAAGATGAACATCCATCCATCTATTTTATTATCATCTATCCAACATCTCTCTATTGTAACCCCAAGAACAGCAGAAATATGAAAACAGGGGTGGTTTAAATGATGTATCAGGAACTAGACATTGCCAGGGAAACATATACTAACCACGCTTTTATTTGGGAGAGAGGGGCCTCTCAGCAGGAATCATCAATAACCTGACTGGTCTCCTAAATTGCTGAAACAGATATGGCCAGTTGCTTTCACTGGCCTGAAGCCTGCAGATGATGAATGAAGTGTGATTCCTTATCAGGCCAGAAAGTTTAAAAGAAATATGACTTTGTTGAATTTCTGCTGAGTGTAGACAAAACACTCAATAGTTGAGTTGCAGAAGTGTATTTCACTGAGATATTCTTCCCTCTGAGGGTGTCCCTCCCTCCTCTCTTCTAGTATATTAAAAAATTCTCACAAAAGCTGAAGTGCGATAGAAAGTCTTCCCATTCTATACCCTCCAACCATCTGTGACGCCTCCTGCGGTTGTGGGAATACAACTGTGCCCCCAATAATGGACCTACTATCCAACAATTTGCTTCAGGGGTCTCAGGGAGAGGAGGAAACACAGCCCTGGGCACAATGAAGAATCAATACCTCCCCCAGCAGGGAGGGAGAAACATGAGTCGGAATGGAGAAAGGTGACCCCAATGAACCAAGGGGACAAAACACCTTATGCTTCATCATGAAAACCTGCCAAGTCCAAGAAGAACCCGAGCTCCCTTGTCAATTTCACACAGCTCTCCATAAAGTATGTGGAGTGATGGAAGACCACACCCGCAGCAGTCAGTGTTTGAAGACCTTGCACAAAGTAACTAAGCTTGATATGAGAAAGGAGGTGAAAAACGAAGTCCTCCAAAGATGATAAGAAAGGAACTCTCAACAGCCCTAAAAGACCACCATGGGCATTCTTCTAGGCCCATTTTTTGAAGATATTATTAAGTTAGTAAGGCCTATGTGTTGTGACATGTTGTATCAAGGGCAAGGATGGTGTAGGAAAGAAGGGCCCTGACAGGCCGAAGAAGAATGAACCAAATAAGGGGGAGGAGGAGGAAGAAGAAGAAGAAATCAGAGAGTAAATTAATATCCTGACATAAGGATGTGTGTGTGTGTGTGTGTGTGAAAGCTGAAAGCCTGAAGTATTCCCTGAAAGCTGTTGTTTTGCTAAGAATGGGAACTCAAGTGGAGATCCAAATCTATTTAAAACAGACTGTGTTCATAAAATACCTGTACTATACTCAGACATCCCATTTCCATCCTCCCATCTCAGGGAATAAAGGCTAAAGAAAAAATAACAGAAAGGGATGAAGCAAATTGCTTCAGAGTAGAATAGTCCTGGGCTGTTTTTGACATGACCTCAGCTGAGCTCTCTGTTCCTGGAGTATGGCCTGGACAGAGCATCCCAAGGAAAGTCTGCTGAGCCCAGGGGAGCCAGATTCTAGCCAATGGCAGTAGTAGTGCCAGCAGGCAGATGGGACTGTCTGATGAGCTTCCCAGATCAGAACAATGGACTCTGCTCCAGTTTGGAGAAGCGGGGAAGTTTCAGGTGGAGGGCCAGGCAGTGATCAAGCAAGAGGGAGAGGCAGGAAGTAGAAGATCTGCCCCCACTGGGATCACTCAGCTTTCTGTGCAAGCCAAAGCAGGCCATTCTGTCTCTTGAGGTCACAGGACCTAGATTCTGATACCTGTGAGGAGAATCATAGACCATAGCACAATCGATTTGGATGGCATCTCTGAGATCCTCTAGCCTAGCCCCCTTATTTTATAGGCAAAGAAACTGAGACCTAAAGGATGAAGTGACTTCTCCAAAGCCCAGAGTAAGAGGCAGAGAGCCAGGACTCTAGAGGAAAGTTATAATATAACCATAAGTCTGTTTGTCTACATCTTCTTTCTTGAGAGTTGGTTGTTAAACATTTATAAGCACACACCTGGGTGGTGAATGCTAAATGATTTTCTGACTAGGCTACTTAAAACAAACCCAACTCAGTGCCTCTGGCTTTCTCTCCCTAAGTACCTCCCTACCTAAGTACCAGTTCCTATCAACTCAGGACAGCCAGTTGTTAAATGTGTAAACATTTGTACCTCAAAAATTGGCAAGCCCTACAAATCTGGGCTTGATTTATTGTTTTGTTGATTTTTCTAGGCTTAAGAAAATGATGGAGAAAATGTTAATGATGCAGTTGAAACTTAAATCTGTCTTCATTTTCTTTCCTGAGAGCTGGTTGTTAAACATTTACAAACACACCCCTGGGTCATGGTCATGGAAATGCCAAATGACTTCTGACTTAAGCTAAGCTACATAAAACTAACCCCTGACTCAGTTTCTCTGACTTTCTCTCCCTAAGTACCTATGTTCCTTTTCACAGACTCTGCTTTGTTTTGTAAGAAATAAATTGATCCTTGGGTTTGGCAGTGCTGGGGTGGCTCAGCACAGCACTGTGGTGAGTGTAGGTGATTCTCAGCAATCAACCTAAATTCACTTCCCAGCCAAGGCACTGTTATCACATCAAAGGGGGAGAAAAGGACCCTGGGAAGCAACAGATATGAGGAAGGAAATATCTAGACCCAACAAAGTAAGAGCAAGAAAGGGAAATGCTGAAAAGACACTGTAGTTAGGTACTCAACAGAAAGAAAAAAACAGAAGAGGGGAATGAAAAAGACATTATCGTGGCTGTGGCATTCTAAACTTGGGGCACATTTATAAGTGGATATTGTACTTCATAAGATGATTCAGCACGATATTCTTTTAAATGGTGACCTCGGCTTATGGAGTAGTAGAAAAAGTAAAACTGGGTTTGGCCTTAGAAATGGATCAAATCCCAGTCCTGCTGCTCACTCCTGAGTAACCTTAGGCAAGTAAGTTGGCCTCTCTGTGCCTCAGTGACTCATCCGTAAAATGAGAAACTATTTCATTCAATCAATCAGCAAGCATTTATTAAGCACCTACTGGTAACAAGTCCTGAGTGGGGTTATGGTTACAAAGGCAAGAGTGTAATAGCTCCTGACTTCAAGGGACATGTAAACCAACTCTGGACTTACTCTTCTAAACTCTATGTGCACCAGCAGGTACGCACTGCCCAGTTATATCTCCCCCTCAGGGCTCTAGGGGTACTCCTGAGAGGTGAGGGTTATCTTTGTAATGCTGTCGGTTTGAGTCCCCATTAGGGTGTATTCTCCCCAATATCAACTGTCAATTAAATTAGCTTATCTCAAATCACTGTATTGATCCATTGATTAGCATCCCAATATAATCAATTAATGTTAATTAGCTCTTACAAAGGTATGTTTACTGAGAACATATAGTAAGAACAGACAGTCGGAACTCATCTCTCCCAACCCCAAGAATACTCTTTCCCCTCAACTACCTCAGTCCTTAGTGGGGTGGACTCCAAACAATTGCTAAAAGCATTTGCCTGCAGGAAGTTCACTTCTGGAAGTGGCATAGCCATTTAAGGAGTCTCTCCTTTGCTTCAGTAGAACATGGTGTCTCAGAGGTCATCCATCCCTGAGCTGGATCAAGCCGGTCACCCTTCAGGTCTGCATTGGGGCCTCATCTGACTCAGTTGTCAGCAAACTCTGGTATGATATGGATTTCAGACCTTTTGAGATGTCAAAAAGAGGAGAGGGCCTCATCCTAGACCCAGGCTTGCCTAGTAGGCCATGAATTCACCAGCTTCATGGTGGCTCTGGAAGAGAGTCTAGCATTCCTCTGCCAGAGAAGTTCTCATTTCTTACTACAGTATAGCCAGAGAAGGAAAAGATCCAGTTGTCCCCCTGGTAATCCTTTATATGGATATTCAGTGTCTGAGTCAACAGTCAATCGAAAAGCCCTTCCTCACTGTATACAGGAAACATAAAGTAGAGAGCA
The DNA here is from genome assembly GCA_028627135.1 of Pseudochirops cupreus. Classification (NCBI taxonomy): domain Eukaryota; kingdom Metazoa; phylum Chordata; class Mammalia; order Diprotodontia; family Pseudocheiridae; genus Pseudochirops; species Pseudochirops cupreus. The sequence goes on along the minus strand of CM053584.1, from coordinate 44,374,699 downwards.
GACCCTCCACAACACATGCCCAGAAATAGACCCAAGTGTCCATATGGAGGATTGCATCGGCAGAACACACTCCATGCACCTCAGAATGGGGTTCTCATTAGCTATTCCTTCAATATATATACAGATACACACAAAGCAGACACAAGGTAATTGGAGGTGAGTGGAAGCTCTAGCAATTCTAAGAGCCAGGGCAGCTCAAAACCCAACGATCCTTTGAAGTGGGTTTTGATTGAAGTAGGTTTTGATTTACACGTTTTCAAGAACGTTTCTATTGTTGTAGGTTCAAATGACCATTTGCAGACAGGGAAAATTACTATATAACTTAAGAATCTGGGCAGCCTCTCAGAATTCACTGTAATTAATCCATCAACAGGTATTTGTTTATTATCTATTATGTGACCGACACTGGGCCAGATCCTGTGGGTCTGACCCAAAAAGTGTTTAGGGCAAATAGAGACCACTGGCAGTTCCCCAGCCCATGATGAAGACATGTCTCAAGGGGGGGATAACAGCCTCAGAAATGTCAGCCCAGGCACCCAGCAAAGGCCAAGCCTGAGACACTTAGCTCATCACTGGCCGGTTTTTTCTCTTGGTGTTATGCAGGCTGGCTGGCACCTTTAGCATCCTGCAGAAACAGAACGCCTCCTTGTACTAATATGGCAGCAGAAATACCAAGGGGCTTCAGAAAGGACCTGTTGTCCTGGTTTCTCCTCTTGGACGGGATGATTCCTGGGGGAATACAATGCAGGGGAAAACGCCTACTTCATCCCAGCTGTGTCCCTGCTGCCAAGATCTTGGCAGACTCCTTTTCCTGTTCCCTTCATTTTCATTGACTCTACATTTGGAAGAGGAGGAGAGGGTCATAGATTTAGAATTGCAAGAGACCTGTGTGGTCACCTAGCTCAACTCCCTCAGTTTACCCATAAAGCAGAGAAAGTTTAAATATTTGCCCGAGATCATACTGGCAACAAGTCACAGAAATAGGATCTGAACTCAGTTCCTCCAACTCCAAACCTAGAATCCTTTCCACTTAATCTCCTAAGGACTGAACTAAAGGTTGGTTTCAATTCAAGGTTCTTATTCAACATCACCAACTCCTGGCTACAAGCAGCCTCAGAACAAGTAGAGATACCAATCCACTTTTCTCGTCCAGAGATTGCACGTGCTCCCATCAGTAGCTCAGCTGTGTTTCCCCTCCAATGGTTCTAGGAAGCCTTTATTTCTTAGCCCACCCATCCATTTCTGATTCAGAATTGCCTTTCAAACTCTTCAGCCAGTCAGGCACGACCTGCTGTGTATGAAAACGAAATGCCACTTCTGTAGTTAGCTCAGTATGTAGAGAAAAGTGCAGTGGATAGAGCACCAGGCTCTATCAGGTCAGGAAGACCTGAGTTCAAATCAAGCTAGTGGTGTGGCCCTGGGCAAGTCACTTAATCCTGTTTGCCTCAGTTTCCTCATCTGTAAAATGAGCTGGAGAAGGAAATAGCAAACCCCTAACTAGTCTAATATAAATCTTCGCCAAGAAAATCCCAAATGGAATCATGAAGAGTTGGGCAGGCTTGAAATGACTCAAAAACAACATCAAATTTCCATCTTAGACAGAAATGGAAACACCCAGGAGAACAAATAACTACTAGTCAATAAGCTTTTGATTGTCTACTATGTATCAGGCACTAAGCACCAGGGAAACAGATGAAAACAATAGACCCTCAAGGAGCTCACAAATCTGCTTGGGGGAGGGGGATCACACAAGCACATTCAATCAATTACCAAGCATTTATTGTGAGCCTGCTATGCCAGGCATAAAATGCTAGGCATTGGAGAAATAAAGATAAAAGTTCCTAGTCTCAAGTAGTTTATGTCTCACAGAAAAGTAAATATAACGTAGATAAAAAAAAAATACTAAATTACTGGGTTGGAAAAGGTAAGCTAACAACCAGGAGAATTAGCAAATATCTGAGGCAGAAAGAGGCACATTTCGAGGAGGGGGGGCTTCCCTCTCCTACCCAGAGGTTAAGGTGAATTCCTAGATGATAGTCTTTTCATTGCCAAATCTAAGAGCCTTTTCTCAACCCTCAAGCATCTTGACCTTTCTGTGACATTAGTGATCACCCTCTTCTCTCTAGGTTTTCAGGACACCCTTCTCACCCTTCTGCTCTTACCTGTCTGATCTTTTTCAGTCAGTCTCCTCATCTGGGTTGTGCCTGAGAGCAACTGGGGGTATCCCCCAAAGCTTTGTGCTGGGCCTTCTTCTCCTTCTATACAATTTCACTTGTTGATCTCATTAGCTCGCATGGATTCAACTCTCTTCTCTATGCAGATGATTCTCGGGTCTATTTATCAGCCCTAACGTCTCTCCTGACTTCCTAACCTCTCTCATCTCCAGCTGCCTATTAGGCATCTCAAACTAAAGGTTCCATACATTTCTTAAACTCAACATGTCAGAATCCAAACTTATTGTCTTTCCCCCCAAATTCTCCTAACTTCCCTATTACTGCGATCCAGCCTGATACAACCGAGGTGCCACCCTCGAGTCCTTACTCGCTTTCTGCCCTCTTCCCATTCTCTGCAAGCAATCTGTTACCTAACCCTGCTGCCTTCCCAATATTTCTCTTAAATATTCACTCTCTAAAGCTTCCATTACCTTGGTCGGGCCCTCATCCCCTCACCTGGCTGATTGCAGTCACCTGCTGGCTGGTCTTGCTGAAATCTTTCCTCACTCCTATCCTTCCTCCACTGAACTAGAAATACAATCTTCCTAAAGTGCAGGTTTGATCATGCCCTCCTATCTATCCAATAAACTCCACTGGCTCCTTATTACCTCCAGGATCAAATTTAAAATTTTCTATTTGGCTTTTAAAGCCCTTCATAGCGCTTTAAAAGCCCTTCATAGCGCTTTAAAAGCCCTTCATAACAAGGCCCTTTTCTACCTTTTTGATCTTCTCATACCTTTCTCTCCTCAGTGTACTCTAGGATCAAACCATACCGGACTCTGCTGTTCATTGCTGAAGATATTCTATCTCTCCAGTTTGTGCATTCTTAATGGCTGTCCCCCAGGCCTGGAAGGCTCTTCCTCCTCTTCTCTGCCTCCTGGCTTCCCTGCCTTCCTTCAAGTCTCAGCCAAAATCTCACCTCCTGCAAAAAGCAGGGTTCTCCCTGAATGCTAGCGCCTCCCCACTGAGATTATCTCCAAGCTAGCCAGTATATATTTTGCATGAGTGAAGGGACTATTTTTGCCCTTTTTGTATCTCCACTGCTTAGCATATTGCCATACACATAATAGGTATTTAATTAATGCTTGTTTTCTTGACTTTTGATGTGTTAGATATATCAGCTATATCTATATCATCACTTCCTAGTTACATCTGTAAAGTAGAACCTTTGTCTTTCCCTCCCAGGCTTCTCTAATTCCCTGGGCCTCTGATGATCTTGAAAAGCCCTATTGACCCAGACTCCAGCAGCCCTCCTATTACTAATACCCTGATCTAGCCTTTGACTAGATAATTGTATGGTGTAGGTCAAGAACTAATCACCATAAACTGGATGAGTGTTAAAGTCCTAGTGTGGGGGAAAGACATTCTCTAGAGACAATGAAAACTCCTTCTCTGGCCCTTTCAGCCTCCCACTCTCCACCTCCCCTAACCTCTGGGTTTCATAGTCTCACAAAGGCCACTACTGTTTAGTAAGAGGGGCCACTCCTGCCTCTCTGCCCCACAGGGACAGATGGCCTTCGGGGTGACCTTTACACTGACCAAGGCAGGCCCTGTGGGATGACAGTATGAAGGCCAAACAGGCTATTACGCCCACAGCTGCCTGGCAAAGGGATCAGGATGTTGGTTGCTCCATGTCCCCAAGATGGCATCCTCCTCTCCTCTCCGTCCCCAACAAGTCAGAGTGATGTACTTCAGTTCTGTGGATCTTTTCACTCCATCATATGGGGTTATGTTTTTTACAGGACTGGGGGTAGGGAAAGTCTAGTCAAGGAAGGAACTATATGGAGCGTATTGGGGGAAAGGGAGACAAGATAGAGAGAGGAGAGGAGAAGTCTCAGAACTCAAGTTGCCACGTCATGGTTCATCACAGTTTAATGGGAATGTTGAGAAAGATTAAGCCACAGCTGAGCTTCCCCCAGGAGGTGTGTTGCTGGGCAACAAAGCATTTTAAATTGGGAAATGTCCCAGAGACCAGTTCTGCTAACCACTTTTTATTATTTTTCTAAGGCAGTATGATGGAGAGCAAAAAACCCTGGGAAAGTAATCAGAAAGTAACCAAAGAAACCCTTGGAACCTGTCTGGGATCTGCCATTCAACTGTCTGTGTGATTGTGGGTGAGCCTGGGCACTCCCCCATTTCTTTTTTCCACCTCTGTAAAATGAGTGACTACTAGTGATTAGCAGTGTCAGACTCAAAGAGAAATGGCCACTAATCCATACATATTGACTTAGTTTTAAAGTTGGCCTCCTCTGCTCCCAGGATCTTATCCAACCCAAACCTCTCCAGCTGCCTATTGGGCATTTCAAACTGGAAGTCTTGTAAGCTGCTTAAAGCCAATGTGTCCAAACTGGAGCTCGTTATCTTTCTTAATGTTATCTATGTTTTATTGTATTTTAATTTATTTTGTTTAATATTTCTCAATTATATTCTAAACTCTTGCTGGCCTCACTTGGAAGTGTTGCAGGCTGCTGTGAGCTACCCTCTGAACTAAATGACCCCTAGATGAATAAAGAAGCATTTATTAAGTGCTTCAGGCACTGTGCTAAGTTTGAGGGCTACAAAGACTGGAAAGCAAAAACAGTCCCTACCTTTCTGGAGCTTATCTAATAGGGAAGACAACACAGCCAGGGGAGTGGTAACCAGGACACAAGTGTTCTGGACAGGGAACTTCGTCAGAAGGAATGGTGAACTGAACGGAGTTATGGGGTAATTGGCTGACTTGTCCTTCCCAGGTACAGTCATGCTGACCTGAGTATTGTTCTCAGAGCTAGAGTGGAACAGTTCCAATGAAGTGCCTTTGGCATCACGGTACACAGATCCTGAGGAGTGGTGTGGCGGTTCTGAGAGGTGAATGTTCACAAATCAGAAGCTAGGGGTAAAGTCCAGAGCCCAGGACCTTCATTTACAGAGAAAGGTGCAGGTTGGAATGCAGATGGCATAGCATGGAGAGGGTCTCTTCTTCTTCTAAACCAATGGATCTTCATGATAAGCCTCAGTCTCTCTCCAGTGCAAAATGGTAGTCATTCCTCACAGCACCTGCCTTACCAGCTTATGATGAGGAGCCAATCAAATGCTGTGCAAATGTAAACTCATACAAAAAGTAGAGTGTTCCACTGAATATTCAACATGCTTTGATTTGGGACTCTCTTAAACAGAACTGCTGTCTTTCAAATCAGCCCTGGTATTCCCTCGTTGTAATTGTCCTGATGTTCTTCCTGTGATTTATTATTTGTTTGTTTGTCTAGAAAATTCTGACCTTAACAAACACCAAAAGGAACATTTCCATCTACATAATAGAAGAGGAAAAGAGGATTGATTGTACTTGAAATTGTAGATCTCTATTATTCACAGTTTGCTTTTCTTTTAAAAAGAGCGATAACGTTCTCTTTTCTTTCAATTTATACATTTTAATAGTATTTTATTTTATTCAATTACACATAAAGACTTTTTTTTTTTGCTTTTTGGAGGGGGGAGGGCAGGGCAATTGGGGTTAAGTGACTTGCCCAAGGTCACATGGCTAGTAAGTGTTATTTGCCTGAGGTTAGATTTGAACTCAGATCCTCCTGACTCCAAGGCTGGTGCTCTATTCACTGGGCCACCTAGCCACCCCAAGACAATTTAACACTCATTTTTTTCTTTATAAAAAGAGAGATAGGGGTGGCTAGGTGGTGCAGTGAATAGAGCACCGGCCCTGAAGTCAGGAGGACTGATCTCAGACAAATAACACTTCCTTGGGCAAGTCGTTTAACCCCAATTGCTCTCCAAAAAAAGAGAGATAAATATATAGAAATTATATAAATTTATATAAATCATATAAAATATATATATATATATAAAACTCTGTTCTCTCTCTCTCTCTCTCTCTCTATATATATATACACACACACACATATATATCGAGAGAGACAGACAGACAGACAGAGAGAAAGAGAGAGAGAGAGAAAGAGATGGCTAAATGGCTCAGTGGATAGATTGCTGGACTTAGGGGTCAGGCAGAACTAAGTCTGAATCCTCCTCAGACATTTACTAGCTGCATGAATCCAGATAGGTCACTTGATCTCTCTAAGCCTCAGTTTCCTCATCTGTAAATGGGGCTAATAATAATAATAGTACCTCCTTTCCAGGGCAGTTGTGAAATCAAATGGATATTTATAAAGCACTTTGTAAACTTTATAAGGAATGGGACTGAGGTTCAGGATGTCAGAGGATGCTGACAGGCAGCCTGGACCACAGGCAACATCCCTCTTGATTAATACTCCAGTTGGGGCGGGGGAGAGAGGAGTGGAACCTAGGAGAGAGTGTGCCTGCAGAGGCCAGAGATAGTAACAGGCAGCCTTAACCAAACATGACTTCAGGACTGTAGGCTCACAGATCTAAAAAACGTAGAATCACAGATTTAGAGTTGGAGAGACTTTAGAAACCGTCAAATCCAGCTCTTCCATTTTAGAGGTGAGGAATTCAAGGCCCAGGCAAATGAAGAGAAATTTGCTCAAGGTCACAAGGTAGTTAATCAGCTGAGACAGGGTTTGGATCCAGGCTCTATAATGGATATGACAGGGGTACGCCCTGTTTGCTATGCTGGGGCACAGTTATACATGTGCCCTGGCACCTTTCTATGGGACACATGCTCTGTACCCTTACTGAAAGATGCTGCTCTGCCTCCTCCTTTCTGGTGATTGTGCTGGAGATGATGCCAGGAAGATCCATTCACTCTTAGAAGAAACTTCTCAGCGTCTTTTGGGAAGCATCTCTTACTTTCTCTCTCTGACTTCTAGCGAGGGAGTGAAGAAGAAGAGGGCTCTAGAGAGGATTTCTTTCTCATGCTCCCAAACCAGAATCCTAAGGGAGCCTGAGTCTCTGGTTGCCAGGTACTGCTTTCTATTTCCTTTTCTGAGCCTATGTCAGATATCATTGATCCTGAGAAATAGATGTTTCTAGCACCTGCCTTGTGGGTACCTGAGTTCTGAGTTCAAGAATATAATAGGTGGGATGAATTGTTCCATGTTTTTCTGCATTTGTTCATGTGACTTTTGAATCATTTATGTTCTAAGCATTTTCTGTGATGGAAGAAATCGTACTATGACTGACGGGCAGCGTGGTGGCACAGTGGATAGGGTGCCAGACCTGCAGTCAGGAGTTCAAATCCAGCCTCAGACACTAACTACTTGTGTGACTCATGAGCTAGAAAAAGAAATGGCAAACCACTCAAGTATCTTTGCCAAGAAAACTCCAGATGGGACCACGAAGAGTCAGAAATGACGAAATGATTCAACAACAACAACAAACCATGGCGGGTATTTGTGATATTCACAGCTGATGCTGTATATGGAGTACCTTTCCTAGAAAACTCTGTTATACACACTTTGGGAGAACCCTGGAATAAGGAAATAAGCATTTATATTGTATCTACTATGTGAAGGGCAATGTGCTAAGTGCTTTTTATAAATATTGGCTCATTTGATCCTCACAACAACCCTTTTAAAAACAAAAGTTTGTGCCAAGGGCTGACTTTCAATAGATTACGGTGATTGAATTGCTCTGCTACGTGTGAAACTCCGATGCTTAAGTTATACTGAAGCTTTATTTAAGAGTTTTCACAGGGTTACTCTGAGATGAGGGCAGTCAGAGAGAATAAAGCCTGTTCTCCCTGCTTTGGGGTCAAGTCCACCTCCCCTCCCACACAAGGATTGAACCTGGTCCATGTGAGTCCAGAGCTAGAGACCCTTTGTGGGGAGGAGAGGGCAGCACCAGAAGGTGGAATCCAGGATTCCTCACTATCTCTCACCCTCCCCATCCAAACTGTTGCCCAGGCCCATCAGTTTTACCTTTGCACCATCTCTTGAATATGCCCCCTTCTCTCCTCTGACATTACCACCCCTCAAGTGCAAGCCATCATCACCTGAATTATTGCAAAAGCCTGCTGGTCGGTCTGCCTGGGTCACCTCTCTACCCTAATCCATCCACCATTTTCCTAAAGTGCAAATCTGATCATGTCACCCCCCTACTCCATCCCTCCCCTCACTCAATAAACTCCAGTGGCTCCCTGTCCTTCCAGGACCAAATATCAAATGCTCTGTTTGGCATTTAAAGCCTTTCATAGCCTAGCCCTCTCCTACCTTTTCAGTCTTCTTATACCTTACTCTTTAATATTTACTCTTCCATCCAGTGACGCTGGTCTCCTGGCTCCTGGCTGTTCCACAAACCAGAGAGTCTATCTATCAGCTTAAGGCATTTTCTCTGGTTGTCCCCCATGCCTGCAATGTTCGCACTCCTCCACACTCTTTCCTTTAAGTCCCAAATAAAACCCCACCTTTTACCATAACTCCTCTTAATTCCAGCGCCTTCCCTTTTAAAATTATTTCCTATTTCTCCTGAACTTATCTTGCTTTGTATATGTTTGCATGTTGTCCCCCTTGTTAGATTTAAAACTCCTTGAGGGCAGGGACTGTCTCTGGCACTTGACACAATGCCTGGCATGTAACAAGTGTTCAATAAATGTTTATTGGCTGTTTGATCAATTGGCAGGAACACCTTCTGTCTCTTCAAATATACTGATTTTTTTCTCCACCTTCTGCTGAGTCCAGCAGCCACAGACTTGGGTTTCCTTTCTTTCTTCCTCTGCACACCAGGCCCATCTCCTTGTCTTTCTCTCTCTTCCTTTCCAGGAATGTGCCCTTGCATGGAAAGTTCCATCTCCCTGGCTATTTTCATACACTTTCCCAGTTCTAACATCTCAAAGGAATGTCTGACCTCATCTCTGTGACTGTCTCCAACACCCATCCCCCAGTTCCTTTCTATCCCAGCCATTATTTAATCCACCAAACTGGCCTAATTTTACGAATGCATTTTTCTCTTGCCCCTGCATCCCCTCTTGAACTCTGAATTTCTGGGGTTAGGTTGTTCCACCAATGCCAGACACTGAATTTTATTCTAGTCCTAAAAGGATTCCTTCCTTCTGTCATGAAGAAATATAAAGTTTATAGACAAATAAACCCCACTGAGCCAGAGACTGGGACATGTGAGGGCCTTGAAGGAGGCAAATTGGCAGATGCCAAGGTCACAAAAGAGTTTCTTTTGGGTGCCCTGGGGAGGGATATCATTCTGTTCTAATTTAATTTCAGATACAATTGTGAAACATCTATTGTGGAGAAATATATAATTAGCATTCTAGGCACCTGGGGCCACACAAATCACACCTGGACAAGTGGCTTGAAACACCCTCAAGGTATCAAGGTGGATAGAGCACTGGGCATGAAGTCTGGAAGATTCATCTTTGTAGGTTCAAATCAAGCCTCAGACATTTATTTGCGGTGTGACCCTGGGCAAGTCACTTAACCCTGTCTACCTCAGCTCCTCATCTGTAAAATGAGCTAGAGAAGGAAATGGCAAGCTACTCTAGTATCTCTGCCAAGAAAACCCCAGATGGGGCCACGAAGAGTTGGAAACGATTGACCAACAACACTAGCTTCCTATTTTAACTATTTTTTCTTGTTACTTAGGTATTAAGTTCTGTTGTTTCTATACTGAAGGAATGTAAGTGCTCCCTATCCATTCTCAATTCTGTTCCCTGGGACAAAGCCCCAGTCACCCCACCCAAGTTATGGCTCTGGCAGGAAAAGAGGAAAAGGGATTCTGAGCCAGGTAGCTGCCTGCTGGGTGTAGCTAGCCCCTACCACTGCTGGAAGGCTTTCCTTTTCTATAGTGGCTACAGATAGCCTCCCGACTGCAGTTCAGACTTCAAATGTTTGTAGGTCCAGGGCTGACAGATGATGCCTCTTAGACTCTGAGGCTTCTGGGTTCTATTTGAATCTTCATCTTCCTCCACTACTGATTTTGCACCCTTATTAATGGCGTACGCTTCAAACGACCCCTTCTAATCTCTCCCTCTTGGAATTCTTTCTGTTCTTTAAAGCCCCAGTCAAATGTCCTCTCTTTAAAGACTTTCCTCATCTTGCATCCCTCTCAAGTGGGTGATGACTTTTTCCCTCTTGAATTTCACTCGGCACATTGCAATTTTATATAATAGCTATCTATGTGTTCCACGTTATCCCAACTAGACTATGAGCTCCATGAAGAAAGTGATAAAGTCGTCTCTGAGCACTGCCCATAGGAGATGCTTAACAACAATTAACCTAAATTGATTGGCTCCCACAATCTGACTCCCACCTACCTTTCTAGGATTATTTCATATTACTCCCCCTTTCCACTTGCCATTCTAGTCAAGCTGGTCTGCTTGAACATAAACATACCCCTACATATTCCCCATGGATTCCATCTCCTGCCCCTGTATCTTTGTAGGAATGGTCCTCTATGATTGAGATGCATTCTCTCTTCCCCTCTACTTCATAGTATCCCTTATTATCATTGTTGTTCAGTTGTGTGTGACTCTACATGACCTCAAAGGGGTTTTCTTGGCAGAGACTCTGTAGTGGTTTGTTATTTCCTTCTCCAGCTCATTTTGCAAATGTGGAAGCTGAAGCAAACTGGGTTAAATGACTTGCCCAAGGTCACACAGCTACTAAGAGTCTGAAGCTGGATTTGAACTCGGGAAGATGATTCTTGCCAACTCCAGGTCCAGCACCCTATCTGCTTCACCACCTGGCTGTCCCAATGGCTGGAATGCATTCCCTCCTCCACTCTGCCTCATAGAATCCCTAGCTACCTTCAAAAGCACAGCTTGGGAGTCACCTCCTACATGAGAACTTTGCTAATCCTCCCAGTACTTACTTTTTTGTTCCTCTTGAAACCACTTTTTGTGACTTTGTATAGATTTTGTATTTATTTCATTGTGCACACTATATTACTTCCCTCTCTCCAACTGGAAATGTAAACTCTGAAAACAGGGATTGATTTTATTCATTAGGCTGCCCTATCAGAGAAGACATTATCACTTTCTTCATGGAGCTTACCGTCTAGTTGGGGTAGTGTGGGACACAGATAACTATCACATAAAATTGCAATGTGCTGAGTGAAATTCAAGAGGAAAAAAGTCATTACCTCCTTGAGGGGGATACAAGATGAGGGAAGTCTTTAAAGAGATGACATTTGACTGGGGTTTTCAAGGACAGGAAGAATTCCAAGAGGGAGAGATTAAAAGAGGTCATTTGAAGCATAAGGAAGGTCATTAGCATCAGGAAGATTCTCTAACAATCTGAGCTATCCCTAGGTAGAATGGGTTACCTCTAGAGGTAAGAGGTTCTGCCTTATTGGACATCTTCAAGTAAAGGCTGGATTACCACTTGCTAAGTAGATCTTGTTCAAGTTTAGGAAGGTCCTCCTTCTAACCCTGAGATTCATGGAATCACAGAATTTGAGATTTGGAAAGGATCTTGGTTACTATATGATCCAACCCATACACCCAAAGGCACCCCTACTATAACATCCCTGAGGAGTAGACCCATGAAGGCCTTGGAGTCACCTCAAGTCAGTCCATTCTACTTTGGATGCTTCCAGTTGTTGGAAAGTTTCTTCCTGATCCTCAGTCTAAATTGACCTTTCTACAACTTCCATCCATCACTCCTAGTTCTGCCCTTTGGGGACAAACAGAAAAGTCTAATTCCCTTTTCCATATGGCAGTCCTTAAAATACTTGCAGATGTCTCTAGTCTTCTTTTATCCATGCCCAGTTCTTTCAAATGATCCTCATATGTCATGAATTTAAGACCCATCACCATCTTGGTTGCCCTCCTCTTCAGCTTCTCTACAGCCTTTTAAAATCAATGTGCCTAGAACTAAACAAGATGCTCCAGATGAGGTCTGGCAGAGGCAGAATATGTGGAACTATCACCTTTGCACTCCTATGAGCTATGACCCCTCTCAATGTAGCCAGAAATTGCACTTGCTTTTTCTCCTGCCACATTACGGTGCTGACATGTTGAACTTGTAGTCCCCTAAAACACCCAGATCTTTTTCAGACTGCTACCCATCCATATATCTCCCATGTTGTACTTGTGAAGTTGACTTGTTGCACTTTCAAAATGCAAGACTAGATTTCTCCCAAGTGAATTTTCAGCCCAGTGTTCTAGCTCAGAGATAGGTAAACTACAGTCCAGGGATATATTCAGTGAATTAAGAATGGTTTTTACCTTTTTAAGTACAATAAAACTTTAAAATGTTAAATAATCTTAGGTTGAGGGCAGGTCCCCTAGACATCAGTTTGCTCACCCCTGCTCTTGTCAGTCAACATTCTTTCAGATGCTAACCCTGCCATCCAATATGTTAGCTACTTTCCCAGTTTTGTATCCTCTACAAATGTGACGAGCATACCGTTTATGTCATTGATAAAAATGTTAAACAGCACAGATCACTGTGTACTCTATTAGAGACTTGCTGTGTTGACACTGAGTCACTCTTTGAGTCCAGTCACTCAACGTGAATGGACTGAATCCACCCGGTTTTATTATCACCTATCCAAATCTATGGCCACGGGGGTCTTTGGGGTGAGTTGTCTTGACGTATTTCTTACCACGGGACTTGACAACCCTGGAGGACAGAGTGAGGCTGATGACTTTGCACAGCTCTGCCTCACTTAAGTTCAATTCACCCACAAGTCAAGACATCACCCTCCAGATGTCATTGGTTCTCTTCAAGAATGAAGGATGAACAACGTCTTCACAACAATTGTAGGAGATATTTTTATCAAAAGCTTTTCTAAAATCTAGTTAAACTCTATCCATAGCATTCTCCTCATCTACTAGTTGAGTGATCTTGTCAAAAAAAGGAAACAAGGCTAGTACCAGCATCACTTGGTCTTGATAAAGATCTGACTGGCTCTTTGTAAGCACCACTTTCCCTTTCACCAACCAAGACTTCTTTAATGATCCTTTCTTTCCCTCCCCCCACCCCCCAGGAATTGAAATCAAGTTCACTGGCCTATAGTTTGTAGACTGTTCTCTTGCCTTTTTAGAAAATGTAGATAACGATTGCTCTTCTCCATTCTTGTGGTACCTTTCCCATCTTCCGTGATCTTGTAACTATCACTGACAGTGGCTCAATAATCACATCTGCCAGTCTGGTTCCTTTTTTTTCCCCAAAGAGGCTAAAGGTTTTGGCCTCTCTTTGTCCGTGTGACCTAAATTAAAATGACGATGATGAATGTGTTCCAAATTCCCCTTGGGTCACAGAGACAGTACTGGGGCATTGCTGGGAACAGCCTGGGTAGATGGTACTCATCCTGGAGCAGGCATGGGAGCTGCTGTTTCTGCTGTTTGGTCTTCTTGAGGTTTCGAGACTGGGAGTAGACAACACATGGTTCTGCCATATGTGACTTCCTCACAGAGCCAGGAATCATAGTAATGAAATAAAACCAAAGCTAATGGGATGGAATGCGTCATTCTGTGCCTTGGGGACAACAACAAATTGTGCAGACATGTTCTGTGGAGATGACAAAGGCATGGCTCGGCTGAGAGCGTGACTGTACTAACCTTAAGCACTACTGAGAACAACCTCTTTGTCCCTGTGTGGCCTCGTTCTTCCCCTGACCAGAATTCTTACCCTATTTCAAAGAAAAATGGATTATAAGAGGATCAGTGAAAGTGACATTCAAATGGCTTTGTTTTTTTCCTAACAAACCCTTTGCTACCATCAAACTTAGGCCATTAATTTAACTCGATTCAACAAACACCAATTAGGTGCTTATTACAGGAAAGGTGCTTGCTAGGTGCTGAAGGTGAAAAAAGATTTCTTTGCCCTCAGGAGCTAATGATTCCTAACAATAATAATAAATGACATAATGTGATAATAATTCAGTCTGTGAGCACCTCTATGTGGTCACTGAACAAAGCTTAGAGCATGGTGCCCTGCTTAGTATGGGTCTGTAGTAAATGCCCTACTCCCATCCTCCATCTCCTCTCAGCTTCACATACTTGCTGCTAGGATTCAGAAGTCTGAGGGTAGCCCCAGCCCACTGCCCTGGGTCACTGCTTTGGCCAACACACTGGCCACTCCCAGAGGTGCAGCCACTCTCACCCCGGCCACAGACCCCCTCCCTAGTCCTGGCCTTAGTTCCACAGGCAACCTTTGACCCTTGTTCTTTGTACAGTTTACATCTTTGATAAAATAGCATTTCAACTTAACTGGGTCTTACAATGGAAAATTTTACTTAATCAGGAAAAAAAAGTTTAATCTAAATAACAACAAGCCACAAAACCATATCACATTTCTTTTTTTGTCTCTAACCACTTAATACTAAGTATTTCTTTATTCTGGATTCTCTACTTATTTCTATATAAAGATAAAAACAAAGCATGAAAGTTAAAAATTCTTTATTTCAAAGAACGGGTACAACATTATAAAGACTTGTTGGAAAGCATTAAATACATATTATCTGTCATTTGTTTCATTTGTGAACTGTGATCCCACATCAGTACCAAAGAAGAAAATGGTATCTTCCCTTTCCCCCGTCCTCAACTTTAATGCAAATTATTAATTCAGCAAGTGTGAATATAATCTTAAAGATACGATCCTGGTGAAACATCTCTTACAAACTCTCAGGTATCTCTCCCAGAAAGAGGTTGTTCATCTCGACTGGGAAACTCAATCGAGTCAGATGAAAGTTGGATGTAGGCCAACTGGAGCTGCCAATGTGATGAGAACAAGAAACCAAGATTCCCACATTCAAGACTGCATGGTAGTTTCCATTTGTGGGGGAATCCATTGCTTGGTTTCATTTTGCACAAATACTAAGTAAGGGGAAACTACAAATGAATCATTTTACCACAGGTAATATTAGTAAATATTTAGAAAATAAGAACAGGCTTGTTTCTCATCAGGAAACTGACTAGCACATCTTTAAAAAATCAAGCTTATTCCTAGAAGAGGAGCAAATTCTGAAGAGATATAAGCTATCTGGAGATGATCATCTGAATAATATTCAAACCAATAAATTAGAGGGTTATCTCTGTGCTGACACTTCTATTCTTACTCAAATGTTTGAACTGATAACCACTGTCATCAATGGGGAGGCCAATACAGTGACAGCCAAAAGTGATCAATTATGTCCCATTTATCCTTATGATCTTAAAACCACTGTCCCTTAAAAAATACACACAAACCTCTTTTGAGGTATGAATGCTAAATAAGCAAACCATTAGATGGCGAGCAAATATTTGCAAATCTGACAGATCTCAGACACAGCATATACATTACATACAATCATGAATTGCCATGAGATATTTTTGTTACTCTCTTCATAAATGGATGAGACTGTTTTTGTTGGGCAACAAGACAGAACCACATAAAATCTAGTCACCCCAAATCTTCCTAATTTACATAGGATATGACAATATCATCCCTTATTTCCTTGAAGTTGTGTTTAAAACAAAACTAAACTAAAAATCAAAACCCAAACCCTGTGATTTTTCCTCCTCATTGGCAATTCGAAATTGGAACTCCAGTCTCTCTCCAAATGTCTCCATCTCTAATCACTCCTTTCAAGCTTTTTAAGCAAAAGCTATACTTGGCCCCCAAAACAGCAAAGTCCTTTGCTCTGCCCTGATTTTTTTTTAAACAATTATAGACTGAAAAAAGAATGACAATCCCAATCCTGATTGCCAAATGTTAGTCTACATTAGGTAAACAGACTACAGTCTACCTATTGTAAAGGTAACAAAACAGGAGGTTAACAGAGAGATGAATTATGGCAGTTTCAGCAATGGGTCAGAAAGAATGGGTATTTTACTGAAATAGTTTAATAACAAGTTCAATTCCTATGAATACAGCTATACATCTTATTCTGTTGAAGGAAGCCTGTGTCAGGCCCTTCTAAATGCCGAATAAGATGCTCAAGGGTGAAGAGATTTCATGTCACACAGAAGAAAGGGGGACTCCATCTGTATAACTGCTTCCTTTACTCCATCTCCAATAATAGAAAATTAGATACTTCCAATATTAATTATGAAGAGAGAGAGATCTCTTGGCATAGTAGAACTTTCTCACTATTGGGAATTGGTTGAAAACTGTTTTCCATGCACTGCTGGGAGGGTCAAACATGGAGTACAGGCCTGGTTACCATGGCAGATGCTTGTCAAATTTCATCATTTCAATTTAATGCAATGACAGGAAGCAGAAAATGGCGTGTAAGGGAAGAACTTGACACAAATCTAGTTTTAATGAATTTAAGTACCATAGTAAAGGAGTTTAAAACCTCAGATTCCCACCTTTTGCCTATGGGTATGCATGTACAGGGTAGGAGGAGGCAAATCTATAATATTTTTAATGGCAGTGTGTTTCTAATAAAATACACTGAAAATCAGCCTGGATTCAAAGTTTCTTGTCTGTTTCCAAGTAATTTTTTTTTTCCTGAACACTGAAGGATGACTCGTAATATTGCTGCATTTGATTTCAAACACCTTTTACATTTTTTGCTAAAGTGAAAAATGAAGCATGCCAGTGAAAGGTGGAGCTGGTAGTAATCACCAAAAGACAGCAGAAGATGTTCTGGGAGCTCTGGCAGCCCTACAGAGTTTTCATTGCAATTAAAGAGGCGCCCCTCCCCGCAATTTTCCAGCATGCAAACACTTGAACAAATAATCTGTTTGCTGAGAAAAGACTGACCCATTCTCAGACAGCTAGTTTGGGAAAGGAGAACTAAGGTGCTACCTCAAGTTGGACACGTAAGCACTTTTAAACAGAGCAGAGCTCATTTCTAGGCCTGATGCAGAATGCATTAACCCAGTCATGGGAGAAACTGCTCAAAGTGCCTTTATCACCTGATTCAGCTGTCAGTGTGATGGAACATCTGTTTTACTTTTATTCAGTCTAAACTGTGCAGAGAAATCCTTCACTTCAAAGTTTCCATTGTCTGTTTCCATTGCCAGCCAGCAGAGTACTCCTGGCTGAAAGGCATATAGCAAGGTCACACAATGTGTGCAAGTATGTCTTACTGGGGTCTGTGCATCTCTCAAGCTGGCCTTTGAAAACCCATTAAAAGAACTTGAAAAAAAAAAGTTAATGCTGCACACACTCCTGCCACAGTGCTCAAATGGTGATGCTGGGGTCTGGTTTCATTCACTTCCAGTTATTTTTAATTTCCTGAACAGAAAACAAGTGTCAGTCACTTTGTCTCATAAGGACACACGCATATCCAAAGGAAAACCACTACTGTACAATGGACTTAAGTAGTTTAAGAAAGGGTGAAGAGATCTGGCGATAATCTACAGGCTGTATTTCAAACTGCTCCAAAAAAAGTTTGGGAGTGTATATTTTTGGCAGTCAGGCTATGACTCAAGAGATTATCTAGAACGGTTCAGTTCATGAAGGGCTGGCTGAAGGCAATAAGGCAAATGGACAGAGAGACAGGACTGTGGTTCCTCCATCACTGTCAGTAATTCACACAGCATAGGTATTCTGAGCTACCTGCCTACAGCCTCCTACACTTCCATCACCTTATTGCCACAAAGTAGTGGCTGATCCCTGTGTATGAACCATCCAGGCTGGGGCTCAGGTGATGTGCTAGAATGAACTGGTACAGTGACCCCAAGAAAAGCTTCACAGAGATGAAACAATAGCTTTGTGCCTGAAAAAAAGAAGCCCATTCAGTGAATGGTTTCTTGACAGGTTTAGAGATCAGTGAAAAGAGATGGAAGATTCTGACAGGTCCTATTTGGACTGCTCACAGCACAAAGTGTTCTATTATAAAAACTGATGACACAGTTATCTAACTTCAAAACCCTCAGAGAATTAGTGTGAGAATTTCTAATCCACCTCCTCATAGTAATCAAAACTATAGACAATCTGAATTAGCTCACATACTGAGACATAAAGGAAATGTGCCAGGAGATGACCAATCTAAGATTTCAGACTTATTATAGCACATGCTTTCTCCTATCATCAAAGTACATAGTATTCAGCAAGGAACACACAAGGTTTTTCCATATTTATCTGCTTGACAAATATGCAAAGAGACTGAGCTAGTACTCAGTAAGACACTGGGTTGTCCTGATTTAAAGTGGTTTGGAATATAAGGAATAAAAAGGTTAACTAATCCTTAAAGTCTCAAAATTCCTTCTTGGTACATGAATTTCCCTTCCAGGGAAGTTAGGCTGATTTCCCATAGTGATCATCTAACTTCAGGGGAATGGCATTTGCTTAGAGAGGGGCCTTACTTTTGCAGAGGGTTAGAAATATTAGCAAGACTTCAAAATCTTGAGTTGAACCCAATTTCACAAATATAAAATAACATCACAAACAGAAAAATAAGTATTAAAGATTGACAGAATTTTTGTTTCCCCTTTTCTTGCAAGGAGGAAGAAGAATGTACTAGGATGGCCTAAGAGGAACGGGATAAAATCTAACAAAGAAAAACTGAATCTGCAAGCCAGCAAATGTTTTATTCATGCCGATGGAGGAAAACCTCCATGTTTCCATGTTACTGAAGGGTCAAGAAAATGCCACAGGAAAAGGCTAGAGGAAGATAACTGTTTTAAGTAATTGGGATCAGAAATATATGCCAAAGAAAAACAAATCTACGTGGTCTGGGAGGAACAATGGGCACAATGTTCCTTTTCATATTCAAAACTTACTGGAATACAGTTTGAGCGGAACGCAAATGAAAACAGTAGTCATTTTTAGGGAAGTACAAAATCTAACTCTATCACGGCCTCCTTCATGGTGAATATGAAAACTGCTGCTACATTTGCCAACTGGACTTCCCTAGCAAGTATGTCTGCTTTTCTTGAAAGGGGCAAACAAGCTATTAGTTTTTCAGAAGAAACAGGTTCTGGCTTGCCTAGTAATAAGCCACATGGATACTTATCACCTGGATCTGCTATCAGTGCAATACTCAGAAAGAACATTCCCCCCAACCCCCGATCTTTCCCAAAAAATACAATGAGGTATTTTTTTGCAGGCCTTGAGAATCTGTATAAGATACCATTGAAGAAAAGACCAGAGCACGTGCAAACACTCCCTGTGAATTAATTTAATGAAGCTATATGAAAGCTAAGTCTTTATTTCAAAGAGTGTCCTAAAATATTTTCACAGCTTTAACAACTTTTATTATTTTAGCTATTTCTTCCTCCATTCTCCACGTTAAACTTTCCTGTAGTTCTTTCATTTTCAAATTATTAGTGAGACAACAGAAATTTCATCCTTTCAAATCAGTATGTTTTCTATGTTCCCCATCCTATCACCCATGCAGCATCAGGCAGCTTTTAAGCGTAGTATCAGACTTATTAAGAGGTGGATATGAAATGTGAACAACAAATTCTATTAAGGTTAAATGCCACCAATTAAGAGCTCTTCCACTTAACCTTAAGCTTGGGTCAAAAGCAAGGTTGTTTTCAATATAATTTAGTAGCAGCTGAGCATTTTCAGCTGTTGAATTTTGAGACCTGTCATTTGGATAAATACCAACCCTAGAAGGAGCAGTTTCATAATAACAAATGAAAAAATTAAGTTTGCCCGAACACTTTGTTTTTACTTTAAATAAAAATCATTTTGCTACATCACGTGTAATAAGACAATATGTCACCAAATCAAGTGTAGCCATACTGGACACGCCTTAGGGGGATGAACAGGAAGTTGATGTGAAAGAAGGAGGTATCTATTTAAACACAAGACAAGGAATGAATGGCAAGAACAACCCAGGAAGTACAGAAGTGCTCTGAAGTGTAATTTTGGAGGAACCAAAGACTGAATGTGCCTCTTGAAACATCTTGCCAGGGTTGTCCATTTGAGAAAAAAACCCTAGCACCATGTGTTTGACAGGAAGACTACTAGAAAACAAAAGTGTTCCTCCTTTGCTCCCTTGTCTATCACTCCCACAGGTAGACACTGAATTATATCACTGGGCAATACTAAACTGCCTGCCAAAAAGATGGCGGCAAGACACATTTGTCTGACACACGGCCCATCACCAGTCTGGCCTGGCTGAGTGCTAGGCTCAGCTGTGGAGGTCTGTGGCAGCAGGCCCATCGGCTGCCTACTGCAAGGACTCAGTGATGGCGCTGACAACGCGGGCTGCGGCCTCCGGGGCGGCAGGGGGAGAGCCAAAGTAGCCGCTGGTCTGATTCCTTCGGTGATCTCTGAGGTGGGGAGGGACAGCGGAGCTCTTGATGTGGAGGATTCTGGTGTCCATCACTTCACAGTCAATCTGCATCATCACTTCATAATCCTGCCCATTGATCACATTCTCTGCATCGAAGGAAGAATGAAGAAGATAGTTATTGTAACTCATCATTTTGTGATGAGCTTACAGCACCAAGTATGTAAATGAACTGAAAAGGGAAAAGACTTGTGAAACATATGCTCATGGGTATGGAGGGATCTTTCCAGCTACTCACATTTGACCTTATCCCTAACACGCCACCACAGCTGCAACTCATAAGCACTTCACAATTTCAATTTTGACAAGTGCTTCATTGGCACAGTTAAGGGACAGTCAAATTGAATAAACACTGCTTCTGTTCCCAGACAGTATTGTAAATGGGAGACAGAATGGTACGGAAGAAAAAAGACTCATCTTGGGGTGACCATTTCCCACCTCCTTGACCTCCTGGATTTCATCCTCTGCAGACACTCATCATTCTGCAAGAAGAAATCCACCATGACACTCACAGTTCCTCAGCACCCTCTGCCCCTGGGCTGTCATTCTGCCTCTGATTGTAGAGGTGGCTGGACACTGGAGAGCTCCTCCCTACTCTGCTACCATTTAAGAAACTCACTTGGGAATTCACTTCATCATTTCCAACCCAGCTGATCTCCTGAATTTCATCATTTCCAGAAAAATCATCATCCTGCAGGATGAACATTCATGAAAGGTACACCTTTTCGGATCGTTTCCCATCTTACAGACTTCTTCTGGTCCCCAGGCTGGGTAACCTTCCCTTTCTTGCAGCTTCTTTCTGTGCAATGGCTTCCTCCTTTAGATGGTGAGTTCCTTGAGGGCAGAGACTTGTCTTATGCCTTTTTTTGTCTCCCCAGGGCTTAGTGCAGTGCCTGGCACAGACCAGCTGCTCAAGAAATGTCTACTGGCCACTGTCTGATTGGACAGGAGGATCCTGGCTTGATTCCCAGCTCTCACTCTAACTATAAGTGAGTCACTGATGTTCTGTGAGTCTTTGTTTCCCCATCAGCATAAAGGGAGTAATATCTGTACTGCCTATCTCACAATGTTTTTGTGACAATGCTTTACAAATCTTAAAAATTTTCTGGATATCAAAATTATCTGTATAATTCTTTATTTTCATGTTAATTTATATATTTTCATATTAATTTTATGTTATGCTTTTACAGTTATAATTTTATACTAATACCATGTAATTATTTGATATGAATTATTGTTACTAATTTAGTTAATATTAATAAAACAATGATTTTATTTTAATTTTATATATTTTATATTAATTATTTATAATTATCCCAAGTATTCAGCATCTCCCTACTTCTTACTAAATTAAAGTTAGCATCCTACATCTGAAGTTCAAAGGCTTCCATAAGCCAGACTCATCCTGGACCTTTCCAGTCTTCTGTCCTATTATTCCTTTATACTCTCTCTATGCTCAAGCATAACTGAACTACTTTCTGTCCTCTAAGCACAACATGCACTCTGTACCCTTGCTCAGTTTCTTAGTATAACGTCCATTACACTAACATTTGCCTAGTATAACATTTGCCCTTCCCCTTCTTCACTTGTCTAACTTCAGTCTACCTTATAAAGCGCAATTCATATGCCATGAAGTCTTCCCTGTTCTCCTAGGTCAGTAATGATTTTTCATCTTCAAACCCATTCGGTACTTTGCTTTGCCCCTCTATAATGCACTTATATAACATTGTTATACACACACACACACACACACACACACACACACACACGGTTTTTGTTTTGGCTGAAACATGAGAGTATATGAAAAGAAATACCGGGAAGTAAAGCTGAACTGGAATTTGGAGATCCTTGAGTACCTGGACTTCATTTGGTATATAATGACAAGATAGACAATAAGAGCAATCAAGAGAAAAGGGGATCTTGAAGAAAGTGTGAAAATGGAAAGCATCCACCTTGGGAAAAACTCAAAAGCAACAGAAGTAATAACTGTCAGAAAGATTGGTATAACATGTGAGTGAGAAAAAAGAGACCTTTGTTGTCATCTCATGCCTTCTCATTCATTAGTAAAATTTCTACTTTCATCAGAATATTTCCAATTATGAATAAAAAAGAAATGATAATAACTAAAGGAGCAATGACAGCTTCAAGGCACCTGACAGCCAATTTAGCCTCCTTCCTGGAGATACAGCTTGCCTTCTTGAATGAACAATGTTTTGATCCGGAATTCTTAATTCCAGCTTCAAAGGTTCTGAGTACATTTTCACATCTGGCATCAAGGTGGGGAGGAGAAAAGGTGTTACAGTATTTTAAGATTAAAACAAAAGCTTATTTGCAAAATTTAAGATATCCAAGTGGAAAGTCCTATCATGTAGGGAATAGCAGGAAATCCCTTCTCTTTCTTGATCTTAAAAAATACATATATATGGGAGCCAAGATGGCAGAGAATCAGGAAGTAATGTAGTCAAGCTCCTGTTCACAAAACTCTTCCAAAGTAGACCTAGAAAATGCACTGAGTCCTGATGGGAAAATCCTGAAAAAGTCACACAGGGACTCCTTTACCTGGTCCAGTTAGGCCTAGCAAGACAGACAGGGAGGTCTGTGGGTGTTAGGGATGGAGCACTCCTATACAAGAAGAGGCTGTGTACCTGGGCAAGAGGACTTCTCAGAAATACTGAGCACCACTAGATCTGCACTGGTACACTGATAGGGACAGGTACAAACTGGTAACTTTGTCACCCATTACCCAATTCTGGGTCACAGATCCACAGTGGACTGAGAAGGGAACCTGTGCCAGAGGGTGGCGCTCATGGTCAGGGAGGTCTTGGGGGTGTATTGAGAAAGGAGTAAGTTCAGAAGCAAGCAGCAGAGATGTGGGTCAGATCACAGGAGCCGAACAGGATCTCAGTCCCAGTAGGTAGCCTAGCCTACAGCTTCCCAGGGTAGGACTCTCCGACCAAAGAGAAGCCTGCAATTGTGTCACTAGAAACCAGTAGAACTTCCCAGCTGGCTGACAGGAACTGAGTCCAGCAAGATTCTACTGTTCCTTTAACCAAAAACTCAGATTAGGAACCTGCAGCACTCAGAAAAGAAGGGCAGCAATCAGACTTTGCCCTGGATCAGACTGCTTTGGAAACACAGAAAACCTGCAGATCTCCAGACTGTCCCTGTGATTCTGGAATAAAATAAACTCAATACTGGGGAAAAAAAAAAAAGAGCAACAGGACCATCCCAGACCTTCCTTCCAGAAGTGTGGCAGAGTCAAGCCCTAATATAAAGTCCAAAGTCAGGAAACAGGCTGAAAGAATGGGCAAACAGAAAAGAGACCCACCATGATGAAGTATGCGGGTGACAGGGATGCTTGAGACACAAAAGAAGAAAAAAAGAATGACTCAAAACACTTACAAGCAATGCCTCAGAATAAAACATAGCTTGGCTACAAACTCAACTAGAATTCCTGGGAGAAATGAAGTAAGAATTTTACAGCTAAAAATGATTTTATAAATTAAGCGAGAGCACTTGAGGGAAAAAAATAGAAAAGAAATGAGAGCTTTGGAGGGAGGAACTAAAAAGGGCCTGACTGGCACAAGTGGTACAAAACTTTGCCCAAGCAACAAACTCCCTGAAAATTATAAGGGGACAAATAGGAACCAATGACTCCATGAGACAAGAAATATTAAAACAAAGTCAAAAGATTTTTTAAAAATGGAATATAAGATATCTTATAGCAAAAATAAATGACTCAGAAATCAATCTGAAAACCACGACCAAAACCCTCCAGCCCAGATATCCTATTTCAAGCATTCTTAAAAGAAAACTGCCCAGATCTCTTAGAACCAGAAGAAAAGTTGAAAACAGAAAGAACCCACAAGTCATCTCCTGGAAAAACAAACAAACAAAAAACAAAATGACAAAAATAAATATACACAGTTGGGTACAGAAATACGTTTTATTCAAATAGAAAAACTGGAGGGAAAGAGGAAAAGGGGAAGGACAGAGTATGGGAGAGGGGATCAGTAGTAAGCAAAACAAACTCTAAGGACGTACACAAATATTTATGGCAATTTGAGGTGGCAAAGAATTGTAATCAGAAGGGGTGCTTATAAACTGGAGGATGGACAAATAAGTTGTCCTGTGTAAATAAGATGGAACACTTCTGTGTTGTGAGAAATGATGAAGGAGATGGTTTCAGAGAAACTTGGGAAGACTTGTAAGAACTGACACAGAGCGAAGGGAACAGAACCAGGAGAATAAATTTAAAATGACAGAAACATAGTAAAGACAAACAACTTTGAAAGAATCAAGGACTCTTCTCAGTGTAATGACCAAACTAATGGACTAATGATGAACCACGCTACCCACCACCCTTCAGAGAAGTAAAGGATTCAAAGTGCAGAAGGAGACAAGAAATCTTTAGTTCTCAAGTGTAAGTCAGGTTTTTGGGATGGGAGAGTGAGAAGGCAGATTTTTACTAATTGAAAAAAATTAAATATAATAATTTAAAAATTACATCCCTTCTACCCCTTCATGATTACACTCTGAGGCTCTGTTAGGATAAATGTAATGACCCTCAACCTGGCTCTGTTTGTTGATTCTGGGTAGTCAGCTTCACTTGGGCCTAATGCTCAATTGAATTATAAATAATTACCTTAAAAATGGTAAGACAACATCAAATCTATAAGATGTGTGAACCTAAAGGAATGCTGGCTACTAGCGTGGCATCTAAAATTTCCTCTTAAGCTTTTAAGCCAGCATTTTTTATGTTAAAAACAAAAAAGAGGAGTTGCTATTAGAGGCTGAGTAGTACTCTTTATCAAGGTCATATGTAATCAGTATAGACTTTAATTAGCTGTTAGATTTCCTTGAGATAACGGTGGTATATCTTAAAATATTTTAGTTTTTTTCTCACCATCCTTTCTCCTTTCTTCTATAAATTATGTGGCTGGCATCACAAATCTAGAGGAAGACTATAATATAAATTCGGTTTTTGATCCTTAGCTATTTCAGTGCAACCTATTGAACTGAGAACTTGTCAGCCAAAAGGATTTATTTAGGGGTAGTATGGAAATTTATGAGGGAAAAAGATGGAGTGGTCACATGGTGAGACTGAAGGATAACAGGTGGACAGTCTAAGTGTTCCATGGTACTCCTGTAATGTTAGAAGAAAACAAGGAATTCCCTCCCCTCCCACCATGATAAACTTATAGCAGGTTGTGGTCAAGAGATATTTGTATGGGGCAAACACTGATACGGCAGGATCTCCATTACTGGAAGAGACATTCAGAATGATAAAATCATAGCTCCATTTGGATACAATTATAACACACATGGCATCTTTCCATTAAGAGCTTAAGGCATTACAAAGATGGCAGACTCTGGCCCTCCCCTTCAGCCAAGGTGAGTTCTCTCATGTCCTTCCCTCCGTCTGCAAGCCATTTTACTTCTGCCAACCTCATTTCTTCAACAGTAAAATGGGGGTAATGACAGCACTTCGCCCCCAGTGAGATGCCTGTAAAGTGCTGAAGGTGCTTACTAAATGCCTTCTCCTTCCCTCTATTGGGGCTCATGGGCAGTTGCAACAGCTTCTAGCAGAAAGGAAAGGCGTATACCCTTGCCCAGAAGTACAGCCCCATGCCTGCAAGGCTTCCTTCCTCAACTCTGCAGCTGTAGAACCAATGTCAACTACACCGTCTTTGGCTCCAATCTCCAGCACTTGTGCTGTCTAGCCTGTTGCTACTTGGAAGATAGAAGAACAACCCACTTCTCCGTGGCGCTTTAAGCTTTACAAACTGTTTTACAACAACACTGTGAATTAGGAAGTACGAACATTATGACCTTTATTTTATGGATGAGGAAGCTAAAGATTTGACAAGTAAGTAACTAACCCATGTACACTGAGCTAGGGCCTGACTTGGCACAGGGATCCAGGTCTCTGGGTCTTCAGTACTCTGTCCTTACTAGCAAACTGCCTCTTCAGAGGAGGCTCAGCATCTTACCAATCAGACAGGTGTTACTATCCCCATTACACTCTGAGAAACATAAACACAGAGTTGAAGTCTTCTAGGTAGGTTAAACAGCACAGGATAACAGTATAAGGTTTGTTCAAGACCTGAGAGAAATCATTTAAATCTAGGGCCCCACTCCTAGACCATCCAGGGCAGGAGCCTTATTTTATTGCTAAAGACGTTCGGAAGATACATTTCTACCACTTTAAACTGGTGACCTATCCTAAGGTTAATAAGCATTGTTAGCTTTAAACTTTATTATTTTTTGTCAATTTCCTTCTGTTTAACTGTCAGTGGAAGTGGAGAACAGCTGGATACTACTGTATCTCAGTTAATCCAATATGTACTTGAAGACTACCACTAAATTATTCCTTATATGAGTAACAGAAACGTAAACCTAACCAGATTTTCTAATTTTTGGACTTTTAGAATATCTATCAGCTGATCTGATTTATCTTTAGAGAATTAGATTTATCTTCCTCTAATGAGCTGACTTATTTGGAACAGGTGCTTTCTTTTTCAAAGGCAAGGAGAAGGAAGAAACACAGACAACTTGCTAAAATGTTGTCATTTGGGGGGGAGCATGTGACTGAACTTAGATTTCAAGGGACCTTGTCAATCATTTCCTTTTGGAACTGGGGTTCCTTCCCCTCCCTCCACTTCCCCCCCAAGCACAACTGAAATGAGTTTCTGTTTTTGATTTTTCCTTCTTTTTGGTGTGTCCCAAAGCACACAATAGCAGTTAATGGAAAACACATGGATCAGAGACATGTAATACATATTACTAATTTTTACTGCTTTCCTGGATTAACTCTGAATCTAGATGACAGTTTAAGTTCAGACGACGTCTTCTCATATAGCAAAGTCACCTGCAGGAGTCATTAAATTAAATGTGCCCAGAACTGCTAAAGCTTGGTGATAACTGCCCCCCACCTCCCCTCTTCCCTGTCTTATCCTAAATATCAACAAGCAACCACACAGCCAGGAGGGGCAGACTGGAGGTGAAGTGTGATGCATTAGCTCTGGAGTCAAGCGACCTGGGTTAGTTTTACTACTCTCTACCTTTGTGACCTTGGGCTCTTAGTGACCTCATTAGGCCTTGATTTCCTCTTCTGTAAAATGAGGGGGTTGGATAAGTCTCTAAAGTCCCTTCCAGCTGTAAATCTTCCAAATTAAGATTTTTAACCTGAATCTGTTGTGATGAGAACATCAATGTGATCTTAAGCTACAGCAAAGTTGGAACCAGGCTAGTCAGAGCCCACATTTTAAGTGGCTTCTGTGCTCCCTTCTTCCAATTCTAACAACTCCTTGGGGCAAGGGGATTGACACCATAACAAGAAAACATCCAAAAGGAGTGGGATGCTTCAATATGAATTCAGGGTATCCCTTCTGAATTGGAAACATGCCTGATCGGTGTCCAGGGAGAGGACTAAAAATTAATTGTTATCGATGTCATCCAGAAAAAAGTACTTAACACTGCTATATATAAAGTTTGAGGATGATTGAAATGAAAGTGCTGTGGGACTGCCTTAAACTAAGGTAATTTATTTTATTTTTTGCACATGAAATTGCAAATCTAGTATGTACAACTTAATATTCCTTTTAAATATATAATAGTTATGTGAATTTTTTAATTTCCTTTTTTTCTTCCTTCTCTCCCCACCCTACAGATGGCTAACAGTAGACACAAACAGGTATACATACATACATACATACATACACATATACACAGAGAGATACACACACACACATATGTAAAACTATTCTGTATATACCTCTATTTATCAGTGCTTGCTCTGGATGCAGATGGTGTCCTTCTTCATGGGTCCTTTATAGCTAATTCAGTTATTTATAATAGCCAAAATGACTTATTTGCTCAAAGTTGTTCTTAGAACAATAGTGCTGTTATTAAACTGCCTATACCCTTTGACACAGCAATACCACTACTAGGTCTGTTTCCCAACATGATTAGGGAAAAAGGAAAAGAACCTGTGTTCTGAAATGTTCATAGCAGCTTTCTTTGTGGTGGCAAGAAACTGAAAATTGCAGGGATGCCCATCAACTGCGGAATGGCTGAATAAATTATAGAATATGATTGTGATAGAATACTACTGTGCTATAAGAAATGAAGAGCTCAATGATCTTGGAAAAACATGGAAAGACTTGCATGAAATAATAAGTGAAATGAGCAGAACCAAGAAAACTAATACATTCTGGCTAGACAAGGCCCAAGGCAAACTTTACCTTTTGACAAACTGAACTACTGAAGTGTTAGGATGAAGTCCATAGGTTATGTTAGTTTAACCAGAGGGAGTACACCCATTAGGACTGGGTAGATTGGCTTTGCAGAGCAGGCCTCTTTCTTTTTTTTGAAAAGGCAGAGTAGATGACAGAGGGCTGTTGTATTCCATTTTTGGTATGATTAAATAAAACTCTTTATCATATGTAATCATCCCAGTTCCCCATTGGGCCGGATAATTCGGTAGTAACACCTTCAGAGTATCAAATGTCTACCAACAAAACAAGAGCTTCTTTGATTGGCTTAGAGTGAACATGGCATTTTAGAATGGAATGAGCCAATAAGCTCATTCTCTCATCCAGAGAACCCAGGTAGTTGAAAAGGAGCCAGTTGGGGAAGAAGAGAAGGGAATGAAGAAATAGATACTCTAGGCTGAGATTGTGCTTGGAAAGTTGTTTAGGACAGGATCAGTAAACATTTTTCTATAAAGGTTCAGATAGTAAATATTCTGGGCTTTGCAGACAGAGGCAAAATTGGAGATATTATGTAGTTATTTATATAATGAGAGAAAACACATTTCCTCAAAATTTAATGAAATTAAAAATATAGTAAGTGCTTTTTAGGAGGTAATACAGGTTTACTAATGAGAAGAATGCAATTATTTTTTCCAGAGGGGGGTGGAGATAACATTTTGCTTAACTGGAAATCAAAGTTATTGTTCCTTATCAAAGGTGGTTGAAAACGGTCATTTGTTAATGCTTATCTGTAATGAAATTTTACATTTCATCTCTGAAAATGCCTTTTCATCCAGATACATATTGCCAAACATTGACATCAATCCATTAATATGTGATTTTAACTGAGCTGAAAAGCCATTAGTCTTAAATTAATTTATTTTCTCTAGACAAATTTCTTAGGCTGTTGCAATCAAATATGATTTAATTAATTTACCATTGGTGAATTGGTGAACCGGCTTTCTTTGCTTGGCTAACAAGTAAGTCACTAGAGAACTTGCTGTGGTCACAGCCTCCTTTTCATTTTTTATTTTTTCTTAAGAAATTCTGCTGTGATGAGATAGTTTGTTTTAAATTTTTTAAATTTTTCTGACCATTTCTTTCCTTTGAGTTGGGAATATTATGATGAAGACAGTCCATTAATGTTGCCATATATTGTATTCTTTTAGCACACTGCATGACAAAAAGGTGTTTTTCAATAACAAAATAATCCACATTCCACTGTGCGATGTTCAAAGTTCATTTTTCTCTTCTTTTCTCCTTTTGACATGATGGGTATGTACTGGTAATAAAAAAAATGTCATGGCATGGCAATACGCATGGCACTGAAACGCTGTCAAGTTATAACTGCATCACTATGGATGTTCCTAGTGCAAATCGATGACAGCGCCACATATGGTCTGTCATAACTTCTCAACTCTGCCGCTGGAGCATAAAAGCAGCTAGAGACAATGTGTAAATGAATGAGTATGGCTGTGTTCCAATAAAACTTTATTTATGGATGCTGAAATTATAATTTTCACATGTCACAAGATACTATTCTTCTGAATTTTTTTCAAAGACTTAAAAATGTAAAAACCATCATTAGCTCATGGGCCATACAAAAAAAAGGGGAGTAGGCCACATTTGATCCATTAGCTGCAGTGTGCTGACCCCTGATTTAGAATATAAATATCACCCAATTTGAAATATTTTATATACACTTTCAGTCACCAGAAATGCACTACTATGGTCTGAACTATGCAGTGGCACAAACAAGAAGGGAAAGAGGGAGTGGATACTAGAATGAGGAATCTACTTAGCAGTGGCAGAAAAAGAAGATGGAAAGGTAATTAGTAATTTGGCAGATTGCTAAACCCAGGGAGGCAAATATGCTTGGGGATCAGGAAGGTTTAGGAGGCTTGGTACTTCAAAAGGGGGTTTCATGGAGGGGCAAAAGGAGAGGGGAAGGAAGAAGGGAGGAGAGAAAAAATGTCTTTGTGTTAAATGTGAAGGCCCATTGCATTAGTTTTCAGGAACAAGAGTTACTAAGAAGCTAACCCAAGGACTGCAAAGCCTGGGCTCCTGGGCTGAACTTTATGGTGTGGTTCAGGGGTAGGGAACTTGTGGCTTTGAGGCTACACGTGTCCTTCTAGGTCCTTGGGTATGGCCTTTTGACCGACTCCAAGTTTTACAGAACAAATCCTTTTATTAAGGGAACTTGTTCTGTGAAATTTAGATTCGGTCAAAGGGCCATACCTGAGGACCTAGAGGGTCACATGTGGCCTTGAGGCTACAGGTTCTCTTCCCCCTCCCTCCCATAGTGCCTGAAGCATGTTTTCCAGGGCACCACAAAGGTCCCTGTGCTCCTTCCCAACAGTCTTCTACTTGCTGGCAGATTCCTGAAATCTCCCTCCTGGAGTTTCATTCCTTCCAGGCTATGATAACTTTTAAAATCAGATCTCACTGGGAGCAGCAGGGTGAGGGGACAGTGACATACCCAGGTTACTGCCCAGGTATCTCTGAGGAAATGAAGAAACCATCACTAACTTACATTTCTATATAGCACTTTCAAGGTTATAGAAGGCTTTCCTTATATCACTCTAGTTAGGTTATTGCAGGGTGGGAGTCAGAGGAACGGAGAAAGAAGGGGAAAGCTTGAGGGCGCTGGATAATTGGAGGGGGGAAGGGCATACTAAAGAGGAGGAAAGAACCTTTGGGGAAATAAATTTCAATTTTTCTTGGGGCTAGTCCTGTTCCTTATAATTTTGAGTTTGTTGTGGCTAAGTAAGAATGGGAATAACACTAGAATGGAAATATCTCCTGAGGATAGGCAGCAAATCAAGCATCAGACCACAGAGTTATGAGATATGATTTGGGGATGACAGTAAATCATTCTGCATAGTTAAATGTTGAATAATAATGTCAATGATAGTATTTGGTGGGATAATTAATGAGACATATTGAATAGTGAAAGTCAACTTTCTTTACTAGAAATTAGAAAGATTTTCATATTTCAGCAATGTTCATTTGGTATAAATAGTCACAGCCCAGTGCTGGATTGCTGACAAGTTCTTCCAAGCCCTCTGAACTAAAAGGACTGAGATGAAGAACAGCTCAAATGAGTCAAAAAAGTATAAAATATGAGTGTGTAAATCAATGTTAAACCAAGCAAATAGGAGAAAAAACACAAAATATCAGACTTCAAATATCAGCAACAAAGTTTGACTTTTAATTCTCACAGGAATAGGGAAAGCCAGAGAAAGTGTCTGACCACTAGAGATGGAAAAAGCCCTGAGCACTGTGGGATTCTAAATAGCCTGTAAACACACAATAGAGGAATAAAGACAGCCTGCCAAGAGATTGTTAGGATAATCCATTTGGGAGATGACTAACAGGCAAACCAAAATCTTTAATGCAAACAACTGAGTATGAATGTTTTACAAAAAAGTATGTTTAAAATAAAAAATACACATGCACACAAAGGATTTCATGAGCACTCCATAAGGAAATGAATGTGATAGCCTAAATTTCACTTAGATCCCCAGTTCATAATTTCTGAGACATGTAGCCTACACTCAGTACAAGAATCTTTGCTCTATGCATACGAAGTTGGGTGCTGGGCAGATCTTTCTGTATGATACTGGAAAATCAGTGGGGTGACGGAACACCTCATAATGGGAGAACAGGTATCAGGGATATGAACTTTTGAGATGTGGGAAAGGCTGTTCTGCAAGAGGGACACAACAGTGACCAGGACCAGGCAGTGGTAGGGGGCATTTGTGCTGAGTGCATCAGATGCATGATGAGTTAGTCCAGGGATGTTAGGCCAACTTCAAGAGTGGTGATCATGGGGGCAGAGCCAAGATGGTGGTGTAGAAGCAGGAAAACTCCGTGAGTTTTCCTCAAATACCTATAACCACCTCAAATACCTATAAAATATGACTCTAAACAAATTTTAGAGCTACAGAACGCACAAAGTGACAGAGAGAAACAAATATCCTGCTGAAGGCAGCCTGGCAGGCAGACAGGAAGCGTTCATCACAGTATGCTGGGAACTGAGCCCAGCCCCACGTGAGCCCCATGGTTTTAAACCCAGGGTAGCCCCGACCAGCAGTGGCTAGGGTAGACTTTGGGAGAATGGATCACCAGCAGCTCTGGCGGTTTCCAGAAATATCAACCCATAAATGCCAAAGACAAAGTAAAAGGTCAGTGGAACTCTGTTGGAACTGAGGGGGACAGAGTGTGGTCCACCATAGCGAGAAGCATGCAGCCACCTCCATGTGGCTGCTTCAGGGCTCCTGGCCTGCAGATTGTTGGGGGACGATTCAGAGGGTAATCACTCTTGCTTTAACCTGCCTGGATCGGGATCCTGGTCTTGGGTGGTGGTCCTGAGGTGTGTGATCAGTGAGCCAGAGGTGGTGGGGGCTGTAGAGAAGGCACCCAACTAATAGCTCTGGCAGCTATGAAAACCTCAGCAATTTGGGACAAAGCTCTCCTCTCTGGAAGCTGAGTTCTACTGTGGCACAGAGCTCAAAAGTCAAGCAATTGAGCGGCAACATGAGCAAGCAAAGTAAGCAAAGCAAGCACAGCAATCAAACCTAAGATTCCTTTTTTTGGGGACAAAAAGGATAAAAGCATGAAATGGGAGGAAGACAACACAGTCAGAACTCCTGCACCAAAAGCTTCAAAGAAAAATAGGAACTGGTTACAGGCCATAGAGGAGCTCAAGAAAGACTTTGAAAATCAAGTAAGAGACGTGGAGGAAAAATTGGGAAGAGAAATGAGAATGACGCAAGAAAGTCATGAAAAGAGAGTCAACAACCTGACTGAAGAAAATAACGCCTTAAAAATAGATTAACTCAAATGGCAAACAAATCCCAAAAAGCCAATGAGGAGAAGAATGCCTTAAAAAGTCGAATTTGCCAGATGGAAAAAGAATTTCAAAAGCTCACTAAAGAGAACAATTCCTTCGGAATCAGACTGGAGCAAATGGAAGCTAATGACTTTATGAGAAATCAATATACTATTAAACAGATCCAAACAAATGAAAAAATAGAAGGCAATGTGAAATACCTCATTGGAAAAACCATTCACCTGGAAAATAGATCCAAGAAAGATAATTTAAAAATTACTGGACTACCTGAAAGCCACAATCAAAAAAAGAACCTAGAAATCATCCTTCAAGAAATTCTGAAGGAAAACTGGCCTGATATTTTAGAACCAGAAGGCAAAATAGAAACTGGAAGAATTCACCAATCACCTCTTGAAAAAGATCCCCAAAAGAAAACTCCTAGGAATATTATAGGCAGGTTCTGGAGTTCCCAGACCAAGGAGAAAATATTACAAGCAGCCAAGAAGAAACAATTTGAATATTGTGGAAACACAGCCAGGATAACACAAGCTCTAGCAGCTTCTACATTAAGGGATCAAAGGGCTTGGAATATGATATTCTGGAGATCAAAGGAGCTAGGATTAAAACCAAGAATCACCTACCCAGAAAAACTGAGTATAATGTTTCAGGGTAAAATATGGTCATTCAATGAAA
>CM053584.1:44312380-44340562 GCA_028627135.1 Pseudochirops cupreus | reverse complement strand
ATATGTGTGTATATATATATATATATACATATATGTATACATGCATATGTATGTCTATATAAGAGGGCATATGTGCATAAGATTACATACGTGAGTGTGTGTATATATATGTGTACAGGTATACATAGACAGAGGGCACAGGATCAATTGAATAGGAAGGGATGATATTTAAAAAATAAAATTAAAAGGTGAGAAAGGAATATAATGAGAGGAGGTAGGGAGAGACAAAATATGGTAAATTATCTAATATAAAAGAGACAGGGGAAAACTGTTATAATGGAGGGGAAGAAGAGGATGGCAAAAGGGAATGGGTCAACCTTACTCTCATTGAATTTGGCTTAAGGACGGAATACCATGCACACTAAATTGGGTATGTTACCCTATAGGAAAGTAGGGGGGAAGGGGGTAAGAGGGGCGATGATAGGAGGGCAGATGGGGTAGAGGGTAGTTAGAAGCACACATTTTTGAAAAAGGACAGGGTCAAAGCAGAAAACAGAACAAGTGGGGGGGGGCAGGATAGGATGGAGGAAAATATAGTCAGTCTTTCACAGTATATCCACTATGGAAATGTTTTGCATAACTACAAATGTACAACCTATATTGAATTGCTTATCTTCCCAGTAAGGGTGGGTGATGAGGGAAGAAGTGAAAGAATCTGGAATTCAAACTTTTAAAATAAAATATTTTTAGAAAAAATTATTATTATTATTATTATTATTATTTTACATGCAACTGGGTAATAAGATATACAGGCACTGGGGCAGGGAGATCCATCTTGCCCTACCTAAATATCAAAGGGGTGATGGGGGAGGATATAGGAGAGAGTAGACCGGGGGTGGGGGTATTCAGTGGAATCACTGTTTTGGAGTGGGTAGGGGAAAGATGGGGAGAAAATTTGTAACTCAAAATCTTGTGGAAATGAATGTTGTAAACTAAAAATAAACATAAAATTTAATTTAAAAAAAAAGAGTGGTGTCCACCAGGATGCTCCCCCTCATAGAATATTTGCCCCACCTCCAATGAGAGCACCCTGGGTCAAAACGCTTCTAAATCCTGCTAGGATCATGTGTCCCTCTCATCACTTGTGACTATACTGATCAAGTAAAAAGGATCATAGGACAGGAGATTAAGACCCCCTAAGACATCCTGAAAGTCAACCAGATATTCAACCTATGTATTGAATGAGGGAAACGGGGGGAGGGAAGCCCTACAGCTGGATTTCCAGGGAGTTATGAGACACTCACCATCAAGGTAAGGAGGCAGAACGGTCACACATTTGTGATGGAAATGAAGAATTTAAATACCAACTCAAGGTCAGGTCCAGGGTCCTATGAAGATCATCTTCTCACAAAAACTAGTCCAGCAAATATTACATTGATTTAGAGCTGGAAGGAACCTCAGATATCACTTAGCATAGTCCACTCATTTTGCAAACTGGGAAAGTGAGGCTCAGAAAAGGGAAGCGAGTTGTCCTAGCATATAAGGTAGGACTTAGCAGAGCTGGGACCTGAGCCGGGAGTTTTTGGTTCTCAGGGCAAGGTTCTTTCCACTGGGTCAATCTGCCTCTCCTGAAGAGCACTTTCTTCACTGACTTGGTAGTTCAAGCATAGACTTTAGGAGGCTACCTACAGTGAAGTAAGTCTCTTTCAGTTTAACTGGATAACTCAGTAATTGTTTTAGTACTTCTGGTGTTTAGTTCTCTCTGGGACTTGGCTGTTCCTCTTCAGGATTTCTGCCTATGCTTTTATTAACTGAGATCATAACTGTGTAGAAGTGCAGAGAAATACTCTGTCTTCATAAACTCCTCAAAGAGCAACAAACAAAAGGGAACTGGAAGGTATGTTATTCATTTCTTCACATTGAGTCTTTTTTTAATACCAACTTACATTTGATTACTATATAGCTGACTACTTCAGTTAATATCACAAAAACAAAACAATTAGGTAGTCGTGCAATGTAAGAGGGATGTATAAAAAGAACAAGTCTTGATTAAATTAATCATGGTAAATGAACCTTGGTGATGCTGTTGGATACCATTATGACACCACTGGGAGTTTTAATATAAAGCCACTGATCAAGGTAAGGCCAACAGCTTGCACCATTAATCAGTGAACAAGCATTACACATTTAAGTGCCTAGCATGTGCTGGGTGCTAAAGAACTTATTAAAAACTGAAAATCTCTACTCTCAAGGAGCTTATGTTTTATCAGAGAAAACAACACATACATGTATATATATACACAGAACATGTACAAAGTAGTTAAATGAAAGGTAACTGGGAAAGAAAGGCATCGGTAAGGGGAGAAAGGGGATGAGGATCCACTAAGTGTTAGTGTAGAAGGTGGCGGTGAAGTTGTACCTTGTAGGAAGTGAGGGATTCTACGAGACAAGAGTTGAAGAGAGAGTGTGTTCCAGGTTTGGGAGACCATGCAATGGCATGGAGACTGACTGGAGATAGGAAGTAATGTGTAACGAAGAGTGAAGGCCAGCTTCTGTCACAAACAAGTTGCATTTGGCTCTTTTGTTTTCCATTTTTCCTTCCTCCTTTGCTTTCTTTCAATAGTGATAATAATAAATATCATGACTAAACTATGTTGTGCTTTAAGGTTTGCACACACTATGAGCTGCTTTTAACAATAATATTCACTGATAGCAACCTAGTATTGAAGTGTCCAAAGCTGTCAGGGATCTGACATCCAACAGTGGTAAAACCTCGCACAATATTCAGGAGGGATCTCACATTACCTAAAACTCATCTGACACCATCAAGATAGATTCAGTAATATTCTATTAATTTTACTACTATTCAGTTCAAATACTCTCCCAATAGCACTCCCTACCCCCCTGCAGACAACCCCCAAGCACAGATAGCTCAAAGTGTCTGAAATCAAGCTCAATGAAGGCAGGGGCCATGTTTTAATCATACTTATCATACCTGTATCTCCCTCAGCACCTAGAACAGTATTTTGAATATGGTATGTGATTATTAATAAACAGTTGTTGAAAGAATAAATCTACAAATTGTTTTCTTACTCCCACCTACCCCCAGCAGCAAATCCCACCCAACACAGAAATAGTTACATTGTTTATGGCTACTCTGCCCACATGTTTCTTAGTGTAAAAACTTGAGGGGTGGCTAGGTGGCGCAGTGAATAGAGCACTGGCCCTGGTGTCAGGAGGACCTGAGTTCAAATCCAGCCTCAGACACCTGACACACTTGCTAGCCGTGTGACCTTGGGCAAATCACTTAACCCCAATTGCCCTGCCCTTTCCCCTCCAAAAAGGAAAAAAAAAGACTTGAAACAGGAGTCAGAAGGCTGAAGATAGGCAACTGTTTTTTAAAGTGGAAAATGTTACGTCTTCCAAATCTTAAACTGTCTTATATGAATAGATTATGCACATTTATAAAATGATATGTTGAGATTAGGAGTCACCATGAGTTTACTAAGAACAAATCACAACAAACAAAGCATTAAGTTTCTGATAGAGTTACTAGACTGGTAATCAGGGAATGCTATAAATGACATATTTAGGTTTCAGTAACGTCCGACAAGTGTCTCATTTTATCCTTGTGGACAAGATAGAGAAATGTATACTGTATATACTGTACTCATGAATTTGATTCTCACTGACAAAGAGAAAATACAAAGAAAGACTAGGGTAGATATGTCCTGACTACCTTCTGTGTGATTCATACCACAGAAGATGGTCTTTTAGGTCTAAAGAGTCGTGAGACTGGCCAACTTGTGCTTACAAATATATTTAACGTCTCAGTTTGGGGGCAGTGACCTATTTTCACACTCTCTAATCCTGTGAAATATTCTTCATGGAATTAAAACGTAGAATAGAGCTAAAATAGTTTGGAGCTAGCAAACATACTGCCTTATTGAAACATAAGTCTCAAATCTCCTTTGAAGAAGGGCTATATCGGTAGTACCATTTATTATTGTGAAATCTGACAAACATCGACTCAATCCCTAAACAGGAGGCACACTTGTCAAATGGTTTGGGTTCAGACATCCAAGCCTAAGAGGTTAAGGAACGGGACAAAAGTACTTTCAAGAAAGCAGCTTGTCACTGACCTTGTCTGCAACAAAGTCTAATGTACAAGACTTTCTTCAGCAATACTCCCAGTGCGGGGAAAGCCACAGCATAGAACCTGATTCTCTACAGTTGCACTTCTGTGCCACTGAGATCTCACCTCTCTTTTCTTTTCCTCCTTCCAACAATAGTAATTATCATTAATAAAGCTGACATTTATATAATGCTTTAAGTTTTGAAAGCAAGTTACATACATTATCTTGTTTGAGGCTCTGAACTCTCTGAAGTAGGTATTAAATTATTACCACCCTCATTTGACAGGGGGAGAAACTGAGGATCAGAGATATTAAGTGACTTGCTAATGGTCCCACTGAGCAATGCTGGGAGGCTGGATTCCAAGCTGGGTCCTCTTGATTCCAGAGCAGCACTTTATCCCATGCTACTGGACATACAACAAGACCAAGGCTTATGGGATGTAGGGCTGGCAGGGACCCTGGGGATCATGTGGTCCAACTGTTCTGCAGTCACAATATGAAGCTGAGTTTGAGAATATCATCCCTGGGGCAGCTAGATGGCGCAATGAATAGAGCACCGGCCCTGAAGTCAGGAGGACCTGAGTTCAAATGTGACCTCAGATGCTTGACACACTAGCTGTGTGACCTTGGGCAAGTCACTTAACCCCAATTCCCCTGCATTCCTCTCCAAAAGAGAGAGAGAGAGAGAGAGAGAGAATCATCTCCAAGAATGGGGCCCGCACACCTTGCTTTTATAGCTGCTGCTCAGTGGCAGCCTCAAGGTGAGAGAAAGGCCGGTGACCTCACTAGGACTATTGGCAGTAGCTGCTGGCTTCCTGCTTCCACAGCTCAACTGTTCTGCTTGTAATATATTCAGTGTTACTAATGCTACAAAAAATTTGCTTTTTCTGTGTAAGAAACTTAAACTTAAAGGTAGCTACTGATTATAAATTTATATCAGTTTGGCAAAAATTAGAAGAATGTTTCAGGTAGCAGAAAAGTTCAGTAATAGTAGGCTTTAACTGGCTAAGCCCTTGAGAGATGAGAAAGAAAGAGTATAAAAAGTAGTCAAATATGATTTTGATAGACTCAGCCCTTCTCAGCAATGCAAGGACCTAAAATGACTCCG
This sequence comes from Pseudochirops cupreus, assembly GCA_028627135.1. Taxonomy (NCBI): domain Eukaryota; kingdom Metazoa; phylum Chordata; class Mammalia; order Diprotodontia; family Pseudocheiridae; genus Pseudochirops; species Pseudochirops cupreus. Next base: position 44,335,378 of record CM053584.1, on the reverse strand, counting down.
AAGGGCTCATGATGGAAAATGCCGGCCACCTCCAGAGAAAGAGCTGTGCAGTATGAGTGCAGGGCAAAGCCAACTATTTTCTTTTCATTTTTTTTTCTTTCTCATGGTTTCTCCCATTCAATTCTTCTATACAACATGACTAATGTGAAAACATGTTTAAACAGGAATGTATATGTAGAGCGTATACCAGATAGCAGGCTGTCTTAGGGAAGGAGGAAGGGGGGGAAGAAAATTTAAAACTTATGGAAGTGAATGTTGAAAACTAAAAATAAATATATTAACTTTAAAAAAGTAGTCAAACAGATTTAGTATTGTTCACACATTAGGGAACAACTTGAGCATCTATTTCAATAATCCACACTTTACCATCTTTCTCTCCCAGCATCCATGACAGAAAAAAAGGATGTGATGAAAAAGTTGCTCTGATAATTATATGATTGATTAGAAAACAAATGACAGGATATCATATCCACCTTGGGGTAAAAGGTCAGAAAGAATATGGTAAACTATATTAATGGAGTGGATTGTGTAAATAAAGCACTATCACAACGTGGGCTCTTGTCAAACGTAACAGGCAATTACTGTTACTCATTACTGTGCAGTCCCCCAACCAGCCCTGATGCAGAAGCTGCTTGGGCAGCATTCACATCTGATGTTATTGTCTGCACTGGTGAAGTAGTAAGTGGTTGGGGGCAGGGAGGAGGGAAACCAAAAGGCTGGGAGCCCAACTCAGCAGTGACTCAATGTTCCTGAAGGCCAATATCCTTGAGACAGTGCTATTCTGAGCCTCACTTTCTCCACTGAAACGTCAGCACTTCTCAGTCTGCATTAGACTTGGCTGCTTTTCAATCACCTAATGTCCAGAAAAGCTGAGATACTGAGTAGTTCCTTGTGTTTACTTCTCTCAGTTACCTACAGCTGATAGTTTTGCAGGATTACATAAGTGAAACCAAGGAAACGGGTCTCCTGTAAAGGTGTCTGGATTTATAAATAGTTTTATTGCTCCCTTTAAGCTCTGCAACATGCAGCTCTGCATGCAGTCAAACTACATTAACAAGCCTTTGGAAGCAAAAGGTCATATATGTTTTAAGAATCCGAGATGGCTAATTCATCTCATTCTTAACTGCAGTTTAATAAGGTGTTGGTCATGCAAGACTTTATTTGTTTAAAAAAATGAAAATCATTAAATATATCTTTTGGACAAGGCAGTTCATTTCAATTCAATATGTGCGAAGCACCTACTGTAAATATATTATGGTGAACATATTCCTAAAATTGTATTTGGAAGCAGATTATCTGAAAAATAATTCTAGAACTGAAATAATTGATTCTTATTTGACACCAACATCCATCAATGCCATCTGACTCAATCCACGGAGATTAATTTATCTGGACAAAAGCATTCAGAAGAGGGAAAACATTAGAAAAGGTGACCAAGATGGTATGTTATTTGTAACCAAACTGGAGAGGACACAAAGAGAAACTGAACACTTACTTGCCCTGATTGTTCAGACAAGAAAGTATGACTGAGGTTTTGAGGCAGGGACTTATACTTGAGTACACAGGAGGAGGAGGAACTGAGAAGTTTGGAAATATTTTAGTTTAGTGAATTTACATATAGGCACTAGGATATGGAGAAGGCCTGTGGCCACTGACAATATCACTGTGTACATCTTGAGAATTTTCCATTCAGAGAATTGTTATGCATGAACAAAGAAGCCTACAAATCCAGGGAAAGTGATGCATTACTCTTAACCCAAGAATCTGACATGATTTTAAATTCCAAGGGAATCAAATTGATGCTAACCACCTATGTTCAGGCTACACAATTATTCTATATGCCATAAAAAAGTAATTTTTATTTTTTAACAGGTCATGTGGTTCATCTGTTCTCTGTCCTAACCTTTTAGTCAGATGCTGGTCATCACAATTATAAAGGAATCAGTGATTGATATGCAGATCCTTTTTTTTTCCTTAATTTGTAGGAAGATTGGCACATTAAGAAAAATAGTCCATGATTTCCAAATTTGGATTGATGTTCCAGTTCTTCAGGAAAACTCCTGAAGAACTTAATTATGTTAAAAAAAGAAATAGTGAATGTGTCTCTTAAATAGTCAGTTTTTACTTCCCATTTGATTTGTTGTTGAGGTCGTGGATGTTGGCGTGAGGAATAGTGAATGAAGACACTTGGAGGTGCAACTTTATTAATTCAATTAAATAAACACACACTGGTCACCTAACTAGTTGCAAGACTGTGTTAGAAGCTATAAAGGATCCAAAATGAGTAAGAACATGCCCTTTTCCCAAACACAATTAGATTGTCCCTACAATCTAACTAGGGTGATGGATGGATGCAACAAAAGATGTCTTGAGAAAGTTCCCAAGGACTAAAGAAATACAGAGGAAGGGGAGATTATTTCTGGATAGGGGCAATCCAGCAGAGCTTTGTGAAAGAGACACTTCTGACCCAGACTTTGGAGAACAGACAGTATTTCTGTTACAAAAGAATCATAGCTCTTGGAGGAGTGGGTTCTTATCAAGTTGTGTCTCTGTATCCCCCCAAGAGCAACGTGCAACACACAACAGGTACTTAACAAATGCTTGAACTGAAATGAATGTGACAGTCAAGAATGGAGACTTGGGGAAGGGAGATTTTTGGGTAGAAGGAATAATTGGAACAAAGACATAAACCCAGATAAGTACAGGGTTTGTTCAGGGAATAGATAGTAACTAAAATTGAATTAAGTGTAGGGTTAATATGAGGGAGTGGTAGAATATATAGACAGAAAGGTAAACTGGGGTCGAGGAGTTTTGGACCTTATTCAAAAGGTAATTGGGAAACATTAAAAGATTTTCTTGGCATAGGAAGTGACATATTTAGAGCTGTGCTTTAGAAAGATTATTTTGGAATCAGTGTGTAGGATAGACTGGAATGGGAAAAGCTGGACACAGGGAAGCCCAGTTACTCCAAGGGTATACAGGACAGAGGGAAGAAGAGTCTGAAATAGGGCAGCAGCAGCTGGACTGAAAAGCAGGGTATAGATTTGTGATGTCTTCAAAGAAATTGCACAAATACATATTTTTCATGCACAGAATTTTAAAAAGACAAAGGCCAAGATCTGCCACACAGAAAAATCCAAACAACAAATGAACAATGGGCAGAGACAGGAAATGTCCATTTGGTTGCGAACATAAATGTCATTAAGATTCGAAACTTGTTCCTGGTTATCTTGAGGAATGTAACACATATGCTATGTGAGAACAACCTGGAAACCAAATTCCCACGGATTCTGGATTTTAGCTATGACAGATGAACCATCCAGTATGTCATTTTCTTTTTCACTCCAAAGAATTTCTCCCACTCCTGAATGATGCAGTCACCATGAGGCTTCAGGGACATAGCAAAAGCAGACACTTTCCAGGGAAACTCTGGTCCCATGGATTAGGTACATGTTATCATGCAGTGTTTTCCCTAAAGTTCCTTGATGCATTCAGTTATGTTCAATTAAATAAATGTTTTAAAGATACTATGTGCCTGCAGCTTCTGAGGCCTTGCTGGATTTTGTATAAACCAACTCGGGTGGAAGACTGGGGGAAACTTCCTTTTGGCTCCGACATAGTTTCTAATGGATCTATCATGAAATAGTGTATAATACAGTTGTCAGTGCTTGTGTCTTATTCTCCTCTTAGAATGGAAGTTCTGAGATGGTAGGGACCCTTTCTTATCTCAACTGCATATCCCTGGACCCAAGCTTCTAGCATGACAATATATAATAATGGGCACTTAAAAATGCATAATAATAATAATAGCTAGCCTTTGTAATGTTTCCTTCAAAGTCTAACTACCATCATGCCTAAGATTGTCACCAAGAAAAGCAATATAGACTCCAAAACAGACAACGTAAACATTCTATGTCACCAGCTCTACATAATTCCAGACTGCTACATACAGGTAAGCTGTCGTGGGGGATTAGCTGCTATGTCTGTTTGCATCGGATAATGGGTGAACGTTTCTTTAATTTCAGAGTTGTGTCTGCCTTTAGCACGGCTGCTTACTTCCTCCCTGCTTCTCCATTTCACCAATTCTGATTCAGGTCCAGTTGCCTCAACTCTCTTTTCCTGTCTTTTCGTTTGGTGGCCCTGTGGCTACAGGAGAGAAGACCAGGGCAAATATTTTATGGCCTCCCCATTCCAAAGCAGAAGGGAGGATGAAAAGGAAGGCTACTGATTCAACAATGAAAAGACGGAGTCTAGACACTTAAAGTTTGCCTCAGCCAGGCAAGCTACATGATGACGAGCCACATCTGCTTGTGGGTTTAATCTGAATCAGAGACAGATGGGCAAATGCCAGTGTACAGCTTTCCTATAGAAAAAAATAGTGTGTTATGCTATACGCAGAAAGAGCAAATCAGACATTGCTTCCACATGTCATATACATTCACAAAGTTGGAAGGAATCTATAAGAGGATAAAATGACTTATCTAAGGTCACAGGGCTAGTTAAATTGAACCCTAATTCCTTATGTTACTTATTTCTTTATCTGAACTCTACAAGAGATAGGCTCAATTTCTAAACGTATAGACAGTCATTAAGAGGAAGTCTCCCATAAACCTTTCAATCCATCAAAAACTAAAAGGGAGGTATTGTTCCCAGGCCTCAGTCTCATCATCTGCAAAAAATGGGCATTAGCCAGATTATATCTGACATCCCTCCATGCTACGGACCTATGATCTAGTCCAGTGCATTCAGCAGAGGTGGGCATTAGTCTTCTGGGTTTTATTCCTCACTCTTCTACTGATGAACTCTATGGGTCAAATATGCTCTCTATGGCTTGTCTTTTATCCTTTAAATGAAGGTTAAATGATTCCTGTGGTAGTATAACGGGGTTAAGGAATACGTTCGTAAAGCCACTGATGGGTTTTGATGGAAGGTAATATACAATGACAGAGTATTTCTACTGTTAACCAGGTGTGACGAAGACTTACATTAAAGAAGATGTGAAATACTCAAGAGGAAGCTGCCTCACTGGAAACAAGGAAAGACTGATTTATGTTTAATGACACTCTCCAGAACCTCCTGAATTCCATGACTTTGCCACAGAAGAAAGGCTGATTAATACATAGTCATAAAGAGAAGGAGCAATACATCATTATCACAACAATAACACAATTCAAAGGAGGAAAATATGGCAATAAGCCTTTTCCATGGCCTCAGAAAATCACCTATTATTGGGGAAATGTGTTCAGCTGTTAATGTGTCTTTTATCAACACAAAAACCTCCCAGAATCAGTTGCTTACAAGTGAGTGCTTCTCACTAGGTTTCTTCACATAATCTTTTTTTTTTGTGCTTTTTGCAGGGCAACTGGGGTTAAGTGACTTGCCCAAGGTCACATGGCTAGTTTCTGTGTTAAGTGTCTGAGGCCAAATTTGAACTCAGGTCCTCCTGACACCAGGGCTGGTGCTCTATTCACTGCTCCACCTACCCGCCCCTCCTTCACATATTCCTATTGTTTTATTTTTTTTTTTAATAAAAATCAGAACTTTGTGACCCTTCCTAGGTAAAATGACTGAATCCACCACAATAGCTGATAAAGTGTATGGCAAATAACTGAGTAAATCTTTTTGTTGGAAAAGACCAGACGATGGAGCCTGAGTAAGGTTTATGGCTTACATATATGTAGGTTTCGTTCTTTTTTTTAAGTTACTTTATTCTTAATTTATGGGATCCAACAAGAATTTCCATAATATAGTATTAAAAAATGATTGCATGTCAAACTGAAAATCTATTATGTACAACTTGCTATTCCATTTACATATACAATAAATTTATATAACATTTTCTGTTTTTTTCTTCTTTTTTCTCCACCCCCACCAAGATGGCTACCATTAGACACAAATAGCTGTGTGTGTGTGTGTGTGTGTGTGTGTGTACTTCTATTTATAAGTTCTTTATCAGGATGCAGGTAGGGTCTTTCTTCATATTTGTAGTTAATTTGGGTATTTCTAATAGTCAAAACGACTTATTTGCTCAGTTGTTCTTAAAATTGCTCTTACTGTATACAACGTTTTCCTGGTTCTGCTCATTTCACTCTTCATTATATCATGCAAGTCTTTCCATGTTTCCTAAGATCACTGAGCTCGTCATTTCTTACAGCACAGTAGTATTCATCACAATCATATACCATAACTTGTTTAGCCGTTTCCCAAATTGATGGGCATCCCTTTTTTTTTCACAAAAGCTTTTCATAACACAGAATGCAAGTCTGAACTTAATCCAGCTTGTTCCACAGTCCGTGGTGCCTTGTGACTTTCATACTATGAGCTCATCTATAAGCACTAGTCAAACTATTACCTAGGTACAAAAAGCTACAACACACTCTAAAATTGGACATTACAAACCCAAACCAACTATAAACTGCAATCACTGCTTACATTTAAAGGTTAATAGGCATTAGGTAATCTTAACATACTTGTGAACCTGCTAAATGTAAGCTCTCTAAATGTAAGCTCTTTTATCTGGAACCAACTCCCAAGATTTAGTGGGCAGCACAAGAAACCTGGATGATGCAGCATTTTAAGCAGGAGATAAACTCTACTCTTGAATCTGATATCATGCTCATCTAAAGTTGTTCACATAGGAAAAATAGTGTAATGGATTTCAAATTTGCCTTGAATTTTATCACATTTGACATTAAAAAAATTATTAAGCCCTAGCAGGTTGGTACTGTTTCTACCAGTTAAGACTTAAAATGCTTGGCACAAAAATCTTCAACATATGTCAAGCATGTTAAAATGTGGCCTAATCAGTTCATGATTTGCACCCTTTCCCCCATTTCACATCCTCCTCCCAACTCTCCCTCTGACCCCCACCATAAACTCCAGTGGCTCCCTATCACCTCCAGGAGCAAATAAATAAATCCTCTGCTTGGCTTTCAAAGCCCTTGATAACTCCCTGCTTCTAGTCTTCTTACACTTTACTCCCTGATATATAACTCTTTAATCCAGTGATACTGGCCTCCTGGATGTTCCACAAGCAATACACTGTTTCTCAGCTCTGCACATTTTCTCTAGCTGTCTCCCACGCCTGGAAGACTTTTCCTCCTTATCTCCACCTATTAGCTTCCTTAAGTTTCAACTAAAATCCCATTCTACAGGAAACCTTTACCAACCCCTCTTAATTATGGTGTCTACCCTCTGTAAATTATTTGCCATTTATCCTGTAAACAATTTGTTTGTATATATTTATTTACATATTGTCTCCTCCCCCCCACCCTTAAACTTGTAGGCTCCCCAAGAGCAGGGATTGTCTTCTGCTTTTTTTTTTTTGCATCCCCAGCACTTAGCTCAGTACCTGGCACTAATTTGGTCTGCTTACTTTTTTCTAGATAAATTCCATCAGAGGCCAAAACCAATCCAGGTCATTTATCAGGCATATAGTAAAATACAGAATCATAAAATTTTAGACTTCAATGGGACCATACCAGCCATCTAGTCCAAATGATCCTCCAAAGTAATCTCTTCTATAACGGATCCAAGTGGCTATTCAGTCTGCTAGAAAACTTCCAAATGACGGAGGATCTTACCACTTTCTGAAGCAGCTCATTTTATTTTTGGATAGCTCTAGTTGCTAGGAAGCCTTTCCTGACATCAAGTCTAAATTTATTTCTTCTACCTACTGTTACTGGGTTTGCCCTTTCAAAGAAAAAAAGAACAAATCTAATCTGTCTCCTCTCTCCCATGGCAGCCTTTAAAATACTTGAAGACATCCATCATGTTCTCCCTATTTCTTTTCTTTCCTAGGCTAAATATAACCAGTTCCTTTAATCGATGCTCACATGACACAGACTCAAGCTGTTTAGTCATACTGGTTGGGTTTCTTTGGATGCTCTCCAGGTTATCAATGTGACATCCATAAAGGAACACAACGATTTCAGACGTTGTGTGACCATGTCAGAGTATAGTGGAACCATCACCTCACCTCCTCATTCCTAAGAGCTATTCCTCTACTAATGTAATTCAACATAACATCAGTTTTTTTCTTTTGGCTGCTACATAAAACACACTGCTGACTCATACTGAGCTTGTAGTTCACTAAAACCCCAAATCTTTTTTCAAAAATGAAAAAAAAACAACAACCACCCACAAACATCTATCTAGCCATTCCTCCTCAACTCAGTACCTGTGGAGTTAATATTTTATCAAATGCTTTGCTAAAATTGGGGCAAACTATACCTAAGGCTTCCTCTGATTGTCCATTTTAATAATCCTGTCAAAAAAAAGGGAAGTGGGTTAGTCTGGCATGACCAGTCCTCGAAGTGAAGGTGGTTGTTTGTAATCACTGCTTCCTTTGTTAGATGTTCACTTGCCGTCACTTTAATGATCTAGTCTAGAATTTTTCCAAGAATTCAAATCAGACTCACTGGCAAGTAATTTGTATACTATTTCTTCCCTTTTTTGAAAATCAGGACATTTGCCCTTCTCTAACATCACAGTATCTCTTTCATTTTCCACAGTCTTTCAACACTGTCAGTTTACAGTTGTGTAGTAATCATGCACATGAATTAATAAGCATGTATTATGTGCCAAGCCATTGTACTAAGCACTGGGGATACAACTACAAGCAAACTTAACAGTTCCTGTACACAATGAATTCTTGGGGAAAAAGTAAGTGTGCACACTGGGTGGCAATAGCTGGGAAATGAATGGCTGGGGTCTGGGAAAGATAAGGGAAAGGCTCTGCTATCCGCGCTCAGGGACCCAGAGTTCCTATGGGGTGGGGCTGGGGAGGATGGCCAGAGCACAGAGGAATGCAGCTCTTTTAGCACCCCAGGATGGAGTCCATCTGAGCCAAGTGACTTGAACCCATCAAGGGTAATGAGGTGTTCTCTTCCTGTCTCCTTATTTATCATGGGGATCAAAATTCTGTAACCAATTCTCATTTCCAGTGCAAAGGTCAGACTTCTTGGCAGAGAAAATAGAAGTAAAGAGTTAGTTTAAATTAAACTCCTCAGAACTAGCACAGTCTTTGGAATAACACAGGCACTTGATAAATGCTTGTTGATTGAGTCACTGATTGATCCTTTTGGCAGTAACACCTTTTTTCAGTCTAACTCAACTCTTTTAAACTAACTTTTCCTGTAAACTTTGTGCTTCTAAAGTCAGTAGATAAATATTATGTCCTCATTATTGAAACTGAGACCTCAGACTACTTTTTCACAAACCTATATGGGATTTCTGACTTCCCCTTCAGATTTGCCAGGATCTTTGCTGGCATAATGCAAGTTACTAAAGTTCAATAGAAAGAGAAAAGGTCAGTGAGGAATCTTAACTGTTCACACACAGTGTTCTAAATTAGGTAGCTATTTTTCTACAATGTTAACAGATGCAATTAATGCAATACAGATACCCTGTTTTTTTTCTTTACTTGCCATATCTTAGAGCGGTACAAAACATAACTCCAAATATTCAGAAATAGGCAAATAGGGTGATCAAAAATTATTCCCTATTAATGACTGAAATCCAGACCATCACAATTCAAGTAAAACCATATACTTGTTGGGGGGGGACAACTTTTATATTTGGATTCCTAATTGAATTCATAAATTGATACCTGAGAATCTCCCTTTGTTGGACTCTGAATCACTTATAGAGAAAAGGTCTGATTTTTAGTCCAAAATGTACACATGTCCTCTAACTTCCTAAGCAGATGTGAATTTTTATAATTTTAAAAATATTCAATGAGGGCACCATTCACATTTTAAAAGGCATATTAGTTAAGTCACAAAGCATAAAAGAATATAATAAAATCTACATGGAAAAAGAAGAGTAGCTAGATTGGGTAAGGTTTATGGGAAAAGAAATCTGAGAATTATATACCTTGTCTTTAAAAACTGAACCTGATTTGTAATACATTTTCTTTTTTTGTTTTTTTGCTTTCTCAACACGTAAGGGAGGGTGAATGAATTTGGAGCTGAAAATAAAATAATATCAAATTTTGAAAAAATGAAACTACAAAACTGAACCCAAATCTATGCTTTAGAAGAATAGTTCTACTGCAGTAGAAGGCCAAGTGAAGCAAGAACTCACACTAGTTTGGCTAAGAAATGTGTAGCTATATATTCCTATTGAAACACATGAAAAGGGTGAAGGGAAGGGAAATATGGGTCTTCTCAGTGATGTAACTCTGAGCCATATTTGTAGTCTTTTAGCTAAAAGAGGTACATGACTGCTGGACAGTCTTGGGTAATGAAATATTCTAAAACAAATACTGCTGCCTTGAAGGGCTCACGAAAGTGTGAAAGGTAGATAGATACCTGGTTAGAGTATCACTAGTGTAAGGGGCATAACCTATTTGGATAGTTAAAGGGGAGAACTTATAAGTTGGGTGGCAAAAGGAAATGTATTCAAAAGAATACAATGAATATGTCAAAGTAATGCATCATTCTATCATCCAGTTCATGCTCGTTGTGTTTTACAAAAAGAACAGAAAGGGAATGTAAGAAAGACATGTAAGAGGACAGTGCTAAGTGCCAAAAAGAATAAATGGAAAGAGGATGGTAAAAATACAGAGGGAGAAGGGAGCAGAGAGATGGAAGGAAAAGAGGAATAAAAGGAAGAATCCATACTTAACTGTACAGTATAAGGCCATTAACTAGAAAGGAAAAGAGTTCATAAGTATTATCAGTTCAGTCAAGAAGCCTTCAGTACCTAGTGACAAAGGCCCTTAACTGCATGCCTCACAGCACCTGCTGTACCAGTGACTGAGATGAGCCCGCATCTAATCTCCACTACAATTTACAGCATCACAGCCTACCTTTGTCCTGAAGTTGCAGCAAATTCCCATTATGGCAGATTATTGGGTGAAGCTGAGATGAAATACAACAGCTGGCTTGCCATGGCTTTTACCTGTCCCCTGAGAAAATATAAGCTGTCCTACAAGCCATGAGCCCAGCATTCTCTGGAGTAGTTGGATTTTACTGTCTGAACACACCATATTTAGAACTTACTTGTATCATGCTTAGTCTTTCCAAATGCATTTGTAAAATATGGGCAAGAAAAATATAAATCATGGAATCTGTGAATAAGGGAAAAAAAACCAGAACAGTGAAATTCAAAGACCCAAACTATAATTACCACAGAAAAAGAAAAACTACAACTGAACCCACACTCTAGAAAGTTATAGGGACTCAGAGTAGATGGTGTCTTGTCATAAATCTTCCTCAAAAACCTTACAGGAAAGAATTCAGTACACCCAACAGGAGTAGCTCTACTACTCAGAAATGTCTGGGAGTTAAAGAAACTTTGAGAGGAAAGGCAACCCAAAGAAAGAACAATGGGAAAGAAGGTAGAAAAGACCTTAAGTTACTGGGACCATAAATTCTAAAGACCACCTGTTCTTTGTCAGGACATCTGCACTACTTCACTCACTCCAAAGGTGGTCTTGATTGCTGGGTGGTTGCCGGATACCTAAATAATAGAAGTGGCTGCTTCATGAAGGATAAGGAGTTCAGATGAGGGATGGGAAACAGTGGAAAGGGACATACGTGTGTACCCAAATGGAAGGCCTTTAAGTGAGAAGGTGGCAGACAGGACCTCCCCCTTACTGAGTGTGCCTGGGTTACTGTGTCCTGACTAAAAAGAGAAAAACACCAGCCAAAGAGCAGTTGAATGATTCACCACAGGTCAGCCTCTGCTCCATTTTGGTTCTCTGCCCAGGTCTAAAGACCACTTAACATTGCCCCAAATTCTCCAGGTCACACTTTCCATATTTCATTTTGTTGAGTATGATTATCAAAGATTTATAGAGCTAGAAGGGACCTTAAGGGCCATACAGGTCAACCTCTTCATGTTACATATTATGAAATGAAGAAGGAACCTTGGTTAGCATCATGGCGAGGACTGGAGAAGAAAATCCAAGGCAGAACAGAAGGAAGGAAAAGACCTAATGAGGAAGAACTCTTTGAAGAGTCTAACTTTCTGAAGATTCTCTAGGAAGGAAGCCAAAGCTATCTATTAGGACAGAAACCTAGGTCTCTTAGCCTCTCTAGGATAGAGGGCTGGATTTTCTAGGGTATTATGTAAGACTCTGCTTAAATCTTCAAGTACAAATTGAGGTTAAGTGCAGAACTAGTGACCACCTCCTCTTGCATGTGTCAGACCTGTGCTTTAGGAGTGGAGGGAGGCAGGCAGACCAATCAGAAGGCTACTGCAGTAATCAAGGTGAGAGGCGCATGAACTAGGATGGTGACCATGACTGGAGAAAAGGGGGAATACTGGAGAGACGGCAGAAGCAGCAAGATCTGGCAATGATTAATGTGTGCAGTGCAAATGAGCAAAAATGTCTACATAACATCTAGGTCAAAAGAGACAGTTGGAGCTGTGAGACTAGACCTCCCCCCTAAGCCTCACACTTACTGAGCTGTGCCTGGGTTACTGTGTCCTGACTAAAAAGAGAAAAACGCCAGAGGTCAAAAAGAATGAGAAGGGAGACAAGGTTACTAAATTTGGCAATCAAGAGATCAGCGGTAACTGTAAAAATCTGTAAAGAGTCAAGAAGTGGCTTGGGTCCTGAAGCTGGAGTTGGGCCCCCCAGAGGCCAGTGGCAGCCTTGGGGCAGCTGTGATGTGGTTTGGGCACTGGATCCGGAATCTGGTTAGGAAGCTCAAACTAACGAACTGACCTTTCGTATTTCTGTTGATGACATACCCCCTTTTCCTCCTCAAAATCTCAGAATCATCTTTGACTTTTCTTTCTTTGTCATCTCTCACAACCAATCAGTTGCTAAATTCTGTTAGCTAAGATTCCCTAAACCTGTCTCCTCTTTACTACCGTTATTGCCACCACTGCAGCTCAGGCCTTCATTACCTTTGACCCAGACAATTTGGAGAACTTCCTAAATGAGCTTCCTGCCTCCATTCTCTCACCTTCCCAAAGGTCTAATCACCTCACTTCCCACCTCCAAAACTTTCTTTGGCTCTCGAATACCTCCTGAATAAATACAAGCTTCTTAGGCTGGCATTCATGGCTCTCTGAACAATACGGTTCCAATTTACGTTCTTTCATTCTACCCCCCAATCTTCCTATCTATGCACTTCTCATCATTCCCCAATCTTGTCCTTTCCTTCCTTCATTTCTTTAAACACCTGTCTCTTTCATCTCTGGAAGACTCCCCCAACACCTCCAAATATGGAAATTATTCCTTTCTGTCTAGGTCCAGCTCTTACCACGATTAGCTCAGGTGTTAATTCCTCTATGAGGCCTTCCCTAATTCTTTCCATTCATAGGACTAGTAAGTGTTAAGTGTCTGAGATCACATTTGAACTCAGGTCCTCCTGACTCTAGGACCAGTGCTCTATTCACTGCGCCACCTAGCCACCCCCATTCAAATACTTCTAATACAAGCTGGATTCAGCCTTCCCTTGGCCCTTACCAAATTTTGCCTGTGTGTGTATGTGTGTTTATGCCTACATGTGTGTGTATACACACATATACATACCATATACATACACATACACCACTGTCATACACACATGGAGATGTCTTAATTCCCTCTCAGATGGCAAGCTCCTTGCGACAACCTCTGAGCCTAGTTACTTATTTATATTTTTGTTATCTAGAACAGTCTATGACATCTAAGATACTTAATAAATGTTTAAGTAACAAAAATCAAAAATGGAAGAAAACACGCATTTACTGAGCACCTGCTATGTGCCAGGCCCTATGCTAACTAAGTACTTTATAAATGTTGTCTCATTGGATCCTCACAAGAACTCTGAAAGGTAAGATCTATGATTAGTCCCATTTTACAGATAGGGAAAACTGAGACAGAGAGCAGTTAAGTGATTTGTCCGGGGTTGCACAGTTATGGGGTATCTTAGTGTGAGATTCAGATCTTCCTGACTCCAGGTCCAGAAATTTATTCACCGAGCCATACAGCAGCCTCATGCAAAGGCTGTAAAATAATTTTCCTTTCTAAAGCAGAAAAAATACCAACTGGAATCTTAATGCAACTTAATGGAGCTCATGTCACAGGAACATAGGTGAGAGTTTTATAATGAGATCCATTTCTTTAAAAAATCCCACTGGACAAGATCCAAGATGGAACCTGGTCATACTGATTTTTGCACCAAATGGTTTCACGTTAACGCGAATTTTCATTTGTCCGGAAGAGTTCATGCCATCCTGTTGAAAGGCAAAAGGCTGGACTAGTTGCTTTCTTAGTGTCTTTCCAATCTCTTCCATTCAACAAAGCATCCTATTACTTTTAAAGATACAATTTGATATTGTTTTCCTTTAATTAATCAAATTAAGAAACAGATGACTCAAAGTCACAGTGACATTTTCAATACGAAATTTGGTTTTTTCTAATATTGAGAATTGTTTTTCAAACTTGAATAAGTAATATTTTTGAAGGAAACGTAATACTTTCCAATTCATTACCATAAGTGCAATCTAAACTCCAAATGCTAAATCACATGCCCTTTTGTTTGTAATTGTGCACATGAGTAAGAAACGGATTCCTGAAACCAGAGACTTGAAAAGGGCTCTCATGCCGAGAGATGCCAAAAATAATGATGACAAATGCACCGAGTATTTCCTCTGCTACAACATGGCTGTGCAGGCTACCCTGTGTGGGAAAGCACAATTGTTTTGTGTTTTTTTTAAGCGGGACGTAAGGAATTAATTTTTCCAATTCATACAAATTTACCATAATCAGAAAACAGGCTTTATGATTTATCTGCTGGTCTGGGCAGATAGGGCACACAGTTAATTTTCAAGGGATATTAGCTGCCAATGAGCTGTGGTTTCTGAGCTAGAAGGGATCATCTACTACAGGGGCTCATGGGATCCATGAACAACAACAAAATAATGTGCTAACTATTTGATTACAATCAGTTTCCTTTGTAATCCTATGTATTTTATTTTATGCATTTAAAAAGCATCACTCTTAGGAGTCCATAGGCTTAATTAGACAACCAAAATGTTCCATTATGCACAAAAAGTTTAAGGACTCCTGAGTTAGCATTAATATCCCTCTCTTCATCCTTAAAGATGAAGAAATTAAGAGTCTTCCTGACTCCAGGCCAGGCACGCTAATCACTGTACCACCTAGCAGCCCCAAATATAAAATACATGTATATAAATAACTACAAAACACAATAGGGGATAATTATTATATAGGAGAATTGAAATTTTATCAAAGCTCACAGAGCAGAGTTAGGACAATAACCTAAGCATCTAGCATATTATACAGTTGTAGCATGCTACAATTAACTGATTCCAGGGCAAAGATATCATTCACATGCCCCCAGACCTGAGCCTGTATTTTGAGCTGAGACCACAATTTTTAGGACTCAGAACCACAGAATCACAAAAATGTAAAGGAAGTAGGAGGTCAACAAGTTCAACTCCTATAAAAGCACCAATGTGTGGTTTGAAGACCTCCATGAATCCATTACTTCCAAAAGTAGCCCCCAAATCTGTGCCTCCAGTTGTCAGGAAGCTTTTCCTTTTACTAGGCCGAGTCTGCTTCTATACTTCAACCAACTGCTCTCGATAGTGTCCAGTGAGGCTAATCCAACCGGTTGTAGTCCCTCGTCTCTTTCTTCTCAGGGCTGAAAGTTTTCAGTTGTATCTCCACGCAGCACAGCCCAGGAGGATTATCATTGCCTCTCTTGTACTGGGTATTATATGGAGGCTGCATGACAGCAGGAATGAATCTGGAATCTGCTACTTATTACTCCCTGAGGGACTTTGGGTGAAGTGAGTTAACCTCTCAGGGCCCTCGTTTCCTCAACCACAGGATTAGGGGGTTTGAGGTCTCTTCTATCTCTAAACCTGTGAACCAATGGCCTCTTTAATGAGGCCTAAAGTAGTGTTAGCCATCTTGTCTGCCATGATGAGCAGCTGACTCTGCTAAGCTTAAAGTCCACTCAAGTCTTCTAGCCTTTTTTCATATAAACTAGTCTGGCTATGCCTCCCCCATGCCATACTTCTTTACTGACTTTATTACCTTCTGTGATGCAAGATGACAAATGATTTTATGACAATGTAAGACAAAGCAAGCATAAAAGAGATATGAGCCAAGTGCTACGGTGGAGGGAAGGATTACTTTCAGCTGAGAAGATAAGAGAAGGTTTCATGGAAGAAGGAAGTTATGATACATACGGTCCTTGAAGGATAGGTTGGGTTTGGGTAAGCAGAGACTGAAGGGGAGGAAAATTCTGGGCTGCAGGAAATGGCAGAACAAAGAACGGAGGCAGAAAAAAACCGTCAGCTCAGGAATAAATGGATGTTTGTTGTTTGGCTGCAGGGGAGCAGTGGGAGTTAAGGCAGAATGGTACACTAAGCAAGCTGGTGGAGTGTTCTGGAGTGATGTCATGGTAATTACACAACAACGTATCAGCTGAGGGCAAGAGAACAGCACCCATTCTTTTGGACTGGGGAATGGCAAGGAACCAGACCCAGCCTGGAAGAGAAATGAGAGCGTTAGACCAGGAGGTCTGGGTTCAAATCCTGGATCTGGCACTCCCCCTCAATGTGACCACAGATGACTTATTCAACCTTCATGAACAAGCCGAGGCTTCCTCTCCTGAAAATGGTGAAGGGAAAGAGGACGGGTAGTAAAAAGTAGGCCTGAGGGATCTCTAAGTTTTCTTCCAGTTTTAATAGTGTATGACTAAATACACCACAGATATATTCAGTCTTCACTGATACGGTTTCTGATGAAATAACTTGAATCTCTGGAAATGAAAGGTCAAATCTACTGTACTGTTTCACTGTGCAAAGTGTCAGTATACTCTGATTTAGTCTTGTGGCAAATAAATTTTCCTGACACTCAAGGGCTGTGTTTAGCTAACTTCATCAGTTATTTAAAGTTCCTACTGATAGCAGTAGCTATAAAAATATTCCTTTGGGGAACAGTTTACCAAATTTCTTTGGGTAATCTCAAATGACCCATAGCTTAACATGCTGAGTATGGCTTCCTTGAATAATAGTAGAAACAAGTATAAAGGGAGAGAGTGAAATCAATGTGTTAGTGAGATTCTGTGTGAAATAATAAGCTAAGGGGAGAGGGAGTGACTTTTCATATTAAGGGAAAGTCTAGCCCCTTTACTGGAACCAACCAGAAGTTTCAATGAGACCATATACATAGGTTTCCTGGGAAAACACATGGTTCCATCTCTGAAATTATAGACAGCAAATTAATTAGGGAGAAGAATGAGCGACTTTGTTTTTATTCAGTTAAACAGTATGTTTAGTTTATTTTGAATGTAGAACTGGGCTGTCAGTTTATTAGACATAGTTTAGTGACTGTGGCTGTGAGTAGGGGAAAAAACAAAACTAAACCATAGACAGCAAGACCAGAACAGTCGAGGGCCTTTGTGTGTGTTCGAATAACATGGAACAAACAAATAAACTTTGAAATCATTGTCTGTTGAATTTGGCTGGGTTGAATCTACCTCATTAGAGGGGTTCTTGCTTAGATGCCAAGAAATCTTGGGCTGGCATTTTTCCCATTTATTTCTTTACAGAGTTTATATATATAGCCAACATTATCCTCAACACTCAAAGGCCTTGGTTATCGCAGCAAATTCAGGGTGTTTGGCCTGGAAGTAATTTGTTTTATTACAAATACAAACACACTTCATTTTTAAGTGACTCCAATGCCAGTTTTTATGAAGGACATTACATTAAATATTATGCCTAATATTAAATACTTACTAGAAGGCCAAAACACACACGTAGTAGCAACTATTTGTGCATTTAAGTTCAGATTGGTTGTAATCATCATCCTAACTTGTGCTTAGGCAACAACAGAAAGCACTACCAGCTTCAAAACCAACTGAAAACTGACTTAGTAGTATATTTGGTTATTCCTCTCCGAATTTCTGAAAAAACTCATCCATGAATAAGACTTCACATTTTTATGCTGAAATATTCACTGGGTCTTGTAAATGCTGAATTTGACTTATTTCCACTTCCTCAACTGTCCAACAGTCACTATAATACATATTAATAAGCCATATTTATTCGTCATTTAGTTTAGTGTGACACTAAACCATACACATAATTTCTACCCCATTTCCCTCCTGATATTTTGACTTTAAGACAGTAAGATTATATGAGGATATGGCTGCCAACAAAAGTGGTCATATTTAGAATCAATCAGTCAATTAACTATCATTTACTTGGTACCTCTGCCATGTGCTAAGTACTGTGTTAAGGTGCTGGGAGAGAAATAAAAAAAAAAAACTGAGATAGGTCCCTGTCTTCAAGTAACTTATAATCTATTGGAAATACATAGAAAGAATGCTAAATTTTATAGTTACAGTATCTCAGACGAGAAAGAGACGTTAGTGGTCATTCGGTGAACCAACATGGGGCTAACAATCATGTCAACAACATACTTGACAAGTTCTACTTCTTATGGGTTAGTACTAAAAATCATATGGGGGAATTATCAGAGAAAGACCTGTCCCATTCCATGGATCAAAATTGTTACTGAAGCTACATGTTTAAAATAATGTTGTAATTATGAAATTATATTGACAGGATTCTAGAATCGTTTCTTTCCTGTGGAGAAAGGACATATGAACAGAGTTCATCAAAGATCATGGGATCATAGATACAGAGCTAGAAGAGGCATTTATCTAAACTATGCCATTTTATAGGTGAGAAGATGGAGTGGTCATAGAAGTATTGGCCTAGGATTTGAAACGGAGCTTCCATGACTGCAACTACACTACCTTCTCCCATAGCATAATATCTTGGCTAAGTGGGTAGAACTCAGAATGTGATGGGTACTCATTAAGCTCAGTATATGATGCACTTCTGCAAATGCACTGAAAGCTAGAGGCTCTAAGAAGTGAAAGTGAGATTTGGAGATAGGCTGGATGGGATACAGGCTTCGACGTGGGTAGAAGAATCTGTCTTTGGAAATTATGGGGAGAGCTGCCACACAGGCCTCCTCCAAGAAGGGAGCAAGGTCTAGATGCTAGCCAGGAAAAGCCCAACTTTCCCCGAGTTGGGGAGCTGGTGAATTTGCTTTGGGGAAGCAGGATGGCTGCAAGATGCTTGTAGGACATGATGCTATTTGGAGGAATCACTGGGAACTTGGTAGCTCTTTAAAGTGATATCCCCCACACAGACATGGAATCAAAAAACATCATGATATATGTCTATGATGCTCTTTCTGATAATCTACCGATTCCTTGATTTTCTAGGAGAAACATAAATCTACATCATGTTATTCTGAGGAGCTTATTATGTGGAAAAGAAACTTCAGCTGTTGGAGAATTAAAAAATCTTAGATCAGTAACATGTATTTAAATGGAATCAGATCTCCAGTTTTTAGTAGTTGAATGCTGAACATCTGTTGGAATAGCTTAGATTTGGAAATGGCTCCATGACACACGGGAGAGGGAGTTAGGATGATCTCACTGGAAGTTGACAGGACACTGAAGGTCAATTAGGCACAAACCCCAGGGGGCCTTGGTGGCTGTCTTTCTCAAGGGAAAGAGGTATTAACATCACAGAGAAAACAAATACAAGTTAATCTAAGATGAGCTTCCTGGGACGCGTGAAAATCCTCAGTGACCGGCACGTTATGTCGTACGCCAAGAGACAAAAATCAAAGTCTTTAAAATTTCCTCTATTTCTCTTTATGACACTAAACCATAACACTCTCCAATGTGAAGAGCTAGGCCAGGTCTATAAATGTATCCATTAGCCTTTATTGAGCTAATATAAGACAAGTTTTACTATTAAATCTGGAGAGTGGGATTGCTTTTTTTTAAGGGGAGCCAGGGCAGTAAGGAAGCTGTGTTTGAAGCAAAGGGTTCTCTAGAATCTGGGGAGGACTGAATGATCAGCCTTCGGAGAAATGATGAAAAATTAGGTACTTCAATGATGGCTGGAAGTTGAAGGGGAATGATAAGGAACAAGCATTCACTGAACATGTACAGTAGGTACTGTGTTCTACGCACAGGAAGGGACTCAAATAGTATTATTCATAGGTCCTGCCCTTGAAGAGTTTATAATTTAGTTGTAGAAATAGGACACATATATGAAAAGTTAAATAATAAGAAGAAAAGCAATAACTATAGTGGCAGAATAATTTAGGAGACCAAGGGCTGAACTCATTGAGTCAGGGTTCAAGTCTTGCTTCGGACAAATGCTGCAATGCTGGGCAAGTCACTTAAACTCTCAGGGACCTGGGCAGCTGAGTGTGTTTCGAGAATAGCTGTCCACCTGCATCAGTAGAGAAAATATCTTCCCTAGGAACTGCCCATATCAAAAAATTATTATTGTTAGTTAACATACAGAGAGAGTATTAGGGATTGCAAAGTACTTTACATACATAGCTTTGTTTGAGCAGTAACTTTACAAAAGAAGACCACAGGAGATGCTCTATGCCACTAAGTGCCAAATGAGTGGTATGGGCAGTAAGTGCCACAAGGTCAAAGATCAAGAATCACTGTGGGCCAGAGTCAAAGAGGACTTGAGTAGGAATTATCCCAGGCTAGGTGACTGGGAAGATTGTGAGACTATTAATAGAAACTGGAAATGGAGAAAGCACTGTGGAAGACGGTGGGTTTGGTATGGGACATGTAACATCAGAGGCACTGGCAGAATACTGAGATGCAGCCTTCTCGCTCTGGAATGTTCCTCTGCCCTGAAGGCACCCTTCTCACACTGGGGAGTTTCTCCTACAGTCATCCCAGGCCAGCCATCCTTCATTTCCTCTCCCGGTTCTGTTTCTGGTCCACACCAGCACCTTCCCCAACATCATTTTTCAGCTCCCTTTTAAATGCACTATTTTCCCCCCATTAGAATGGAAGTTGCTCTAGGGCAAGAGCTTTCTTTCTTCTTGCATTTGTTTCTCCAGGGCCTGGCACAGCACCTGGCACATCATAAGCATGAAATAAACATTTTTTGACTTGCCTTGCTCAAAGGCTTCCCGGATTTTGAGTCAAGAACGACTTTCCCTTCTGTACCTCACCCAACACCTTATCTGTATTCTTTGCATACATTTAACATGCATTACACTATATTATAATTATCAGTGTATGTTCCTATCCCATCACTGTTTGTAAATGAGTCATATTCCCCTACTAGGCTGTAAACTCCCAAAAGGCTGAGACATGTCTTATCCAAACTTTGTATATGCCTGTGATGGTAATGGGAATTTGAAGATCTTCCCTGCTCCTTAATAAGCCTAAGGGAATTTGAAGAACTTCCCTGTTTTGAAAATATACTCTGCCCCCTAATAGGTTGAATGTAATCACATGGAGCCTGTGGTGGGAGGAGTTTGTTGAAGGGTGGAGCAGAACCCACAGGAAGCTAGGAGTTAGAGTCAGCTAGATGACCGGGAGGAGAGCATGCTTCCCAAGGAGACAGATAGGCTTGTGAGTAAATATTGGTCTGTGGGAAGGCTAAAGGATGCTGTGGCTCTCTATACTGTTGTGGCTTATTAACTTCTTTGTTACTATGATGGAATTGGCTTACTAGTTTGGGGATTCAGTTTTCTGGTGTCTAAATAAATGTTTTTCTTCTGTCTTCTATATGGAGAGTCTGTTATATTGTACAATTGAGCACCATGCAGGTATATTTAAAGTGATCATAGGTGCTGTGAATATTGCACATGTATTACCTTTCTAAAAAGGCCCTCTACAAACTCTCCTGTTATTTTCACGCAACAAATTATAATTCCTAAGAAGATCTTATTCTTTCTGTCTCTTTTTCACTGCCTTCTCTGGAATAATTTAATTCAGTTCAAGATACAATATTTAAGTACCTACTATAAGCAGACTACTGCTAGGTAAGAGGAGTGATACATTAAGATGAAGTCCCTGCCCTCACAGAGCTTATATTCTGGTAGAGGATGTGATACGGTCACAAAAGACTACAATACAAAATAGAACATAGAAAGCACATGAGAAATAGTGAGCCAACAAGCATTTATTAACAGTCATTTTGTACCAAGCACTGTGCTAAGTGCTAGGGATACACAGAAAGGTAAAAGGTAGTCTCAGCTCTCAAGGAGCTCACCGTCTAACTGGAAAGACAACATTAAAAGAACAAGCTACAGACAAGATAAAAAGGAAATAATCAAGAGGGCAGGCACCAGAATTAAGGGGGTCTGGAGGGGCTTCTTGCAGAAGGTAGAATTTTAGCTGAGACTCGAAGGAAACTAGGGAAGCCAGGAATGGAGAAGAGGAGAGAGAGAATTCCAGGGATGGGGGATAGACAGTGAAAATGCATGCAATTAGAATGTTTTATACAAGGTACAGCAAGGAGGCCAGTGTCACTGGATTGCAGAGTGCATAGGGGTGAGTAAAGTATAAGTAGACTGTAAAAATAGGAAAGGACTAGGTTATGAAGGGCTTTAAATGCCAAATAAATTATTTTACATGATAGGGAACCACTGGAGTTTATGGAATTTAAGGTGGGAGTGGGGGGACGGAATGTATTATGACACGGTCAGAATTTCACCTTAGGAAGATTAGTTTAACAGGTGAATGTAAAATGGCCTGGAATGAAGAGGGATTTAAGGCAGGGAGACCAACCAGCAGGCTACTGCAATAGTAGGTGAACTGATGAATATCTGTACCAGGATGGTAGCATTATTAGAGAAGAGAAAAGGGCAATTACGAGAGCTTTTATGCTTCCCCCATCCATAGGTCTGATAAGCAATTCTTCCTTCCTCTAAATTGCTAATGATGCCACTCTTTATATCCAAGTCATATCAGAGGCCACGGTAGGAAAAAGAGATTAAGTCAGTTAACAGTCAGTCAACAAACATTTATCATATAAATAAATTAACGCATGTAGCCCAAGTTAAGACTTTAGGGATCCGGTAAATATTTTTTTTCTTTTTTAAATTTATTTTATTAAATTTTTTTTGAGTTACATATTTTCTCCCCGTCTTTCCCCCGCCCACCACCCCAAAACAGCCATCCCAGTGTTTCCCCCCTCCCCCAGTCTATTCTCTCC
>CM053584.1:44290008-44311880 GCA_028627135.1 Pseudochirops cupreus | reverse complement strand
TATCTTTGTGTGCGTTTTGGAGTTCTAGGATTGGTTTAGAGTCCTGTTTTATGGGTATTTTGGGGTGGCTATGTGAGAGCTGCCATGTGTTGCTGCTGCTACGCCGCCATCTTGGCTCTGCCCCCCCCCCCCCAGGGTCCGGTAAATATTAATGGAAAAGCTTAGTATTTGAGCTGGTTTGAAAAATGGATGAGATTTCAATAGAAAGATATGGGGTGTGGGGGTGGGATTTGTGTGACAAGGAAGGGGCAGAGAAGATGTTATGTGACAGAACTCTATAAACATAAAGTGTTCTATAAATGTGAGTATTACTCCAGCTGTGAGAAACAGCATAAGCCAAGGCACAGATGCGTGGAAAAAATGCAGGATATTTATAGAGGATGGTAAGTAGTTTGATTTAATTGAAATAGAGAGTATATAGATGGGGAACATATGAAAAGGGCAGGCAGTGATAGATCATGTAGGGCCTTTAATGTCTGGCTGAGCAATCTGTACTAGATTCCCTGGGCAAACAGAAGGTATTGCTGGACTCTGAGCAGAAGAATGGCATGATTTCATCAGTAAACGGAATTTGTCTGACAATGATGTGAAGGATGGTCTGGAAAGGGACAAAGCTAGAAGTAGGGGGACCAGTGAGGAGACAAGAGTAATAGACTAGCTAGGTGGGAACGGAGGCCTGTTTTGGGGTGGAAGTAGATAGGAAGTAGTAAGTTAAACAGAGGAGCATAAACGGCATAAATAAGACGAGTTAAATAGTAAGCAGCATCTGAAGAACTAGACAACTGACCAGATAGGAAAAGTGAAGGGAAGGGAAAGCCAAAAGGCAAAGATAAGACAAAGGCTTTCAGCACAGGTGATGGAAAAGCCATTGAAAAAGACAGTCAAGCCAAAGGACTTCTGGCTCTGAAAAAGGCAATACGGGTGGTTAGGGACACATAAAACTTGTGGTGTCTGTAAGTCATCCATGAAGAGATACACAGGAACCAACTAAACATTTGACTGGAGAGACAGGACTAAATAATATGGAAATCACTCAAGTACAGTTTAGCTCTAAAGCCAAAGAAGGCAGGAGATTCCTAAGGGAAGAGGTTGGGGGGGGAGAGGGGAGAGAAGAGGGAAGTGGCCTTGTTATAGAATCACATGATTAACCAGGATCTACTTTACTCATCTTAGTTATCTCCCATCATTCTTATTTTTAAATCTCATGTGGTTCTTAGACTCAAGAGTCTTAAAAAAAAAGTAAGTTATATTCAGTGTTCTTAATTCCTTTCCTTGCTCACTTAAAAAGCCTCTGTGATGTTGTGATATATCTAAGTTTCTGTCTTTCCAGGATATAGGAGTATCACTAGAACAGAATGCATGAGCTTGGTTGTGCTTTATTTCCTCACAGCTAATCTCCCTCACAGGTCTATGTATAAGGGAAAGAACAATGAACCTGAAGTGATACTAACACCAACACCCCAACCTGGTAGTACTGTTGTGAGGAAACAGCAGTTTGAACTGTAAAGTAGTGTAGAAGCATGAGCTGTAACTATTTCTACCTAAACTGTGTGGACACGATGCCTTGAAGAGGACAAAGAAATGTACTGGAATCTCTCTCCCAACCCCTCCTTTCTATCCTTTGTTACTTCTTATATGAAAAGGGATTTGTATGTACATGTTGTGAGTGATCTCCTCTCAACACACCTGTATCAAGCACCCACTAGGCATGAGCCACACTGCCAGGTGCCAGGACACAGACACAAAAAGGGAGCAGTCCCCACTCCAGAAGAAGTCGGCCCTCTCATGATCCATGTGCTAGGATAAAAGAGTTTGGTTTTGGAGAAGACGGGCAACTGCATCTGTTTTTATTTCCTCATCTTTCCCTTGATGGTGCTGATGACAGAGGGAGGGAACAGTCAGCAAGTGATTAAGCAATCCTGGCATCTGCTCCCTCCTTTCCTTCTTTTGTGGTTGGTCAGTCGTGTCTGAATCTTTGTGGGTTTTCTTGGCAAAGATACTGGAGTGTTTGCCATTTCCTTCTCCAGATCATTTTACAGATGAGGAAACTGAAGCAGAGTTAAGTGACTTGCCCAGGGTCACACAAGTAGCTGAGGGCAGATCTGAACTCAGGTCTTTCTGACTCTAGGCCAAGCGCTCTATGCATAATGACACCACTTAGCTGCCTCATGTAAGGTTTAGTGGCTCCCCATTCCTATTTGACATTGGCATCACTGCTGGTGGGAGTATAAATTTGGTACAGAATATTGGATTTGGGGTCACAGAACCTGAATTCAAATCCTCACACTGCTATAGATATGACCATGGTCAAAACACCTAAACATTCAAAGTCTCAATTTCCTTCTGTGTAAAATTGTGGTTTGACTAAATCAGAAGTGGGAATTAAATGATATCTAAGATCTCTTTTTAGCTCTAAATCTTATATCATATATAAAGAACTTTGAAAGAAAAAAAGGAAATAACTTTCTAACTACAGCATTTCTAGAGCCATGGAATAATAAACTCAAAAAACTTCTCATTGCCAAGAAAAATGGAGATTAAGTCATAGCTGATTAATTTGGGTCTAACATTAAGAGTCTTATCGCTCCTGCATAAAGTTAAACCAGAGGTTTCCCTAAACTAGTACAAAACCTTAAGTGGACAAAATTCAGCAAATTATGCCTCAGGAATAAACACTTAATTCTATAGCACAAAAGCATACCACTCTAAGGCTGAGCCAACCAAAAGTAAGCTATGTCCCATTTCTGGCAGGTCTGTATGTGTACACACACACACACACACACACACACACACACACAAATGCGTGCATGCGTGCGCTCCTTTCTACTGACATTCTTGTGGTTGTGTCATTGCTAGCATATGATCAGATATCTAACAAATGCTCTTACTAAAGGAATTGATCAATCAACAAGCGCATACTATTAAAATTCAGGTCCTCTGATTGCAAACCTAGCACTCTTTTTTCACTATGGCCAACAGATTCCTTTTCTTCAGTTCAGTTCTTCTCAACACTTTCCTATTTCTAAATGCATTCATGAGAATTTTCATGTCATCTTTCTTTTCTCAATTCTCTAAGTTGAATCATATAAACAGCCACAAGAGAGATAAAGAGATGGCTTGTTTACTGCCCAGGACAGCCCACAGACCTCTACAACCTTAAACTGTAACACAGAATGTGCAACATTTCCTACTCAAGGCTTAATTTGACTGGGATCTTAATAGAATTTTTTTTTAAAACAGCAAAAATACTGTCTGCTTTCTTTATAGGTATTAATACAGATGATCTAGTAAGGATATCAGATAATTTCATACCTGGATTAACTAGAAGTATATTGGCATTTGAACTAGCCTGCACTCTGAGACTGACAGTTTAACACTTAGTACTGATACACTATTAATTTTTCATCAGTGAATGGGATTAAGAAAGGAGAATCTATTTCTACTATAGTTTGGTATCAGGAACTTTCATTGTGTTCTGTGCATTCTGTTAGACATTGAGGGGTTACAGATGAAGGTAGCTGACATCTTCTAACTTTAAAAAGTGTATTAGCTAATGAGGACAAACAAAATACCACATAAGAAAAAAAAACCCACAAACAAGTATACCACCTGCAACAATGGTGCAAAGATAGAATTATACTCCTGGTGGTTGGAAATGCCTTCAATAACAGGCAACTAAATTTATTTAAGAGTATTTCCTGACCTCCAGTTAATATTAAAGTCTGCCAGTGGTAGTTATTGTGAAATAACTTGTTATTACCAGCGTATATATGCACAACAATGCATCAATACAAAGATCCTTTCTTTATCTCATACTAAATTTTCACAGTGATTGTCCCTTGAAAATTACATGGTGTTCAAAGATGGTTTATCTGTTTTAAATTAATTAGCTTTAATAGGCTATTATATAGAAGCCAGGATTTAGAGACAAGAGTTCACTGTGGTTACATATAAGGTTTTAAGACAGAAAGCCTTAATCTGCTCAGTCTGAAAATTTTTGCTTAATTTTTTTAATTAAAAAGTGATTACAGAGAAAACTTTCTAAATTCTAAGGCATAAAACCTCCCTTGATTAGGAAGTACAAGCCTATAGTGTAAGGAACTCACTGTAGATACTTAGTTATGGAAGAATACAGCTTAAAAATGCCTAAATGAAGCAATGACTTACATTGTACTTAAAATGTAGAAGTGTTACTTATGTCACAGGGTTTCTTTTCACCTAACATGAGACAATATTTTTAAATGAAACATTAAAAAGGTGGAAAGGTTCACAGGTCAGTTATAATTGCCTTTTAAAACTATGATACAGACAAATACTACTAGAGTACTATTAGTATAATAGTACTAATCACTGAATTATAGAACTGACAGTACTGCAATACATTAAAAGACTAAGGGCTAAAATACTGGTATTAATTATGATACCTATAATACAACAGTACCATGAATACTCTAGTTCAGGTATATTATATATAGAGTATGGGAAAATGTGTTTTAAGTTCTAAATAACTATATTACAAATAAACTTTGGAAAACAGCCAGCTTATAATTTGGAAGGGGCTCCTAATATATAAGAAGGATCTAAGATAACAAATCAGAGGAATGGGAAATTTTTCTTACCACTGCTGGTATTCCTCATCTTACACAGAACTGAAAACTTCTGAAAATATACAATCACAACTGAGTGGTGGAACTTTCAAAATCTTATTCTAACAGGTACAGGATCCTGGATAATGTTTTAAAACAACATACCAACCTACACAAATGACCATCTGAATGTTTTAAAAAAAATCACCCTGAGGAGTCTTGGCTTGAAAAAGAAACCTGATATAGTTCATAAATGTAAGTTTCAACTTACCATTTATGTTTATTGCTGGTAAAACTATTGACATCTTTGGTCTTGTGGTCTTGTTATGGGTGGTAGCTGGTAATAGCAGGTGATCCTAAAAATGCCAGAGAGAAATGTGTTATACTAGACAGTAAGGTTTAAAGCTAGAATTAGGAGTTAGTATTCCTAATATGCTTTAAAAAAATAAAACAAACCAAAAAACCCCCAAACAACAAACTTCCTATCTGATTCATTTTTAACAAACTTCTAAATTTTATTTTTAAATTCTGAACACCAAATAATAATAATGAACACCAAAAAAAGAACATTTCCATATAAAAAAGTAAACAGAAAATGCAAATATTACATAGAGCTTGCATTTTAAAAAACATATTAAATTCAATATGTTATTGTCAAAAGATATTCTTGGTTCTCTTGTGCATTTCTGAAAATGTTTCACTGACCCTTCTTAATTCCTTTTTGGAGGTCATCTCGATCACTACCTTCCCTCTTTCTTGGTAGAACCTAGTTAATTTTGTCCTTATATTCCCATCACTAGCACAGTACCTGGCACACAGAAAGTACTTAATAAACATTTATTGAATTGAATACAAATAAATTTGAAAAAGGGAAAACAGGAAAAGCCTCATGTAGGAACTGATTACAATTTAAGACAATGTAGGTATCCTTGGATTTTAATTATATTTTCTCCCTTAAACTTATCCTAGAAGTCATAAACTCTTTAAATAGTTTCAGGTTATCAGAAAATTGCCAGTTTCTGATAAACAGTTATAGATGTGTCTTTCCAGAACCAAAACGAAATGGCATTAACGACCCTATAAGCCAACAAAAAAGGCCCTTACTCAGTTACTGAATACCCAGAGGGTCTAGAAGCTATGTATTAATCTCTGGACTATATATTAAACAATGGATGCAATTCCTGATTTTAAAAAAAGCTTATGAACTAACAGAGCAACTAGGACAAATATGTAATCAAGAGGAAAACATATATATGAACATAATGTATCTCTCAATAAAACGTGCTGATTTTGGCCTGCTGCTTTCTACCACCCAGCTAGGTCTTGAGATGCCAAAGTTAAAAATCAGAAAGGGTTTATATCCAGAAACTGGGGTAGCTGAGTGTGAAAACATTTGAGAATATATATGTGTGTGTGTGTGTATGTGTATTATGTATATACATATATATATATATATATATATACATACATATATATATATACACACACACACATAAAAGCACATGCTAAGACAGATACAACAGATGAGGGTTACTTATTATTTTACTTAATCTACATACACTTCTTGGCAATGTGAATAATTCAACACTGCAGAAAATGAGGATACTCACATTACTATTTTAGTGAAAGCAATTTAATTAAGTCAAACCAGAATTTCACAGGTTTGCCTGAATTTCTATTTGCTAGTATCTCATTCAATCATTCACTCCTTCAACAAAGATTAATAGATGATGATGATGATGATGACAATGGTGATAGTCACAACACACTGATTAAAGGCTTACCATGTACTAAACACTGTGCTAAACTCCAGAGCTCTCATTACATTTAAAGTGCACAGAAAGGAAAGATTTAGAATGTAATGATTTAATATGCAAAGCAACAATTTGTAATGATACAACCATGAGATATGGAGAACTCATAAGAGTGCAGTTTCATGTACAATCATCTTTTTATCATATTATGTTATGGAAAAGCTTGTTTTATTCTACAAATTAAAAAATATGAAAAGAACCTATATGTTCTAGAATGTTTATAGCAGCTCTCTTTGTGGTGGCAATGGAAATTGCAGGGATGTCCATCAATTGGGGAACGGCTGCACAAGTTGTGGTGTATGTTTGTGATGGAATACCACTGTGATGTAAGAAATGATGAACTCAGTGATTTAGAAAAACATGGAACGACTTGCATGAAATAATGAAGAGCAAAGTGAGCAGAACCAAGAGAAAACAGTAACAGCAATATTATTTTAAGAATGACTGCGTGAGTCAGTTCTTTTGTCTATGGTAAACACCCAAATTAACAATAAAGGGCACATGGAGACTGTGTCCAGGGAAAGAACTGACAGACAGATATATAGGATAATTTTATACATATATGTATGTATGTGTCTTATACGTATATGTGTGTACACACACACACCTATTTGTGTCTTTTGGTGGCCATCTCTGGGGGGGAGAGGGGAGAAAAAAAGAAATTTCCATGAAAATTGTGCTGCATATTTGAAAGGAGTAGCAAGTTGTGCACCGCAGATTTGCAGTTTCATGTACAGCCATCTTTTTTTATTGTACTATGTTACGGAAATGCTTGTTTTGTTCCAGAAATTACAAATTAAAAAGAATTTAAGTACAGGATGTGAAAAGCATCTTGCCACTGAGGCACATGAAGCATTGTTACTACTTATACTTTAGGTGGTTTAAGGCAAAATCATCATTCTGTCTTTTTCATAAATTTCTCAGGAATATTTTTATGAGAAAAAAGAAAACTTAAGTTGTTCTATCAGAGATTCTGAGGGTAGCGGCAAGGAAGTTCTTGGCAAAAAAACACACTGGCAGATGTAAAGATCACACATTTCTGGGATATTTTGTAAGATGCCGCATTTCAAAGAAGAAAAAAATACAGCTTCCTCTTTTTAACATTAAGTTTCGAGATTTTGGTTCCTAATGAATTCATATATAATTTTACACTCTTAAAATTGAACAGGAACACAACTGCAAAATAAAATTCCTCCCCCTGGTTCCTTATATCTTTCAGTCAGTGACAGAGACAAAGCTCAACAAACCTCAAATGTAAGGACACTGGTACAATAAACACAACTAAATATCACTGGTCATGGGTTAAGGATAGAGTCAGACTTAATGCTGCATTTCCTGCTGAGATCTAGGTCCCAGTAAAAAGGTCAGTTTTAAAACATAGGTTTATGAATATTACATCTTTCTCTCTTCATTAAGTTTCAAAGACATTATTCAAGGGAAAAGAGCTAGGAAAAAAGGACTTTTTAAAATAAAAAAGACAAACGTATCAATTATTGAAGTTTTACAAACCAGAAAAGACTTGATGGTATTCACAAATTTGGCACCCTGCCCTGGAATCCTGAGCTCTGGTGGATGAGTTTTTACTTTTTCTATATTTAGATCTCTACCTCACTTCATAGGCCATTTCCAAAGCACTTGCTCATACAAGTACCATACATTCCCCTTTACAGTTCTTCTTGGTATGTTTCCTTTCCCAATCAGAATGTAAACTCCTTGAGGTCAAGAACTGTCTTATTTGCTGGTTCGAACTTAGCACCACGCCTGGCACAAAGTAATCATTTAATAAATGCTTATTCTTTCATTCCTTTCAAAAGTTCCTCAGGGCTAGTGAAACATCTGGAAATGTGGGGCAGTAGGAACTCCCCTGGAAAAGCTGTATGACAGAAAGCTTATATAGCACTGGTCCACGAAGTGCTCATCATACACAAACCACATTTAATTTTTTAGTTTCCTAAGCCCTGACATGTACTTCGGGGGGTGGGGGTGGGAGAAGAAATTTTAGCATATTAAAGTGTATTGTGACTGCTTCCATTTCCATCCTCTTTCTACAGAGAGTAAAACTTATGTCCAGCGGCAGTATATAGCATCTTCAGATGTCTTGGGCTCACTCTTTTTAGATAGAATATCCTCTGTATGGACAGTGTCATCCTTAGAAACAAAGCATAGCTAGATTTGGGTTAACAATAAATCAGTAAGTATTTACTGACTACCAGATAGGCTCTCTTGCATCAAAAGATACAAAATAGCACATATTTAAATTAAACAGTACGTAACAGAGTAAAAAAAAAAAGACTGTAAGTGCTGGAAAGAGTTCAAAGAAGAGAGATCTATAAGGGCTGTTATATTCAGGAAAGGTTCCAATATGGCTCATAGAATTTTTCTTATGAAACTAAGCCAAATCTCATTTAATCACCATGTATCACACAATCTCCTATATTTTCTATTTTTTTTCTTTTTTACTTGAGTATGTTATTAATGCACTAGGAAAAGTATTCCAGGTCAAGAGAGAAAAAGAAAACAATATTAAAAATTTCAGCAAAACTCATTCCTTCTTAGATAGTCCATCACTAAAACAAAAATCAACCCTCCCCCCAAAAAAAACAACAAAAAAGGGCAGCTAAATGGCACAGGGAATAGAGCACTAGCCCTGGAGTCAGGGTTCAAATCTGACCTCAGACATTTAACACTAACTAGCTGTGTGACCCTGGGCAAGTCACTTAACCCCAACAGCCTTGCCTTCCCCCTCATCAAAAACAAACAAAAAAATCAAGAAAGTCCATCACTAAATGTTATTTAAAATAACCCAAACATAATGAAGCCAGGAACTTTTAAAGATGAGAAGAAAAACTGCACCAAAGAACCTCTCCCATTCTAGTTACAGTATTCTGGTGCTGCTTCAAGAAGACATCACCAATCACCAAATAAAGTCTCCAGATTAAGTTTGAATAACCTGAGATGTCATCAAGGACTAAACTGAATGGATTGGTATTAAAACCAACAATTTCTTAGTTACTCTCTATTTACAACATTTAGATAAAAATACCAAAATATTTAACTTTCGAAACTGAGCTTGAGATAAAAGGTTGAAAAGGGAAGATAGGCATTTTCCCCCGAAAGACTGAGTATCTTCATCTCATCCAAGATGGAAGTGCAGAGTCTACACACAGGCTTGATCCCACCACCAGATCAACATGGCAACTCTGACCTACTGTTTTCAACTGGGGTTAGGTTGACCCTCCCTGGGCAAACTGGTGGCCTCTACTTCAGGGCTTACCACATTGATCCCTTAGTAAGGACACAGACTGGCATAGTCCATTGGAGCTCAGAATTCAGAGCTCAAGAAATCATCTGCCTTCTGAGCAGAAGAGACTATAAGTACACACCATCATACCCAGTAAGTAATATGCCATTTTTATTGAGCCCTTGGTACCTTTTTCTAGAACTTGACTATATCTCAGAGCATACCATTTGATTCCATAACATTTAATAAATGCTTACCCTGTGAAAAGCACTGTTAATTCATATGAGAAATGTCCCTAACTTCATGACACATACACAGATAACTTCAATGAGCACATTAGAAAGATTAAAAGACAAAGTACTCGATGAAGCCTGTGGTCATTATCAACTGGAGGACAACAGGACAAGGCTTCAAGGAGAAGGTGGCACTTAGGTTGGTGTAAAAAACAGCTGGGATTTAAAAGGGAAAGAAGAAAAGGAACACTGAACATATGGAATAAAATATGAGATCAAGCTTTGAAAGACTGGGGGCAAGTCAGATTGTGGAGGGCCTGGAATGCCGGTCTGAACACCCTCAGTCAGAGATGGCACAAAGCATTTGAGAGGGAATATCATCACATTTTACCTGAATGAGAGCTACTGTGGCAGTATATAATTAAACATTAAATGGCAAATGTGTGTTTGTATAATACACATACACATATATATATACACAGATATGTATGTATATATTTTGAGTTTCTGGTCAAATGTTGAAATGATTCATTTGATTATTTGGAAATCATCTCTATTCTGAATTGAGATTAATAATAATCTGAATTAAGAAACTTAAAATTGAAAAAAATGTTGGAATTCACTTCCTCTGATAAACCATGACCCATACACCTTTAATGTATTTGCTAGACATCATAGGATTTAGAAATGAAATGGACCTTAGAAGTCACTGAGTTCAACCCCCTTATTTTAAAGATGAGGAAACACAGTTTCCAAAAGGTTAAGTGACCTGGGTATGGAGTCTGCAATAGGCTGCCCAACTTTAACAAGCATGTACTAAGCTTCTACTGAGCAGCTCATTGTGTCAGTAGCTCCTGTCCCCATGGAACTCGAAAGAATACTACATATACACAAGTAACCATAATACAAAATGATGCTTGGTGGCATCAGAGAAGTGGCAAACCAAAGCTATGGACAACTGAAGTCAGGTATTGACTTATCTGAGTGAATGAAGAAAGACCTGTGAACTTTACAACGAAGAGAGAAAGACATCTTTGCAGCATGTCTTGGAGCTCTAAAATAGTTCATTCAAACATCTGTTTTCATAGCATCAGATGAGTACAGATTCAGACCTAGAAGGGATCTTGAGGCCATCTAGTCCAACCCCTTTGTTTTATAGAGGAGAGGTGAAGCAATCTGCTCAGTCACACAGGTAGCAACAGAGCCAAGATCCTCTGACTTTAAACCCTGCATTCTTTCCACTACACTATGAAAATGCCATCACTCCTTGTTTTAGAGAACAGCTCTAAAGTCTCCTCTGAGAAATGACTAATTGTTTAAGTTTTTTAAATCTAGGTTCCATCCTAGAAAGTTTTTGTTCTTTAATGATACACCATCTCACATACTGCCTTTCAGGTCAAAGACTAAAATAAGAGACATTTCCTTTTTTACACTGGTCGGGGAGGGGAGTTAAAGCATTAATACTAGGCAACTCCCTTCCTTTTAAAAAATTGTTCATATGCAACCACTAAACTCTCTGCTGATTTTCCAGTAGTTAGAGAAATTGTTGGATGGAGTCCAATTCTGTCCATTCACTGAAGTAATTGCCATTAGAAATTTGAAATCATACAAAAATCTGACATATCCTGAAAATAAAGTTCGTAGAGGCAGTAATATTAAGTAAATTGTGACTATTTTAAAAAGCTATTAAAATTTTCTGGTCTAGAGCTTCCCATCATATTAAAAACATAAGCAAAATACATTACTCATCTGTGATTTGGAAGCAGTTAATAGAAACAGTAATATGAAGGCACTATTTGTGTCATTAATGTATGCAGTAAAACTATAAACCAATAAAAGAAAACTTACAGGCTTGCATCTGCTCCATTAGTATGTGTCAACCAAGGGAAGAATAAATCAAAATTATTACTGCACAACAGATGGCCATAAACTGAGCCAAAGTTTACACTTTGACAGAATGACAATTTTGGCACTCACCTCAAACCCGATAGCCCTGGCAAGGTCACCACAAAAAGAACAGCTTGAAAACACTACAAGCAAGTTCAAAGTCTGTGTTAAAACTCTGGGGTCCTCAGAAAGCTCTACAATTTTTCGTTAAATTAGATCTAACAACCAGAGGCTTCCCCCCATTTACCTACCAAGAGAAATTGCTATATAAGACAGCATATTTTAACAGTGTGCATGTGCATGTGTGATTTAGACAGAGAAGAATCCTAAGAGCTGATACCTACATGGCACCCTAATGTTTACAAAGTGTTTAAATGCAATTTCATTTGAGCTCCACACCTGTACAGTAAGATACTACAGTCT
Organism: Pseudochirops cupreus; assembly: GCA_028627135.1. Lineage (NCBI taxonomy): Eukaryota > Metazoa > Chordata > Mammalia > Diprotodontia > Pseudocheiridae > Pseudochirops > Pseudochirops cupreus. Next base: position 44,299,696 of record CM053584.1, on the reverse strand, counting down.
TCTTCTCTAAAATGAAGCTCAGAAAACTTGCCCAAGTTTACAGCATTGTGTTGAAAAAGAGTCTAAGCTACATTTGACTTGAGATTCTGTTGTCTTTTGATAAAAAAAAAATAATCAAGTGTACTGTGGACAAAAATAAATCTAGCAGGACCTTCCCTATGTTGGAAAGATATTTCTTTTTGATTTACGCCCCCTCTACACACTAGGCAATCAAAATTCAGGATGTTGACTGCAAAAAGAACTAAAAGGGCCCAGAAGTGTGTGAATTTGAGATAAGATAATTAAACCCCCCAAACTTGTTATAAATCATCATTTCTCTGAGTGCCAATGATGCGGCAATCACAAGAAGTATCATAAAGATCAAACTCAAAATGCACTGAATTTAACCATGTCAGAGTCTGTCACACATAATGTTTACAAGATGTTTTACTTCAGACAAGTCACTATACTCCTGGCTACTGGTAGGAAGTGGGTTTCCTGAGGATTAAACTGCACAGCACATAATGCAACCAAAGTCATGGGCCACAGGAAACTCTTCTAGTTCATGGGGAAAAGAAAAATTTGAAAATACTAGAAGGGAAAATTTAAATATGGATTTTAAAAGCAAAACATTTCTAGTTTTTGGATGTGTGTATGGAAGAATTAATACTACACTCCTTGAGGTGTTACGTAAGTAAAATTGGAGCAAGGGCAAGGACATCTCCTGAGATTGTGGTAATCCATGAGTTTATAAATTCCTGAGCAAAGTCTCTATAGGGAAGTTGCAAATCCATACAAGTGGTACACGTTAGCAAAAATGAAGTATGAGACGCATAAATGCCATGGTTAGAACTACAGAAATACAGGAATGGGATGCAGAAGTCATCATTGCAGCTGGCAAGCCTGAACAGTGGGCACAAAACAATTCTTCCAGTGACACCTGACTGAATCTGAGGGATCCCCCTCATTTCATATTCCCAAGCTTCTCCATCTTTCAAGAGTCTTTATTTCTTTAAATTCACCCTTGCTTCACTATAGTTTCTTTGCTCTAAAGAATTTTTTTATCTTAGGTCACTCATAGAAACTAAGGAAACCTATAATGTGTCCCTAGAGTACGCTCTGAGAAACATTGCTCTTGACAACTAAAACCATAAACAGAAAAAAAAAGTGTAATAAAAAAAATTCTGTGCCCCTTAAACTTCAATCACCAGCTGAAATAACTTGACTCATCTGCATGAGTGGGTAAAATGCCTCTTGGCATTTAAAATCTTGGGTTAATTAAAACAGCCAAACTACAAACTTGTCTACACTGGGAGATGAGCTTTGTCTGCTATAATTCTATTTGAAGTGACTATCAAATGCAATTTGGCCCCTTCTCCATATAGAATAGCATAATTTTTCCATATCAGTCAAGGAGTCCTCTGCACAGACAGCCTTTAGTTAGTCCCTTAGAGAGTTTCTAGCTTAGCAAACTGATTTACAATAATTTGATATCTAGGCTCAAAGTACTTGGAGGGGGTTCCCCTAGGATCACAGAATCTACAAGTTGGAAAGAGCCTTAAAAGTCATCTAGCCATCATTACTGAAGAGTAATCCTTTCTATAACATTTTGATAAAAGGATATCCAATGTTTGCTTGAATTCACCACCTCTAAAACAGCCCATTTCATATCTAGGTAGCTCTAATTGGTTTTTCAAATACATTTTCATTAATATAGTTTTTTTTTTGCATTATCTAAATTTCCCCCTCTGTCCCTTCCCAAGTCATTCTTTATATCAAAGAATGTTTTTTTTAAAAGAGAAAAATATTCAGCAAATCCAATTAATATACTGAAAAAGCTTGAACATATATGCAATGTTCCATATCCAAGGACCTTCCACCATTGCAAAGGAGTAGGATGAGAATATCTTCTAATATGTCTTCTTTGGGACCATGCTTTTTCTTTGTAATTTTGGAACTTGCACATGACTGCTCTGAAGTTGCTTTTACATTCTTGTATTATTATTATTTTTTATTCTACCTGCTTCACTCTGCATTAGATCAATTAAGTCCCTCGTCCTTCTGGTTCTGCTCACTTCACTTTGCATCAGTTCGTGTAGTCATCCTGCTCATCATTTCTTATGGCACAAAAGTATTCCATTACAATCATATACTACAACTTGTTTAGCCATTCCCCAATTGATGGACATCTCCTCAATTTCCAATTCTTTGCCACCACAAAAAGAGCTGCTATAAATATTTTTGTACAAATAGGTCAGGAAGTATCTAAAAGGGAGAGCAAGGAATGGATATTGTAGAAGCTTAGATTGTGTGAAGAATACAGAGAAAAAAGATAGACCAGATAATTATAGGAATCATAATTCAGAGAATGAGGGTCTAGAACAGTGGTTCTCAACTTTCCTAATGCTGCGACCCTTTAATACTTGTATGTGGGCATATCTGCATGTGGGTGGATCCGCCTGGAGACAGACAGAGGAGCAGTGTCTCAGTTCCTAAGACCATCAGAAATATGTGTTTTCCAGTGGTCTTAGGCAACCCCTCTGACCCCTGTGAAAGGGTCGTTCAACCCCCAAAGGGGTCGCGACCCACAGGTTGAGAACCATTGGTCTAGAATAAACAGAAAGAGAAGATGGATAATGAAGAGAGGGAGAGAATTCCTCTTTTAGATAGAGGTGCAAAAAGATAAAACTTAAAAAAAACCAATTAATTAACAGAATGACTTGAAGATGGAAGAGAGGAAGGGGGAATCTACCTGAATAACTGAGAGGAGAAAAAGCAAGACAGGAACTAATAAATAAAATTCCAAAGGGAGAGGGGTAACAAACAAGAAAAAGGGGATAAGGAGTGAGGGGAAGAGAACTAGTAGGAATAAGGACACTTTAAAAAAAAAGATTAAAGAAACTGAAAGAACATAATACTGTGTTTACAGCAGAAGAGGGGAAAATATAACTTGAAAAATACCCCAATTTTAGAGACATATATAGAATATAAACCTAATTCATATAACTTTAAATGTGAATGGATTAAATAATCCAAAAAATAATAATAATCCAAAAAACCCCTATAATCTTGCTTATAAGAAACACATTTAAAAAAATACACAAAATAAAATTGAGGGGATGGGAAAATTTCACTATTCATCAAGTGAATTTAAAAAAGCAGGAGTTGGAATCAAACTATCAGACAAAACAAAAATAAACATTCAAAAAATAAAGAGAGATAAACAAGGAAATTATATTACACAAAAAGGAAACATAGGCAACAAACCAATTATCAGTAACAAGCTTCCAAATGCCTTAGCATGTAGATTCATAAAGGAAATGTCATCTGAACTTCAAGAAGACAAAGAAAACAACATAGACAGGAGATTTCAATATCCCTCTATCAGTTCTGGATAAGTCTAACAGAAAGATAAACAAAAGAGAAATACAGAACTGAATAGATTTCTGGAAAAACTAGAGTAAAGACTCATGACATCTTCTAAAAGGGACAGCAAAAGAATATACCTATTTCTCTGCACCACATTGAACTTTTATAAAAACTGATCATGTAGTAAGGTATAACATTACAGAAGGAATCAACATAATCAATGATATTAAAAACCAAAATATCCAAAAATCACACGATCATCTCAACAGATACAGAAAAAGCCTGTGACAAAGACAAAACTCTTTTTATGCTAAAAATCCTACAAAGTATAGGCATATAGGAACTTTTTAAAAAAATCATCAAAAGCATCGGTCTGAAACCAAAAGTAAACACTGTATGCAATGGGGATATACTAGATCCTTTTTCAAGAAATTTTCGAGTGAAGCAAGAATGTCCATTCTCCTCACTATTATTTGATATAGCTCATAGCAATAAAAGAAGAGAAAGGAATAAAGATAGGTAAAGAAGAGATAAAACTATCCCTGTTTGCTGACGATATGATGGTTTACTTGGAAAATCTGAAAGAATCAACAAAGATACAGAACCCAATAAAATAATAACAAATAAAATAATAACAAAATTCATTTGGAAAAACAAAGATCCGGAATGTTAGGGGAAATAATGAAAAGAAAGGATGAAGGGGGAATAGCACTTTTAGTCCTCAAACCTGATAAAGCAGCCATCATCAAACTATCTAATATGGGTTACATAATAGAGATGTATGAATGGAACAGACCAAACAGGAGAGATTTAGAAACATCAGAACTTAATAAAACAATATTTGATGAAGTGGGGAAAAAAATCACCTACGGAAAAACTCCGTATTCAATAAAAACTGCTAGGAAAGCAGTCGAGCAGAAATCAGGCTCAGACCGACACGTGGCACCACACTCCGTAACACACTCTGAACAGATACGTGACCTTAATATTATTAAGTTCATATGATAAAAATAAGAGAAACACATCACATAACTTCCAAAGTTATGGGTAAGAATTTATTGTCAACCAAATGAGAAAGGAGCAATTACAAAAGATAAAACAGATTATTTTGCAGACTTGAAACTAAAAAGCTTCTGTCTAGACAGCATTAATGCATCCAGTAAAGAAGAGAAGTGGTGAATGGGAAAAAATCTTTGTATCAAATTTTGCTATAAGGGTTTGGCATCCAAATTACATAAACAATAAATATATCTAAGACTAATAACCAAATTAGACAGATTAACGGTCAAAGGATATAAACAGTTCTCAAAACAGCTGTAAACCATGGACAGATATAAGGAAAAAAGTTCCACTACCACTAATAATAGGAGAAACAAAAATCAAAACAACCCTGAGGTTTCACCTCATACCCCACAAATGGGTAAAAATGACAAAAAATGGCAATAGTCAACATTGGAGAAACTGTGGAAAGATAGTCACACTAATGCATTAGTGGTGGAGCTATGAAAACAATTTGGAATTATGCAAATAAGGTGATTCAAAGATTCATAGCCTTTGAATTGGAGACTCTGTTCCTGTAGTCCCCAATATTTACAGCAGCATATTTTGTGATAGCTAAGAATTAGAAGCAAAGTAGATGTCCATCATCTGTGGAATGGCTAAACAAATTTTACATATGAATTTGATAGAATATTACTGTGTTGTAAGAAATGATCTGTGATATCGATACAGAAAAACATGAAAGAATCTATATGAGCAGAAGCAGAGTGAAGTAAGCAGAGCCAAGGAATCCATATACACAGTAACTATAATAATAAGAATGAAGAGAATAATGACATACCAAAAATCAAAAGTAAATGTACCAAAATTATAAAGATAAATGAGATTTGAGATGGGAGAAGACAACCCAATCTATCCCTCTGGAGAGGTGGGAGGTCCACAGGTGTCAGTCACACATTGCACATGTTTTCAGACTTTTTAAATACATTTATCACTTGTGCTTATTTTTATTTTTTCTTTAATATTTTTGGGGTCTCCTTTAGTAAGCTGCTGACTCATTTTTCATGATTTTCTTGTATCACTTTTATTTGTCTTCCTAATGTTTCCTCTGCTTCTCTTACTTGATTTTCAAAATCCTTTTTGAGCTCCTCCATGCCCTGTGACCAATTCATATTTTTCTTGGAGGCTTTTGATGCAGGAGTTTTCACTTTGTTGTCTTCTTCTGGTTCTATGTTTTGATCCTCTTTTTCACCGAAGAAAGATTCTATAGTCTGAGTTCTTTTCCTTTGATTGCTAATTCTCCCAGTCAATTCCTTGATTTTTGAACTCTTTGGCATGGCAGAACTCTGCTTCCAGAGTGCTGTGTCCCAAATTTCTGGGATTTTGCACAGCTGTTGTCAGAGCTACTTCTAGGCACCTGCCTCAGAACTATGAGGAGGACTCCCTCTCCACAGCTGCCACAAGCTCTGTCATGCCAGTGCTCCTCCTCACCCCAGAACCTCCACCCAAGATTGCAACCCAGATCCAATTAGCAAAGCAAGAAAATCCTGTCTCAGCACCAGCAAACAGATTCCTGCAATTGCCCTGTGATCAGCCACTTGTTCTCCCCACCATCTGTGGGCCTGGACCTCTGAAAGTAGTCACTGCTACTGCTGCTGTTGCTGCCACCACAGCCACTGCCACCTCTGCCACCCCAGGGGCAGGGGCTGGACTGCACTCCTCTCTTACCCAAGTCCAACAGGATTTCCCCACTGATCTTTTACTTTTTCTTTGGCATTTGTGGATCAAGAAGTCTGGAAACCACTACAGCTGCCAGAGATTCAGTCCTCTGAAGTCTGTTCTGGCCAGGTTTGTGCCGCTGGTCTATGCCATTGGGGCCCACATGGGACTGCGCTCCTCTCCCAGCCCAGTATGATAGACCCTTCTGATAGACCCTTCTTTTGGTGTGCCAGGATCTCCTCAGCTGGAGACATTTTTCACTCTGTCACTCTGTGGGCTCCACAACTCCAAAGTTTGTTTAGAGTCATTTCCCACAATTTGGAGGTGACTAGGGGATGAACTCGAGCAAGTTCCTGCTTTCACTCTGCTATCTGGGCTCTATCCCCCTTGTGCTTGTTTTTATTCCTCTCTATAAGATACTATTCACTATGGGATACATGGGAGATTATGGTGATGTTAGGAACAGATTTTTGTTTTTTAATATTACTTCAAAAACTTGGTGTCCACACTATATTTTCCCAAGACTTTCTAACTAAGCCTGAACACTTCATAGATGTGATACACTAAGAGTTAATAATAATAAATTGGAATGACTGGGAGTTATTAAATGGCATATTATTTGTAGATGTCAGCCAGCTAAAACACCCCAGCACAAAGTCTGAATAAGGAAAAAGATAATTTTCTTGGCATATGAAATATAACAAATAATAGGAACATGTCTCATGCCACTCCACCTTCTGGTAGCACTAGCATCTATATTATCTAGGACTGACTGGTGAGAAACCAGTCAACCAGTTTAAAGGGGTAAGGAGGTCATTTTTGGGATTTGATTGGTCCTGAGGATTAGGACTATAACTGTTGGCATGCCTCCTCCCACCTAAGGTAAAAAAAGCCCAGTCCTCTAAATCAGGGTTGGCTATTGAGGGGAACCCGTCCATTTAAATTAATGTTGTATTCCTATCAATCCCTTTTGTAGTTAAGTCAGTTTCTCTTTGCTAAATATTTTATGGGCCATGAATGTCTCATTGTGTTCTAATTGCAAGCCTGAACAACTGGACTAGACCAATATGGACCAGGCCCACATTTGCCACTAGTCAGCAGGACTGACCTCATGGGAAAAGGAAAATCAGGGAAAAGGTAATGGAGAGGAAACTAACAATGAGCTCCCTGTCTCTTCTTTTTTAGGAGCATCAATTTGGACTTGGAAGTGATCTTAGATGCCATAGACTCCAACCTCTTCACTTTATTTTAAATTTTATTTTTTTATTCTGAACTTAAACACCCCCAAAATGAACATTTCCTTTCATATAGCAGTACGTGAGAGTATTCAACATGAAAAAGGAATCTTCATCTCACACTGCTTGCTTTAAAAAAAGGATAAAATAAATTTTACTTGCTACTTTCGAAACTATATATTTTGTGCTTTCTTTTGAATTTTCTTCTGTTCTCATCTGGGCATTTTAAAACATGTTTCAATGACTCTTTTTCTTTTTAATAGGAGGTGATCATCATTTTTGCTAACTTTCCCAGACTTGACCCACTCCAATTCAGGAAAAAAAGAAAAAAGAAAAAAAGCCCTATAACAAATAAGCATAGTCAAACAAAATTAATCCAGATAGCAGTCATATTCAAAAATCTAAGTCTCTTTCTGGTATCTTGTTTATCACCTCTCAGGATAACATATTTTATGGCAAGTCCTCTGCAGACATGGTTGGTTGTTACATTAATTAGAATTCTTAAGCCTTTCAAAGTTACTTTTCTTCACACTGTTATCATTCTTGTATAAACTGTTATCCTGGTTCAATTTACTTCATTCTGGGTTAATTCCTACTTTACCGTATTCTCTGGAATTGTCTGTCATTTTTTTAACAGGTCAATAACAGTCAGTATATTTATATGCCACAATTTATTCAGACATTCCTTGGAAGGAAATCTAAGGCACTCCTCCTAGATTCTAGTCCCTTTCTTTTCTTTTCCCACCCCTTTTAATTCTTATTTCAGGATCAGGAAGTTTGTCACTATTCTGTCCTCATTATTCTTCCCTTTTCAGCACCCGTTTTCTATGCCCATTCATTTCCTGGTTGAGTATGATGTAATTTCAATGCCAAAGTGTGTGTTGAATGCCCCACCCTTGACCACTTCTGATAAGTGAAATTCCTAGGATACCCTTTCCCCTCAACATTCCCCCGTGTTTGCATAACCTTCTCTTGCATTCCAGTGATAAGAAATAGCAAGTTACAGGGGCAGAGCCAAGATGGCGGTGGCGTAGGAGCAGCAAAGTTCCACGGCTCCCACATAGCCACCTCAAATACCCATAAAATATGACTCTAAACAAATTTTAGGGCTCTAAAACTACAAAAATACACCTCCTGTTGAAGGCAGCTCAGCAGGAAGGGATCATAGCAGCGCTAGGAGCCGAAACCAGCCCACCCTGGCTTGGCCCCGGGGGTGGCCAGGACCAGCCACAGCTATAGCCTTCAGGAAAGTGGATCAGTGGCAGCTGTGGCAGTTTCTAGAATTATCAAAACATAAGAAACAAGGACTAAGTGAAAGGTGGGTGGAACTCTGCTACATTTGGGGAAGAAAAGCAGTTCCACCAAACTGCCTCCAGGGCAAGGAAGTGGCAGAAGCAGTGGCCCTACAGCCACCTCCACATGGCTGCTTCAGAGCTCCCGGCCTGCAATTGTTCAGAGGCTACGTGCTCTTGCGCTGAGTGGCCTGGATCTGGATCGTGGTCTTGGGTGGTGGTCCTGGGGTGTGTTTTCAGTGAGCCAAAGCTGGTGGAGGCTGCAGCAGCCTCCCAATAACTCCAGCAGCTACAAAAACCCCAGCAATTTGGGACAGAGCTTTCCCCCCTGGAAGGAGAGTTCCACAGAACTAAAAAATCAAGTACTTTCACTGGCAACATGAGCAGGCAAAGGAAGCAAAGTAAGAACAGCAACCAAACTCTAGAATCCCTTTTTTGGGGACAAAAAGGATCAAAGTATGGAACAGGAGGAAGACAACACAGTCAGAACTCCTGCACCAAAAGCTTCCAAGAAACATGAAGACTACCTAAAAGCCATAGATCAGCTTAAGAATGATTCTGAAAACCAAGTAAGAGAAGCGGAGGAAAAACTGGGAAGAAAAATGAGAATGATGTAAGAAAATCATGAAAAGAGAGTCAAAAATCTGACTGAAGAAAATAATACCTTTAAAAAATAGATTAACTGAAATGGCAAAAGAGGCCCAAAAAGCCAATGAGGAGAAGGAAGCCTTAAAAAGTCGAATTTGCCAGATGGAAAAAGAATCTCAAAAGTTCATTGAGGAGAATAATGCCTTCAGAATTAGAGAGGAGCAAATGGAAGCAAATGACTTTATGAGAAATCAAGATATTATTAAACAGATCCAAACAAATGAAAAAATAGAAGGCAATGTGAAATATCTCCTTGAAAAAACCACTGATCTGGAAAATAGATCCAGGAGAGACAATTTAAAAATTATTGGACTACCTGAAAGCCATGGTCAAAAAAAGAACTTAGAAAGCATCCTTCAAGAAATTCTCAAGGAAAATTGCCCTGATATTTTAGAACCAGAGGGCAAAATAGAACTTGAAAGAATTCACCGATCACCTCTTTAAAAA